>CM076572.1:833386796-833849018 GCA_034641835.2 Pinus albicaulis | reverse complement strand
GGTTTTGAACCTGTGACATCTTAGGAGGAAACACATGCTCTTAAACATTAGGTCCACTCAAGACTGTCTCCTAACATTGCATGTAGTTTTCACAACATGGATAATTTAGAGCATTTTCCAGTTATCCTGATGGAACAACTGCCATTACTCTGCACCTTCACCTTTGTCACAATGCTAGTCCTGTGATAAGAAACCATCATATAAATTCACTCAAAAAGGATTTTCCTCAGCAAATTCCTCCGGAATGAATCTACACTGAAAAGTTATGTATAAAAGGCTCAAAGAAAGGGGACATATATAATCTGGTGAACCTGAAAACAGTAGAATGATATTGTGAACCTCATCAACTCCCTCAACCAATGGATAACTGTAAGGAAGATTTCACCATAACTTATGTATTATACACATACTTTGTTGAGGTATAATTTTAAACAAATGCAAAAGGGAAAGGTAGGCCCTTATATTATTGGTTCCAATGCATCGTTTGCTTGAAGGGAGAATTTTGAACAGTGGGAAGAGAGTGCAAGATCCAATTCACATATTACTACACGTTATATCAAGCTCACCTAAGTCTGCAACACAGATTAAATAACCCAAGCATAATTATAGGCCCAACTAACTAAAAATGCCAACAAATAATAACACCAGCATTAATATAGATTTAGACTTTAGTTAATATGGATACTCATATTCAATCACAGAGAAGACATATTTCCCCACTAAGATACCAAATTATCATTTACAGTATTGATGAGGCCTTAGGATTCCATGATAATAGCTAGAATTAATAGAACAAGTTATGTATGGGAAAGGGTGTGGGCACATTACCCTTATCAGAATTCCCCAGTAGTACCATTCTATCGAAGAGTGGAAACACTTAACTAGGAGATTGATGATAGCCACCAAGGTAAAATAAAGCAGAAGGCATAACTTTCAAGCATAACTATTCATTATCTAATTCAACCCACAATCCCTACTTTCATGTCAAATAAATTGGGCATAAACACTTGATATGAAGCAATGGAAAAATGTACCCCATGTGCGTTGAGATGAGAGGCATCTTTGGGCAACTATCTAGAGAATTCTGAATTTCATCATCAACACCATTGTCTGTGATGTAGATCATCAAAGAAAATATCCTCTAGTTTTCCTTGGAAGTTAGGGGGTAACAAAAGGAACTTGGTATTTTCTTGTGAAGAAGAAAATTTGAGAGTGCATTGGCTGGTTAAGTTTACCTTGCAATGCAATAAATAAAAAATAAAATAAGAAATCCAAAAAATTGAAAAATGAATGGATATTCATATTAAATCATAGGGAAGACATTGTTCCCCACTAAGATACCAAATTATCATTTATAGTATTGATGAAGCCTTAGGATTCCATCATAATAGATAGAAGTAATAGCACAAGTTATGTATGGGAAAGGGTGTGGGCACATTACCCTTATCAGAATTCGCCAATAGTACCCTTCTATCGAAGAGTGGCAACGCTTAACTAGGAGATTGATGATGGACGCCAAGGTAAAAGAAAGCATAAGAAATAACTTCCAAGAATCACGATTCATTATATTTTTCAACCCACAATCCCTAATTTCATGTCAAATACATTGGGCATAAACACTTGATATGAAGCAATGGAAAAATGTACCCCATGTGCGTCGAGCTTAGAGGCATCTTTGGGCAGCTGTCTGGAGAATTTTGAATGCCATCATCAGCACCACTGTCTGTGATGTAGATCATCAAATAAAATATCCTCTATTTTTCCTTGGAAGAGAGGGAGTTAAGAATAGGAACTTGGGTTTTTCTTGTGAAGAAGCAAATTTGAGAGTGCATTGGTTGGTTAAGTTTACCTCGCAATGCAATAAATAAAAATTAAAATAAGAAACCCCAAAAAATGGAAAATGAATGGATACTCATATTCAATCATAGGGAAGACATAGTTCCCCACTAAGATACCAAATTATCATTTACAATATTGATGAGGCCTTAGGATTCCATCATAATAGTTAGAAGTAATAGCACAAGTTCAGAACAAAATCAAGAATGTAGTTCTTATATCATTTGTCTTACTTGTCTAATGTCTTTAGCATGTGGTGTGTACGAAAAATAAATAAATTCAATGTTGTTATGAAATCCCAAAGTTGCAATAACCTACAAATGATAGTAGGAAATAAAATTACAAACATTGTCAGAGCAAGTCACAACAAGCATAATAAAACGTAACTCGAAAATAGACTAGTGCCCTTAATTTTGAAAAGTAACGTTAGCCCCACGAGATCTAAGCTTGCACTATCTAGTAATTAAAGCCACTTTGAAGAGGCAAGGTTAGCACAATAAATAGTAAATGCACAAATTAGTTTAAACTTTATTTATCACTTTAAATTCATGTCAGCTACAGACTGCATAGTTTTAGTTTATAAGGTCTATCCTAAGGTCCTTGAAAAAATCCAGTATTCTCTCCTCACTCATGCCACAGATTGATGACTCCATACTTCCATGTTTAAGACAATCACCACCTTCCCCACCCCCACCCCCGACCCAGTTCCAAGCAACACTTAAATGATTACATCATTTTTTTAGTCCTACCAGCTAACACGAACATCAATAGGACAACGTTCAACAACACCATTCCAGTAGAGGGGTCTCCTGCACCCCCCTTTCCAAACAAGACTCTCACAGAGTTGCCAACACAGATCCTAAGACATATATCACCCTTCCATAAGGAAATCCTCCACCCTCATACAACAGTGTCAAGCCATCCCACTAAGATGGAGAGACACACCATCTAGTATTTTTTCTCTATCATAAGTTTCTTCCCTTTGGCCTCGGATGGTAGGAGAGGCACATATTAAGAGGTTGATGGCTCATAGGAAAGTAGTGCTTTCTCCACATATTCAACAGATAGATATAGTGGGCATTGAGGCGCCTTCAACCAATATGTCCAAAAGGATTTTGGAACCAACCAAATAAAATCCTTGTCTAATAGATCTTGAGGTGCATAAACAAAATTTTAACAGCTAATACGATATTATAGATGATTTTAGCTAGTATGGGCAAATAAATGATAAATCTAACTCAAAGACACTAAATAAATTACATGGAGAATATATATATAATCATGGGTGGGTTGACTGGCCAGTTTCTTCCAAGTCACTAGTCAAGTTTCACTGGCGGGCCAAAATGTGTCTAGAGTCTAATTCAGCCCACAAAAGTCCATCTTGTCATGGTTGAATACTATATATAACTCAACCATTTGGCAATGGTTCTATGTAGTGGCTCTTATTTTTGGGAACCATCAGAATGCATCTAACAATGAAATTGTATCTAGAAATGAAAAATATAATCTTAATTCCCGATGAAGAATGTAACAACCCTCACACATTGTTATACATTCTAATAGTGAAATTATATCTACAAATGAAAAATATACCCTTAATTTTTGACAAATAATGTAACACCCCTCTCACATTATTACTATAATGTATATGCATCTCTGCCTTTTTTTTGAACAATATATATATATATATATAGCAAACCCTATAGTTTGAAATGAACACCAAAAGGCATTCGAGTAAGTTCATTCAACGATAGAGTAATAAACTCCAAACCCCTTGGTACCTCCCATAATTCGAATCCTATATCAGGGATCCTAAACATTTATAATTCATGAAATCGACTGCTCTCTAGCAAGCTCCCATATATTTAGTCAGTTTTTTTGATAAAACTGCATCAACCTCAAGCATCCAATCCCCTTCTCATGGGATTATGAAGCATGGAAATTTTTGGGGGACATCTAACATCCAACCCAAAAGGAAGGACAATAGAAAAGGGATAGAGGGTGTGGACACATTAACCTTATCAGAATTCCCCAGTAGTACCCTTCTATCGAAGAGGCAACACTTAAATAGGAGATTGATGATGGCCGCCAAGTTAAAATAAAGCAGAAGGCATAACTTCCAAGCATCACGATTCATTATCTAATTGAATCCACAATCCCTACTTTCATGTCAAATACATTAGGCATAAACACTTGATATGAAGTAATGGAAAAATGTACCCAATGCGCGCTGAATTGAGAGGAATCTTTGGGCAGCTATCTGGAGAATTCTGAATGTCATCATCAACACCACTATCTGTGATGCAGATCATCAAAGAAAATCTCCTCTAGTTGTCCTTGGAAGTGAGGGGGTAACAAAAAGAACTTGGGTTTTTATTGCGAAGAAGAAAATTTGAGAGTGCACTTGCTAGTTAAGTTACCCTCACAATGCAATAAATAAAAAAGAAAATAAGAAACCAAAAAAATTGGAAAATGAATGGATACTCATATTCAATCACAGAGAAGACATAGTTCCCCACTAAGATACCAAATTATCGTTTACAATATTGATGATGCCTTAGGATTCCATCATAATATCTAGAAGTAATAGCACAAGTTATGTATGGGAAAGGGTGTGGGAAAATTACCCTTATTATAATTCCCCAGTAGTACTCTTCTATCGAAGAGTGGAAACACTTAACTATGAGATTGACGATGGCTGCCAAGGTAAACGAAAGCAGAAGGCATAACTTCCAAGAATCATGATTCATTATCTAATTCAACCCACAATCCCTAGTTTCATGTCAAATACATTGGGCATAAACACTTGGTATGAAGCAATGGAAAAATGTACCCCATGTGCATTGAACTGAGAGGCATATTTGGGCAACTGTCTGGAGAATTCTGAATTTCATCATCAACACCACTGTCTATGATGCAGATCAGTAAAGAAAATTTGCTCTAGTTGTTCTTGGAAGTGAGGGGGTAATAATAGGAAATTTGGTTTTTCTTGAGAAGAAGAAAATTTGAGAGTGCATTGGCTGGTTAAGTTTCCCTCACAATGCAATAAATAAAAAATAAAATAAGAAACCAAAAAAATTGGAAAATGAATGCAAGTCTGTCAGACTTCGTCAGAGGAGATCCAATTTAAATAGACATATGACAGATAGATTCATAGATATTAATTTTTCCAAAATTCAAACAACAATGAATAAAAGCAATGGGTCTACTGTAGAGCTACCGATTCGAAAATTATTTTCTGGTGAATCTTACACAAACTCAACTCTAATAATTTGGTTTCTTAGAAATGTAATAACCAAGGTTTTCCATCTTGAAGAGGAAACCTGTGCCCTACTCAATTTTGAGTGCTGGCTGTACGTGCAAGTATTCGAGTGTGCTGCAAGTAGAAGGATCCAGTTGTGGAAGGAAATGATATTCCATGATAGTAGATCCCTTTGTGAGCCTAACTTGAGATGACAAGCTCTCTATGGTGATAAGCGTAACTTGAACCTCTTCTTATATGGTAATAGATACCAAGGCTAGTGTGACCACTAGCTTCTTTCTGCTGCAGGAAAGGTTTATGGAGTCCAGCCTCTTGCAAAATGGATTCTCTTGATGCTGCTCTCATGTTTGGAGAGTGAAATGCGGCTCTTTTCATTTTCTGGAAGAATGATGCTTTACCCCCTACATCGTTGCATTAAAATGGAATCAATGCCATCCATCTAGGTTAGCATGGGAACAAGCCTTCCAACAAATGTTTTGGGTGAGTATGAGATTGGTGTCTCCATGGGATCAGTGTCGGTAATAATGATTACAAGAGCTAGAGTTTTGAGGTTATGGAGGTTTACCTCCAAGTTAATTCAATTTCGGCAATGCCAGTAAGAAGTTGAATTTGGCCATTATGAAGTTCATCTAAGATGTGCTCCATGTGCCATGATAGGGCTTCCTTTATTAGCCAGCTTCCAATATTTCCTGTGGCAACCGTTTTGGTTTGTGCTTGTATTCTTTTCATTATTTATATTCTTGGGCAGTTGTGGGGTAATTTGTTTGTGATTTATTGCCTGGCAGTATCTGAATAGTTTCCTCAATGCTCTTATCCTTGAAGTTTTTTTTTGCTTTGTATATTGCCCAAATTTTGGCAACTTGTTAATGGGGCCATTAATACATTTATTAGTTCACTAAATATTTAAGCCTTACACTAGGGTTCTATTCTCACTAGCATGCATTCTTACCATAATTGCCTGTTTGAAAACGTGAAAATGTAGTTTATTGTGTTTTTTGGGTTTTCACCTTTTCCCGATGTTTCCAAATTTTTCCACTAGCAGGGAGCATTGACAGGTTGGTCAAACAAGGTTTGTGGTAGCAATGTTTTATTCCCCTAACAACAGGGAACCTTGAAAAATTGGTCAAGAAAGGGTTCCCCTCAAAGCGCGGTATGTTCACCCCTGTGAAACAACGGGGCTGTTGTGACCTTTGAGTCTGGAAATCCACAGAATTTTCCATTACAACGATGAACAATATCCCACCTATTGATATGTGTTGGGTGCTTGACACTTCCAGTATTCATGAAGCATCTCTGATAGTTTCCTTTTTCCCCAATTCTGTTGGTAGTCCAAATTAGATTCTATAGTTGTTTTACTAAAAGTGCTTAATGTCAAGGATACCTGAAAGACCTTTACTGTTTCCCTTTTGAAAATTTTCTCCTATATTTTCCAGCTTGTGTTATGTTTATATTCTAATTTTCCCGATACGATAAGCTTATTTATGAAAACAAAAAGAAAATGAATATGCATAGCTTTGTTTTTATATAGGATAGAACCTAATGACGTGAAAAATTATCCAAATTATTTTATAACTAAAATGAATTTGTTGCGATCCAAGAAATTTTCTGTAACAGGTACAAATTCCACGAAAGAGACCACACAAACAACGAAATTCATAAATTACAGAACAAGAAGCGTAGAGAGAGAAAATATCACACTTTTGAAGAGAGAACATACAGAGATTAAACAAAACAGATGAATTCAATGGGGAAAAAACCAGTGCTCAAACCCCCATCACCATGGAAAATAATAAATAAATAAGATTGCTAAAAGTAAGTGAAAATATTGAAAACATAACTCTTTATATACCTGTATGATTTTCGATAACAACAACTTCGAAAAACCCTATAAAACTGTGCTCTCCCACCTTCTCCTCCACCTTTGAGGAGGGATTGTGCTGCACACTCCGTTTTTCCCTCCTATTTTTTGGTTTATCTATGATCTGAATTTTGGTTTTGTTCAGCTCATAGGAAAATAATCAAAACCCTTGAAACCCTTGATTAGCGCATATGAAATAACCCTTGAAACCTAAAGGTGTAATGAATATAAAATATATTTCTTAACCCCAATATGTACTAGATATAGGATAAATAGATATTTCTTAACCCAAAGGTGAAAGAGTTCTTCTTATATATAACTTTACATTTGCATACTAAGATCACAACCCACGAGTGAAAGAATGCATCTCATATATAACTTTATATATGCATACTAATATCACCACCCACTTATTACATTTGACATCCAATATTCCATTGTTATTCATGAGTTTAATTGTTTCTTTGATGGTTGAAATAACATCGTATGTTATAAATAACATTTGCATACTAAGATCACCACCCACCGCTTACATTCCATGTCCAGGATTCCATTGTTATTCATGAGTTTAATTGTTGCTTTGATGGTTGAAATAACATCATGTGTTATAAATATGTTATGAAATGATAAATTTATTAGACACATTCTTAAACCTAAATACAACTCAAGACACGTGTTATGTTTCAAAGTTTCATCATTGCCCCTTGGCATGTTATATTTCAAAGTTTCATCATTTCCCCTTGGCATCACATTTGGATGGTTCTCATTGCTACTTTTTATGATCACATAATACACTTCGAATAAAAAAAAATTGTCTTACATTTGGAATCATACAATTTTATTATAATGGTTTTTGAGCGCTGAAGTGGTTGCATTATCTCAAGCAATTGTATTGGTAGTTCCGAGTATTGTTATTTCTTAAGTTAGTCTAAAGCTTTACAATGTTATATTTTTTATGGTAACCTTTTGCATCGTGGTATTTTAATTTTTATTATTGGATTGATGCAAATTTTGACATTATAATATTGTTAACTAGAACTATGGGTGAATTTTAGAGTGTTATCCATGATATATTTGTTAACCAAAACACATAATTAGGAAATATGCAAATTCAAATACCAAAAACATAAGAGAAGTGGGAGAACTTAGTTATCAATCATGAAATGAATTCCTATCGAAGCACGTATCAATGAAAAGAGAAGCTAGTGTGTGCTTCACTCTTGGTTTTGGAATGTTTATTCATTCCAAAAAAGCCACCATAAAACAACCTTGGCATAGTAAGCATGTTCCACATTGTACTACAAAGTGACACAATCTTTATTTTTTTATAGACTACATGCGTCAGACACGTAGGGGAGGGACGCCATATCACAACTCCCCCTCTGCACTCTGAATCTGTGTTACTCACAAAATCACATCATGTGGGCTCATGATCCTGGATTCGTCTATGGATTTATTGGTGTGAGCATTGATGTTTCCATCCACCAAATTTTCCATCATGTTAGAAGTACACTTTGCTGCAAGGAGGGGTTGAATTCTCTGAGAGATCTGGTAATTAGAATTTAGCCTATTATGTACCAGATTAAGCAGTATTTCCGGGCATTGAATAGGTTGAGAGGAATTCCAATTTCAGCTCAAAGCGATAGTAATATGAAGGATTCAGTTGTGAATGATTGGCTAAAAAGGTTGGACAAATTTTCCAAAAAGCATCAACAATGGAGCAAGAGTGCACGATACCTAATCATGACTTCATTTATCGCTATTGAACTAATAGAAGAATCACTCACCTCAATAGAGAAATCACCCAATGTCTCGAATCAGTCTCCATCACCCTAAACCCCATCAATTGTTGTAAGCTTCCATCACTCTGATTTTTGAAGAACCCATCAATAACATAAAGATGTGTTGAAGAATGTAAGGATATTAAGAAAATGGTTGGAGAAAGTTCTCAGGAGTATGATGAAAAATTGAAAAACTTGATCAACAAACTCTTTTATAATATCCATGAAACTCAAAAAAAAGAATGATCCATAGAATCTTGTAGGGTGAACATCCATTTTACTAAACAATTTCATGCTTGGTAGGATCTAAGAGAGAATTATGTAAGGAGTTCCTTCTAGGTAAAGGACATGGGTATTACTATTGTTAAAGGGGGTGGCCTACAAGAATACATTGGTATCTATTGATACATTGGTATTACCTCTTGCAATCGAGTGGTGTCTAGGGTGTTGAATATCCTTATAAGATTCCCCTTTGTACTAGCAGTCACAAGGAGGATGTCATGAAGCTGAGCGCAAACTAGGCGATGTGAGAGTCATGGGAACTTATGAATCTGGTTCTCTTAAGACCATAGTGCTTGAATATCATTTACCCATGTTTCAATCCTGAGTAGGACAACACGAAGCTATTGGGAGCATGAGAAATATCACAAAAAACCTTAGGGTTTTCCTTCGTCTCAATATGATGCACCAACTTCAAATCCATGAAATTGTACACAAATATTGTGCTCCAACACCACCACAATATATCCTGTCTTAGCTTCATGACTCAAACCTCAGACTTGAAGGATAATTCCCTAAAACAACGACTCTAATGATCATCCCAGATCATGACCTTATTGGGCGAGTTCTGGGGATTCGAAACGCTGCCCACGAGGGCCAAAATATTACATCAAAATAACATCTCCACAACACCAATACTTCCATTGTTGAATTCCCTTTTAAAGGTTTCTCTGAACGGATCATAGTTGTAAACCTAGAAACCATGCTTTGTGCCACAGAAAAAAACAACTGAAGTCCATCCTAGAAACCCTCCCCTGTGCCACAGGAAAAATAGTCGAAGTCTAACTTGGAAACCCTACTATGATCCACAAGAAAAACAACTGAAGTCTTGGTTGAATGATATGTAGAGAAATGAGGATTATTCACTGGCAGTCTTTGGGGAAGACTTTGAATTTCTATCTAGATCGAGAGATGGGTCAAGTAGGGGCAAGGTGGTGAAAAAGTTGTATTATCACCTTCCATACAAAAGAAAAAGAAAAAGAAAACGAAAACGAAAACAACCCAACCAAAACAAACCCGATATATTTTATCTTTGGTATTTTCCTCCTATTCACTTGCATGAGGGACATTAATTTCTTGTAGATTTTTCCCATTAAAAATATATGATCGTCATTGTTGGCCTATATGGAAGGTCAAGTGGCGAATCTATATTGGCTTGGTATTTTATTGCTTGTGTTTTTTATTGTTTGGAAGGAATTTTGTTAGCATTATTGATATTTAACAAAATTATTAAATGGCATGATAAAACCCATGAGTAAATATATTATAATAAGGAAAAGTTACTAGTTCTTGACTATTTGAGCATTGTTATTTCATGTACGCAACTTATTTTTTTTTTAGTTCTCCAACCATCGAAGTGTAAGCACCAATGCTTGGAGGTGACCTAAAATGGATTGACTGATATTGAATAACTAAGGTAATAAGGTACCATGGAGGAAGCACATTTATTAAAGAGGGAAAAATAGGATTTTAATCAAAATGCAATAATTAAGAAGTGGTGGATGAATAGAACGAAGGGGATTCATCACAATTGTTACACCATTTTTTGGTCATCTAACTCTTCATCATTAGATGGACCCAAGTACACCATGTAAGACCAGTTTTACCCCAAGTAAAACTGCTTTCACTATGTTAATTAGGAAACCCCAAAAGGAATAATTAATTAAACCATAATTTAATTATTATTGCCAGTCATGTTTAACCCAAAAACAAAGAAATTAATGAGATAAACCCATAGTTATCTTATTATTTTCTAGGAATAATTATTTAAATAATATTCCTTGTTAAATATGACCAAATCAACCACCATTAATCAACTAAATCATTATTTATATGATTATATCCCAACCACTTCCTTAAAAAGATAAATAAATCATTTATTTATTTATTTTTCACTAATCAAGGGATTTGACCCAAGTCAAACACCCTTTCCCTCCAACAAATAATAATAAAATATTCCATAGAGGTGGATCTAGTTGTGATTAACATTATTTTAATCATGCACCAAGATCTAGAAAAACCCAATATTTTGTTATAAATAGGAGGGTTTTCCCCTTCATTCTTCACCTTTTGTTGCATATTAGATCACTCTGGATCTATACACTTGGTCTCATTTCTGCCATTGTGCTCCCATTGAGCTCTACCTTCTACATTGGGTTTTTCTACATCTACAAGAGAGAGAAAGCTTAGATCTGAAGTGCTGAGGACTACAAAGAACCCATCCCATTGAGGAGATCTGGATACACCTTCTTGTTTCCTCCCAGGTGCCCTGTAATATAAAAATTCATTCAAAAATCGTGTTCTTGTCTTGTCTGTTGGATGCATGGAACAAACTCTTTACTTCACTGCTTAATATCTTTCCATTTATAGATCTGTTTGTTGCAGCACTTTAACTACTAATTGCAGATCTGAAGATGTTTTGCAGCCATTATTGTTGTTAGGGCTATTAGTTATGCGTAGCTAAAGTGGTTCTTTTTCGTACGCTTCGACAAAGAATTCATACTAACAACAATAGTTTGGTAATGAAAATGGGTATTAGTGAGGATTGAAACATAGAGGCACAAGTAAAAGAGTTCAAAAGGTTTCAAAGGTGTCAAGAGAATACCAAACATTTGTTCAAATAAGGGGATTCAATAATTGGAAAGAGCTTAGAGAGAAGAATAGGTGGGGATAATATGTCTAGAAATTTGGAAGAGAAAAAAGAAGTGATGGCACAAGGAGGTGAGAACGTTCAGTTAGATGGATCATGATTGTCTGAAAGGAAGCCTCAGTTTGTAAGGTATTGATTCGCCTATGTAGAGAGATATCATCACAAATAAAGAAGAGGAAGAAACACTTAATAATGGGTTGTAATTGTTTGAGCTAGAGGAAGGTCAAGTAGTAGACATGATATATCCTAAGAAAGGTGGATCCAATCCAAACCAACCAGCCTGTGAATTTTAAAATCCTAGAGGTAATCCCAACTTTTTATTCTACTTTTGACTTGAAAGCACCCTTTCTTAGTAGTTTGGGATATAGTAGTAGTGAAAACAAAATGAAGGTGGGAATTTCAAGTAGAAGTGGCATATGTTATGTTTGAATTTTTTAGTTCAAGTGGGGGAGTAGGCCAAATTATTCAAACATGTACGTAAGGTTTTATCTTGGTGAACAACCCAACCAACGATATGGTTATAGTAGTTCCAAAAAATTTATGAAGGGTGATGGTGATGAAAAACCGCATCGATTCTTATGTGGATTCATTTGGAGGGTGAAAAGCATTGTAATGCTAGTTTCTAAGTTGATAAAGTTCCTAACTAGATTGTGGGGGAAGCTTCTCTAATGGTGCATGAAGTTCATATAGATTTATCCCTAGGGTGTATCTAAGGCCTTAAACAAATTAAAGGCGATATTTATATCTAAGTTATAGGGGCTAAACATTGAACAAAAAAACATCACTAAGATGAAGGAGATTAAGAAAATGGTTGGAGAAATTTCTCACGAGTATGATGAAAAATTACACAACTTGATCAAAAAAATCTCCTATACTCTCCTTGAAACGCAACACAATGAATGATCCATTCAAAGTTTGTCACTCTTTAATAGTGTACCATTAATGCAATAGTCGTGGGTGACATAGAGGGATGCCTTATCTTAGGACATGAGGATATAATCTTGTAGGGTGAACATCCAATTTACTAAAAAATTTCATGCTTGGTAGGATCTAAGAGAGAATTATGTAAGGAGTTCCTTATAGGTAAAGGAAATCGGTATTACTATTTTTAAAAGGGGTGGCCTACAAGGATATATTGGTAGCTATTGATGCAAGAACATAATTTGAACAATTTATTTCAAAATTTTTATTTTTCCTCCAGAAGGTCTTAGAGATTTATAAAAGAGGAAGTTGGTTTCCTTGTTGCCCTATAATTTTGTAGAATTTCTAATTTCATATTTAGGATAGGAAATTTTAGTAATTTTACGTATAAGTTAAGATGTTGTTTGATTTTTAAGGCATCTTAGTCATTAGGGAAGTTGATTCTTATGATTAGGATTACTTGTGGCATCCTATGTATTTTTCAAACTCCAATACACCAAGGAAAATACGTGGAGGATATTTGGGGGAAATGTGATTGTCCATAGAATGTAGATCATGTTTTGGGACCTTGTAGCTCTTTTCCTTGGACCCTACTAGTTCTTAGAGGTTGTATTTGGAGTGGTTAGCAGGAAAAAACATAATATGCCCAAGAATATTAGTGTTGGAGCACCTATGGTTTGGGAGAAGGGATAAGAGGTTCTAAGAGTTAAGGGGTTTAAGGGTTTATGAGAAAGGGGTTAAGGGTAAAGGGTAAAGGGTTAGGGCTTATGGGGTTTAGGGGTTAGGGGGCTGAGGTATAGGGGGTTTAAGGGTTAGAGGTTAATGGCTTAGTGGTTAAGGGATTCAGGGGTTAACAATTAACCATCAAGGGCTTACATGTTAGGGGATTTAGGGGTTAAGTGCCTAAGGGTTATGGTATTTAGGTGTCATCGGGTTAAGGAGTTAGGGGTTAGGGGTTAAGGGTTAAGGGTCAAGGTTTAAGAGGATATGAGATTAGGGTTGATGGGGTTCAAGTATTCTAAGTTAGGGGTTAGGGGTTAAGGGGTTAGTGGCCTTGGGTTTAAGGGATCAAGGGGTTAATTTTTTATGAGTTATGAGTGTAGGGGTTAAGGGATTGTGGATTTTGGGTTAAAGGGATAGGGACTTTAGTGGTTATGGGTTAAGTGGGTATGGGTTGTGATAATGTGGCCCCTAATCCCCTTGTCACAACTACTGGGGGTTCCCCTATAAATTTATCTCATTTCCTTACCTATAGGTCTCCTAGCCCCTATGCCATAAGGCCCTAAGGCTCCTTCTCATTATATAATGTTAGGATTATATATCTCAGTAAAGCATGCTCGAACCTCTCACTTCTACCCGTCCATGCTACCCTTATGCCCACTTGCCCTTTTCAATACACCAAAAGATCTCTCTCCCCCAAAATTCATGAGAATTGAACATTCAGAGGCGATCATTTAACAACAACTTCACAACTACTCCATTTATAATGGTGTCTTGGAGCTATTAGATGTCATTTCATTGAGCTACAGTGATAGGTGAGAGCTATGCATAGCTCACTAAAGGTGTATCAAGAGGCTATTAGTCTATTGGCTATAGAATTTGACTCTTTTTATTTGTAACTTAGCGAAATGGAAAATATGTGGAGACAATCTCCATTCTTCTTCTTTTACCAGGCCATGTAAAATAAATGAAGCAAATAGTCTCAAACCCTTGGACAAGGAAAGTTGAGAACAATAATTAGCATGAACAAACAAATAATCCAATGAGTTAAGCTTAGAGGGGTCTCCCATTGTAAACAAGCATCCATAAGCTCGTTAGAGTTAGTATGAATATTTTCTAGAAGTTGAGTAGTCTTCACATCACCAACCACATCCAATATAAAGGTACCAACCCCTACGATAAAAATGATGTCTCCAAATAAGGTGTAGTTAATAACAATAATATAATCTTATGAATCTATTACAATATGATTTGGAAAGTACGTTTCCATACATGTGTGAAAGAAACAATTCATTTGGTTAGCAAAAGGAAGTATTTTTGAAGACCTCAAGAAACCCCCTTGAAGGAGAGAAGAAGGGTTTGAAACCATAGAATACAAGTTGTTTTATGAACCCTATTTCTGATGTGTTCTGTGCATGTGTTTGTTCACTCAGTTTGACATGTGATAGAAAATATCTGAAGCCTTTTTTTTCCACGTATCATCTTCATTAGATATCATGTTGCTAAGAATGAAGTGTCTAGATTACAATTAAAGTTGCTACTTTAGTTTGTTGTATTTTTTTGTCTTTTAGAGTATGTATCTTTCTGGTCTACTGTGCTAAGGTAGTTTGGATTTCAAATATTCAAGGAATATGTGAGCTAATATAAAACCATATTGTAATCTTTGAAATAACATGATGAACAAAAAGCACAATTTATGGTGTTGGATTGATTGAGATGTTTATTTTTGGATGGATGGATGTACATCTCTTTAGCCAATATATAAAACTCATTAAGTATCGTTGAAAGTATGTTATTGACATGTTGAAGTTCTATTGAGACTTAGAGGTAGAAGATTTAGACTTGTATGTTGTCACCTATCCGGCTGTGATGATACCTTGTGGAGGTAGGAAAAATTTCCATTTTAACTCTTGGATATATTTTATACGCCCTTGAGAGAATTTCAACCTTTTAAATAAAATTAAAAACAAATTTACATTCAGGCGATAATTACTAATTGATTTGGGGGTGAATCAACGAATTGTAGCATGTTGGCTTGTTGAATTTGTTAGTAAGTTAGGGTTTGCTCAATTTGTAAGCTTCAGTGGGATTTATTGTAGTTGTATGTGTTTCAGAGAAGCCAGTTTGGAGTGGTGGTTGTGCTTCCTTTATTGATTTGATTTCTTTGGTTCTTCTTCTTATGCATGCCCACTGTGGTATCTTCTCGTTTGCAAATATTTTCTTATTCTGTACAGAAAAATTTCTTGTTGCATCCATGAAAAAGTTGCACAATTGTCCTAATTTATCTCTACAATAGCTTGAGTTGTCTCTATTCTTTCAATTGGGTTGGAATTTTCCACCTCAAGAGGGTTGTTAGTTGTTGTCTAAATACATTGTTACAACATTTTTTCTTGTTTTCTTTATTTATTTATTCTTCAAGGAGGTGTTTCCTTTAAACTCTAGAAGAAGCATTGAAAATGGCCTGATTATAATAGTCATCAGAATCTATCTGTGATCATGGGAAAGACAAACCTCAGAGGGTGAAAATTGGGTATGTTATACCTATGGAAAACTTTGGCTAACATCCAATTAGATATGTTATATATATTTCACAATTAGGAGATCACAAACCATACCGTTGCACATAAAAATGCACTACTCCTCAAATATCAGGGTAAGTGCAAGAGTATTTATTGAATATAGTTTAGTCACATGATACAACTATCCCACAACTCTACAGTAGAGAGACCAACATGGAAAAACAAACTTAAAATCGATCGATGCACTCACTTTCATAAGAATTTCATGAACATTTTTATTTTATTATATAATGCACTGTTACCCACATCTCGAGATCACATGAAAATGGTATTCATAGTAAAGTTCTCTAGGTGAAGCAATTCATTTTTCCTGCAAGATCAGGTTACATAGCTATAATTTCTCATGTTTTTTCATACATCTGACCGGAAACATATCTTGT
Organism: Pinus albicaulis; assembly: GCA_034641835.2. NCBI lineage: Eukaryota > Viridiplantae > Streptophyta > Pinopsida > Pinales > Pinaceae > Pinus > Pinus albicaulis. The sequence continues at coordinate 833,832,752 of CM076572.1, read as the reverse complement.
AGGAATTTTGAAGGAAATCCCACTCAAATTATCAGAGAATCCCCAGGTGATCTCATTAAAAAAGTATGTTTCTCTTTATATGTTGATTATTCTTTCTCTTCATTGTTTTTTGTATATAAATTCATTTCAATTTATTCATATCAGACATACTCTAGCTCCTGGTTCCAATTTAAAGGTCGAGTTCTCAACATTGTTTGTTGTTCTTTATTTGGAAGGTGGTTGTGGTTTTAAGAGGTTGCAAGGGATGGGAATCTCAAATAGTTGTTGACCGGGCTAATGCAAGTTTTATAGGTAGAATGTGCAGATACAATCCCTGATGTCTCAAATTTGGCCGCGCATTTAGGAGCTATAATGGTCATCCTTCACCCACATTTATCATGAGCTCAATCAACTAACAACTAAGCTCTCCGAGGAGGCATTCAATTAGCCAGTTGATGAACTAACAGCAAGATCAAGGTTGTGGCACACCCAAAAAAGAGGCAACTCGCAAAATTTAAGCTAACAACAACCCCTACTCTTGAAGCTGACAACTTGTCTCCCTCAAGGACCACTGCCTTCTCCTTCATCAGGGAATACTTCCTCAAAAACTCACTCAACTGCATCATTTCTATACCCCCAACAATCTATTTATGTTATTGTGCCAATAACATTTTTGGAATAATCTGAGGTTTCATATTGATGAATGTGAAATGCCAATTTACTATTTGAAAACCAAATTTTCATCTGTTGTACCTAATGAGCCTTCTTCATTGAATATTTTCTTGAATGGCATTTTGTTTACTAATTTTTATCATTCAATGATTTCTTATATGTCAAGATTCTTCTCTATTTCATGCCTTACCCCGTTTCCTTTGTCTTAATTGCTAACTGCCTTAAATGGGTTTCGTCTTAATTGTCATTGTCTTAAATATAAAGTTTTGTGTTAATTTTTTTTGTGACATTGCTTTTGTCTTAAAATATTTTTGTCTCAAATTGTTTTTTGTCTTAAAATATTTTTGTCTTAAACTGCTTTTGTCTTAAATATAAAGTCTTAAAATATTTTTGCCTTAAACTGCTTTTGTCTTAAATATAAAGTTTTGTCTTAAAATATTTTTGTCTCAAACTTGTTTTTGACTTAAATATAAAGTTTTGTCCTAAAATACTTTTGTCTTAATTTTTTTAGTCTTAAATATTTTTGCCTCAAATTGTTTTTGGCTTCAATTATTTTATCTCAAATTGTTTTTATCTTAAATTCACAAGATGTCAACCACCTCTTTCTCGGTTGTCCATATCTGGTTTTTGTCTCTTTCTTAGTTGTCCATATGCTTAATTTTAGAGTGACTTAAGAATTCTTAATACTGTGGTTTTCGGATTTTAAGGATTTTCGCATTTGGAGGACTACGAGCGTTTGAATTTTTGAACACGAGAGCCGAAAGTGAGGAGTACATGTTTTTGAAGAGAGCAAGGAGATTGGTCGAGAACATGTTTTTGAAGATATCACGAAGGAGATTGGTCCTATCAAGAAGAAGATAGCATTCTTAATAGTATAAGGCAATTTCTGGGACAATTACCTAGTGCTTTCTTTGTTGGGTCTTAGTGAGATTTAGAGATTTTTATTTATTATTATTGGTATAAGAGATTTTTTTGTTTGTAGAACAAGGGATTTTTGGATTTAGGGAATGTATATTATTATGATGATTGATTTGACTACTAAATTTATTTATTATTTATTTTAATTTATTATTATTGGTATTATGAGGAAGTTTTCTATTTCAATTTATTATTACTATTGATGTATGAGGCTCCTTGTTTGTGAGACAAAAAAATTATTAAGTTTATTATTATCTATTTTACTTTATTATTATTGGTGTTATGCTGAAATTTATTAGTATATAAAAACCTTTAAATTATCATTCTTTACAAAAAAAAATGATTTGCTATAAAAAAAAATAAATGTTTTTGGCTACTCGAAAGTGGTTGTCTAGTAATCTAGACTCCCGAGCTCACAAATTGTTGATAAAAGACTTTAAAAGATCTCCTTTTCCCACATTTACAAATCAGAAAACCAAACCAGGTAGCTGATTCTTTGTCCAAAAAAGATACAGCTCTGAGCCGGGTCTGCTCAGCTTTTATGCGTTCGAAAAAGGCATATTGCAGCGGTATAGAAATATTAAGTTTTGACTACTTTTATTTTTAAGCTCTTGAATATGCGACGACATCCTATATATAATGTTTTTCAGTCGACTTATAGAAGAACATGCCTTTTTTTCTTTTTCTTTGTATGATGGGAATCCTTATTCCATAATCAGAGATTGGTTGAGATAGGATATAGAGATAGATTGTATATTCTTTTTGAAAATCTGACATGTAAGTTGCGGTCAGGAGAAACTTCTTTTCTTCTTATAATGAAAGAAAGTGTTTTTTCCTTCTCCAAAAAAAATCTATGCAATCCGTAAATCATGTTTCTGTTTGACAGTGAAGTACTCCCACATTTGAAGATTTCCAAGGTTTATGAATATATCGCAGAGTTGATTATATAATATGAAGAATATTGTGATGAAGTGCACTGATTATACCATAACAAACTATATGTTTGAGAAGTGCACTGTACAGATATCATGGCCAGTCTGGGTAATGGGATGCAAGATAAAAGCTCAAATTTATTCCTGAAACAAGCTAGTGACAATGACAGTTCCAAAATGCATTCAAAGAATATCAGATCTTTTCAATGCCTCAAAGATGCAATGACAAGTCAAGCTCCACATCTTCTGCTGTATTGTGCTGCTCAGGATCTTCGTTTCTGGCCCTTTTCACACTATAAGGTAAATATTTCAACGCCGATTCGATGTCATTGTTGGCCCTTTTCAAAGAAGACAAAGAGCTCGATGGTAAATTGACGTGAAAGCTGTGTGGCTGAATAGTTGATAGGTCCACTCTCTGCAACTCAAAATTGCTAGAAAATCTGCGTTCAGAAGCAGACATAGCAAGATCAGGCTGCTGTCCTGCAAGAGGGTACTGAAATCTGTCAGTTGGCAGGGTATTCAGAATGGGATTCGATCTGATTGCAGCTCGCTCTCTCTTATGGGCATTCTGATGGCCTCCCAGCGCCCTAGAATTGTAGAACTTTCTTGAGCAATAGCGGCATGGAAAAACGCGGGCTTGTGCTCTTATTGCCTTGGTTGTTTGCAGGGGTGTCGCTTCCTGAAATTGCGTTTACTGGGTGGTCACCATGTCTGAAATTAGTGTTGAGTTGGGTGACATCCACTCCAAACAGTCTGAGACTTTGCTTCTTATCATCGCCGTTGGAAGCCATGGATCCGTTGAATATTTGTATATATGACCTCTGCACTTTCCTACTGTTATATCTCTACTGAAAAACACCAACTGAAAAACTAACACTGCCAACTCTTTGACAATGTTTTATGAAAGTATTTGCTGTAGTTGGTTTACTCATTCAACATACAGAAGAATCATCCTATATTTATAAAAAGTTTGGCCAAACAAATCCACTGTTCAAGATTTTGGGATAAATTCTCTCCTGATTTCGAAATCTGGTCAAAAGACAAATGTTGTATGGAAAGAAGAGTGAAACTTGAAATCGTATACCATGATTTTTTTTACGTTACCCATGACTTGTTGATTAGTGACGATTCTCAATGCAACCCTCAAAATATAAGTTGAAACAGCCATGGCCAGTGCAGCGTAGGTCAAGCAGAGGTTCCCTATATCTCTGCGAAACACCCATGCTGGAAATTGTATAAATCAAATACATTTTACAACTCTAATTGAATTATGAGTTTTAAGAGAATCAACTCATTTTTTTTCAAGTGAAGCCATGGAAAACGGATCAAACACGGGTTCCCTATATGCATGGGAAACAGGCACGATAGATCAAACATAGGTTGCCTATATCCCTGCGAAACACCATGGTTGACATTGGATGAATCAAACACTTTTTTACAATTCGAGTGTATCAACAATTTTATCTGGTATACATCCATGTAAATCACACCACATACATTTTTTTTGTGTATTTTTTTCGAGTTTATATTTTGGTAAGATTTAAATATATATATTTATTTGTGAAGTTGAATTGTAATTGTTAGAATTCATATTAAAGAGCAAAAATGATTTTTATTTCGATTGTGATTGTTTATTTAGTATATTTTTATTTTATATGTTATTGACACAAAAATTCTTTATTGAATGTGAATAAATAGACAAATGTATTATATCATTTATCATAATTTTATAAATAAAATCAATATATTAAATAAGGGCTATATGGTAGCTTTTGCCTGCTTCTTAGTAAAAGATACATGTGTAATTGCAAGGTTACTAGAACTAGAACTAGAACAAGATGAAGTTAATTGTAGGTATTTGGTGAACAGATATATAAATCAAATTTATCTTGGTCTAGATTTGTTTACATGCACATAAACAGAGGGGTATTGGAAAAGTCGAGAAGCAAACAATTATGTCAAAATTATTTATAATTATTATAAATAAATTAGAAGTATTCTCGAGCTAACAATTATGTCGAAATTACTATAACAACTGTAAATGAATTAGACCGTTTCTACTTTGAATACTTGGTAGCATTCGGTTTGAAGCAAATTTTGGGAAAAAAAATAAACATATTATTATGGCACAACATTTTTTCCCTATCAATTAAATCAAATTTTGGAAAATATAAATGCTTGCTATTGGCATTATAAATGCATTCAAAAGATCTGTAAATAGGTTTATAATATTTATATATTTAATGTCAGATTGTAAAGAGAGGCTCTGTTCGTTAAACATATATGTATTAAGTCTCGAAATATTTGTGAAGGCCTAAAGGAAAAGCTATATGCCTTAAAAATACATATATTAAGTCTGAAAGTATTTGTAAACAGCTATAGGAAAGACTATAAATATAACCAATAATTTTTGTTCCTAATATTGTTCTGGAAAAACTTTGTTGTCATATGTGCATTTGTATGCTGCACGTTGAGCGAGAAGCATCCAATTAGCAAAATCTGGTACAAAAATTGAGAAGAGCGTTGGAGTGATTTCTGGATTACGATGTGTTCTTGTTGTAGGTAATGTGTGTAGATGTGACGTGTTCTTGTTGTAAGTAATGTATGTAGAGGTGCTAGGGCTGCAAAGAAGAGAGAAAAATTAGTACAAATCTTGCTATTTTGGATAACATAATTTAAAATGCATATATCTGATTTTTACTTGAAAGATAAAGGGTAATTAGAAGATACCTAGCTTTGGTAGGGCTTGCATTGCTATCAACAGATTGGATCTTGTTGTCTTCATTGATTGTAAATGTACCATATATTTTGAAATCTCGTAGTATATACATGGTTGCTTGTTTCTTTTGAACATAATCTTGAAAAGACATTTGCGCTAGGCTAGGAAGTAACTGTTTCAAGAGCAATTTGTTTCTGATGCAACACTGCAAGCTGGTGTTGTTAGACCTGATTATGCAATTAAGACACTATGAATAGAAAAAGGATGAATTTTTATTGCACTTAAGGCAGTTAACTGTTGTCTCCTCTAAAATTATACAGGCTGGTATTGGCAAATTGCATCCAAGACAAACAAGTTCAAATGGCGTAGAGTAAATGCTTGCAGCTGTCAATGTCCCTTTTATTTGTTCATAGAGGAGGACAAGTATTATATGTGAAAATGGAAAGAAATAAAAAAACAATTGCATATGGAAAATTAGAGGTATTGTTTCATGTGTACATACAGAGAATGTTGGAGGGCTCAATTTTCTAAGTTCTTCTGTTGCTTCTGTATTCAATTTTTTGATGAATGTAGACTGCGTTGTTCGAAGTGTTCTCTTTTTGACTTCTTTCCTGTTTGTTATATTCTTGTTCAAGTTCATTGTAGAGTGGTGCAAATGTTTCAAATAACTGCAACTTCAATAGAAGACAAAAAGCTTAATTTTTTTTCAAAGACAATTGAAATGTAGGATGGAACTAGCAATATAAGAACAATGCAAAGTAATATATGTTACCGTTGCTCTATTGTCATCGAAATTTCCATCTTTAATTTGCAATGTATATTGCAAACCAATTTTCCATGCAGCTGTGACAACTGCAACAATTGTTCCAATTGGATATGTTTCTGTATTTTATGTAAGGTGTTTTACTGTTGTATCTGGAAATAATTTGTAATCTTTTCAAATTGGTGGTATGTTCTGTACGGTACTTGATTCAGTTAGCAGCAGAATCCAATCACAATCGCCGCGGTCATAATTTGTTTTGGAAAGAATTTTAAAATTTGTAATTGATATTGCTTTTCCTGGTGATATTTTTTGTTCATGTTCTTGAATGAGCTCAGTTGATATGGACAATGTGATTGTCATGATTCCTTCAGCATCTGTCAAATATGCACGTAGTATTTTTCGTGCTTTGTGAACTTTATCAAGATATGTGCTATAAATCACCATAACATCTCCATTGAACATTTTCCTAGTTTTGCGAATGTTTAATTCTTCAATTGTAATTGGGACTAATGATGATGCTTTCGATCTGTGTATAGATGATGTTGATGTGGAAAAAGACACAATTATAAGTAAGTTAAGATGCTGATCAATACAAATTTTATGTCAATGGGGCCTATAAAAATTTCTTTCAAATTTACTTACTTGTTTGATTCAGATGCAGGCGATGTTTATTGTTGTTTCTCTACTGTAGTTTGATCTTCAGAGCTACAAGATGATGAAGATGCAACATCATTGAATGGTGAGCTTGAAGGAATTTGTTGTGACAAGAAAGAAATCCCAGAAATTTAGAGAACGCTATAAAACTATAAAACCTAAAACTAGGAATAGTAATGAACATATAATTGCTAATTGTACAATGAAATTCAGTTCACTGTCTCGAAATTTGCAGTGATATTCTGGGCATGACTTGATATATCATTATTTTAAGAAATTTAATATGAAGTGAATATTTTTGATACAAACAGAGACTAAACAATGCTATACTTTTGGGGTTTAATTATGTAAATTTGATGGTTTTTTTTTGCATATCATGGACTTTGTTCTACTCAGGGATACTGGGCAAGAGGGTAATTGTTCAATGAAACTTGCCCGAGATTTTGAGGACTCCTCTGCAAATATCAGAGGAGGGTAGCTATGTAACAACTTGATAACAGAATCGAGCTATATGGCAAAGTATGGGATTGACCTTAATAATACGAAGTGGTAGTTTGTAAATAGTTTTCTATTGAAATGATTAATGGCTTGATTGTATAATAACTTTCCAATTACGATAGATGGATTTAACATATGATATTTCTATGTTTATATTAATAAATTACACAATATTTTCATATGGCATAGATATGTCATTATATTCTTTATTTTATTCTTTTGTTTTGTGAGTAACTCTTGGTGAAGTTGGTTTTACATAATTCTATACTGCTTCAATTCTGAAGGATTGATTACTGTTATAAAAAATCCTTGGGTTTGAATATGCTTTTCATGGAATCGAGTGGCCTTTGAGGGGTTTGTCTAAAAGAACACCAACTTGTGAAAGGCTTAGAGCCATGAGGAATTTCTTCAGGTCAAAGATTATATCTCTAATCAGATGAGGTTTTTCATGTGACAGTTCTCATGCAAACAAGCGGTTGATGATGATTGTCAACTTCTAGCATGGATGCTACAAGATAAGCCTCAGGAAGTTGTAGAGTCCATTGTTCGATAACTCGAAAATGATTATATATAGTCTGCAATTTTTGATGGAGGCTATGTCATGTGTGCATGAGAATATTCAAATGGATTGAAAGATAAATTGAAGGATTAAAATAAATTCTCTGATGCTTGAGTGTTAAATTATGGATGGATGCTATGACTCTATATGAATAGAAGTCCAATGGAAGTCAGTGCTAGAAATATAAGAATAGCTCTTGCAATAGATTCATAGAAAGAATTAAACAGTTAAACATAGAGATATGTCTATACATATGCATCGAAGAGTAAGTGAGTCAGACGTAATAAACAAACTTGGATGTGTTTGTCTATTTTTGTGAAATTTCTTTGCGTCTTTGACTCATTGTATAAGGCAATAAAACTCTGCAATACATATGATTCAAAGTCAGAATGATATAATTGTTATGTAAAAAGAAGAAATTCCATGTATTAAAATAAGTAAATTTTTTTTACTAATATTTATTCATTTTTAAAGGCTAACAAGTAGAGATGAGATTTTAAATTATTACAAGAATGGAGTTTCTAAAACATGAAATGCATCTAGCAGACGATAGTTATCGGACTCAGCTCTATGAAAAAATGAGTGCAGAAAAGATGCAAGAGTTGGACTTGGATCATAAAAATCTTGGCTAGTGCAAAAAAATATTATTAAACACTGTCAAACTTGGGAAATTTTGGAAAAAACTCATTCACTTGATGGGTTAAACCGAACTTGGCAGATTTGACTAGCTGACAATTAAATTAGCTCAATTGACCCTTTGGTCACTGAGTCAGGTTTTATCGATGAGTCCATAAACTATGCTTCAAAATTGTCAAATCCATCATGCTTTATGGCTTAGCAGCTTGTCAACCTCATCACTGTTATGAGCATTGAAACTAATATATCACTAAAAACCAACACTGAATAATGAGGAGAAATTTTTTTATAGTTCGCCAGTCTACCTTTTTAGCGGATACTGTCTATCAGTAGAAGCTAAAGGCAATGGATAGTACTATATAGTATAGAATAAAAACATTTGGCTGCATCATTCTGTAGGAACAACCATGACATGTGCCTTCAAGAGACTACCAGACAAGGGTTACACTTGCTTTTCTTTTCCGTCGCTTCGTTGGATCCCTATTTCCTGTTTCAGCAGATCTTGACATCTGTTGTTCATACTTGTCTTCGTTTTTGCTTCTGCATTTAATTTATACATGTTTTCTGCTTTTGATAGAAGAGTACAAAGAGATTATCATATATATCTTATTATCTACTAGAGAGACTATTTTCAGATGAAAATCCATGGTATTCATATGAATCTGATTAAATTTAAAGCTGTTATGAGATTCATTTCGTTGCATGGCGGAGGACTGGGCACACAACCGCTCTTTTAAACTAAGTCACCGCGTTTGTGTTCATGTATTAAACAACGATGGAAACTAGAAAAAACATCAGCAGTGCAGAAAAATATCATAAAATTTGTCATTAAGGTTCACGCTGCTTGAATCTTGTGAAATGTCTAGTTGTCATCTCTGTCTAGAAGGTAATGCAATTTTTGTGAGTATTGACATAATATGGAACATGGATTATAACATTCTGTGATCAAAGCTAGCATATAACAAGTTCAGATTACATTCCTTAGAGGTCAGGTCCTGGCAAGTTTGCAAAATGGCGTCCAATCCTCAAACGGAAAATATAATCAGGAGACATTAAAATTCACCAATATTGGACTATTTTCAACAAAAACCGATTAACCTTGTGACTATGCTTTTAAGATTCATGAATATTAATATTGACTAAAAACTTATGCTGTCGAAACAGACAAGCGAGTTCACAATAAACCAAGCTATTTTATTCGTGTATATTAGAGCTCACCTACTGCAATAACCCTTAAGCTCATATGCATGAAGACAAACATTTTGTGAAATATGTGTTATGAAAATTCTTACAAGATATTTCCCTAGAGTCTAGAGATATAATTCTGTAGTAGATACAACTCTTCTCCAATGTTACCATATAAATGAGTTTGGTAGCAGTTGGAAATGCAGATGAAGTCCAGGTGAGGCAAATCATCAAAATATTCATGGCTCGTCCTTCGTTCTGCCCTAATGGTCCCCATCCAACTACGAAGGAGGGAAACAGGGCTTATGGTAACTACATTCAGATCACATGTGCACAGTCCTAGAGTTCTATCTCACATCATCTAAACCATTACGTTATTCATAAACCAATTAAGAGTTCAAAATTTGCTCTCATTACCTTATGGATAATGCATAAGCCCGAAAGGCATTGTTGAACATGTTTCTATGAATTACACATTGGCTAACACATCAATTGAAAGATGGATTAGAATATTCCTACAGTCTGATAAACAATGTTGTTCTGCAAGGACACGCTCCTACCAGAAGCGAGAAATGGGAAATGAAACAAGAAATAAGAACAAAAAGAGAAACAAGGGGTACAAAGATTGCAGGTAAGAAATGGTTTCGCTTGCACTATGCATATTATAGATATACGGGATAATTTAGTAAATTCAAATCCATTTGAAATTGGAGATTAATGTATCGATGTTATAAATTCAATTCAATTCACAACATAATGTTCACGTGTAATTTTTTTTTTCTTTTCAATTTTTTTTTAAAAAAAAATTATGTTTTTGGATCTCAAAGAAAATTGTTGTAGAAAGAAGAAAAAACACTAGAGTGCTAAGAGTGATTTCACATGGACAAGTATCATTATTTATATCCACATCAGTATAAATCATTAAATAGAGAAGGCACTTCCTGAAAGGTGACCTCTATTAGATGGAAATATAAATCTAAATTAAGGTACATGGACCAAGATATGTAAGAATATTTAAGTACAACTGAAAATTGAGTCTTTTTTCACCTCACATTCATATCTGAAGTATGTTAGAAAAGGAAATATGATCTGATTTGGATCCTCAATTAAAATATTTTTAAAATTTGTAATTAGCACGAATGCTTTGTTTTATTTTGTTTTGTCTCTTCCGCAAAATTGGAAGGGAAAACAAACCATTGTGATGGTCAACCTTCCAAGGGTAGCCCATTAAAAGAAATGAATACCCTAGTGAACACATCAACAGGGAGATGCAAGGAGAAGTTGGATATGACAATAGTAGAAATGAGAGCTCAAAGAGGGCAACCTGCTTGAATATTAGTGGAGTTAAGGAGCGTGCCCATGATGAGTGAATGTGCCTCTGCACTAGGCCATCTGTAATTATTTTTTTGGAACAATATACATCTGTGTATAGCTCACCCCTCTGTATTTATCTCCTGACCCTAATAAAATGGTAATTAAATGTGGAAAAATGTGTGTAATTATTTCAATTTCATGGCTCTGGTGTACATTAATTAGTTTATTTCATGCTTGAGCACCCTCGACTATGGATGCTCTCATGAAAACTACAACAATCTCAGTCTTGGAGACAAAGTGTAGGAAACCCTGCTATATTTATTGGTTTAAGAGAACAATGATTTGTCTCACTTCCCGAGTAAAATTTCTTGCTGGGCGTTTTTACCTTTGCCGATAGACCATCCATAGAATTCTCGCTTATTGGGACTTTTTCTTTTGCCCACATGGCACAGACTGTCCTCATCAATTTATATATGAAAGGAATCAGCACATAAATTTCATTTGATAGCCACTCCATAATGATACACTACACTAAAGGACAAACTTCCCACACACTTCGTTGTCTCACATATAGAGGGACGTGAACAAGGTGGTTGACGACCTTTCAAAGAGGCATTGGGGCTGGAGTGGGGTGTTTGGACCATTTCAGTTTCTCAGCGTGGGCATACAAATGATTTCATTCATGAACCTTATCTATAAAATTCTCTACAGACAGATACTCTAACTTCTACAATGATATATTTTTCTTTTTAAAGCCATAAAAAGTCTGTTTTCTGTTGTTGATATAGTTCACAGGTTTTGTGATAGTCAACAAATTTTAGAGCTTTCTTTTGAAAGGTATAATACATGTCCTTTTAATTCAAGAAACAACTTTTTCTTTTTTTAATTAGCTCACTTATATGTAAGCCATGTATGCAAAGTTGTCATGAACCAAATGTGAGACCTCCCACCCAAAGTTAGAGAGGTTACAGATTCAACTCTCTTCATCCCCTAGTAGTTAATCATCCTCATTAGGGCCACTTATTTACCAAATTTACCATCCATGGATTGTGGCAAATTACTTGAATGGTTTTCCATGAGGTGTTCTCCTAAGAAAAAAAAATACTCATGAGGTTTCTTTGGAAAAGAAAAAAAATATGTGTATATGTATATAGGTAGGTAGAAAGGTAGGTAGGTAGATAGATAACATTGTTTTATAGCCCCAATGTTTAGTTTAAGTGATTTTTCATGCCATGCCAAAGCCATAATGACCACAAAGATCACAAGGTATAATCCACTTGGGTCCCTTGAGGGTTGGCACATGTCTACCAACAGCAAAGCACCATTAACATTAAATTGGGTTAGTTGAGGGTTGGCACATGTCTACCAACAACAGAGCATCATTCACAGAATGTGAAGAAACTATTGGAGGGTTTCCCGAGGAATTTTTATATGGGAAAAATGATATTATCATAATTTATATCAATACTTAATAAGTTTTTTATCAACAAAATCAAAAGGGGAAATAACACTCTATCGTTCTCGTAATTAGGGTTATATTGGAAAGCCTAGAGGCAATGTTCCACATGATTGGAACCCGTTATTACATTTACCTAGATGACATATTTGGGTGCTACAACACTTTAGTACACATCAATTTTGTTGGCCCTCTGTGGCTAATTTTGATTGGAAAAACTCTTTGCCTCACAGTTGTTGCTTGTGGTGGCTGCCTTACAGCATTTTATAGTGTAAAATGCAAGTATATCTTTTATATTTTAAATATGAATCATTTTATGAAAGAGAGAGAGTGTGTGTCCCAAATTAGGCTCTGTAATGAACTGGGGTTCATTTTAGTGCCACAATAATAAATTTTAACTTCAATGTTTGCAATCTGTGATTAGTCTAATCAAAACACATAGCTTTTTGGGTAAAGAATTTCTGTTCTGTATTTGAAATATTGAAATTCTCAGAATCATTCTTTATTGATGCGGGTTTTCATTTAACATCAAAATGGAATATTTTGGCTCTGATAGTCCTAGCGGCCAACAGCGTATTAGCTCACTAGTGAGGTTGATGAGGTATTAAATAGTAGGTAAAATCAAGTTAGTATAAACCATATTAAGGAAAAATATTTTCTTTTGTGGACCATAATAGTGCTTGAACTAAGGCCTGTATTGAAATAAAAAATCAAGACAATGGAAAACAAGATACAACAATGAAACTTAAGGAATTGATAAGGTAACTAAAGATTTGAAATTCTTGAAATAATACTTACTTGAAACTTGCTTTGTAAAGGACCACTTTATACTAAAGGGGAAAATGTTAAAAGGGTATCAAGGAAATAGGTACAGACTTGACAATCAAAACTCAATAACGTGTAGAAATAAGCATGTAAGAAAGCAAAAAATGGGCCAGTTACTATAAGAATCTCAAACCTCATGTGTTATATTTTTACCTTGTTTTCTTAGTGGTTGATTCTCCTTCCTCATAGCGCAATTGTAACAGCATATCCATGCCTCGATATATGTTTACAACATCGATAACAAATGAAGCTAGGCATAACAATAGTTTTCTTTGGGAGTGTTGTTGTTATGTAGCTAAGTTTGTAGGGGGCGGAAGCATGCATGCATGCACCGTAATTATTTAATTTTGTGTTTAATATTTAGAGAAGGCCCAATTATCTATGAGCAAGGTGCATGTTGCAGGGCACAAATCCCAAGAATATTGTGCATTGGTTTGTCTTCAATTTAGAGGCTCAGTGCATGCATGCAATGACCTAGTATTCTCCAGTTGAGCGCAATATTTCTAGAAGCATTATCCATGCATGAGGGTGTAGTCACCTAGGAGATTAGAGTTAGTTTTTAACACCATCACCTAAGGTGCATCACTAGATGTCTATCACAACTCCCAACCACCCAATGGAGGGGACATTACCCCTGAACTCTGCCTCTGATGCCAAAAATTTAACATTTCTTTAGCCTCTGTGGGAAAGTAGTTCAATGTCTTCTCTAAAGCCATTTTCAACAATATTTTCCTAGGAATACTTTGCTAGTTTTGGCATAGGAGAACCAATCACCTGCATTATGGAGCATTACCTCTATTGAAGCATTACCTTATGGTAAAAGGATTGTTGGCTATAGTGAGTCCTTCAAAATTTATAAGATCTTCATTCTGTTAGAAAAACAATACAAAAGTGAGTCAAAACATGAAATTTGATGATAAGGCTTGGTATTCCGAGTCTTAGGGGCATCTTGAGAAGGTTGAGGAGGGAGAGACAATTGTTCCAAATGCTTCTCCACAGATTTGAGGGAAATCAGATTCAGATCAGAAAAGTTCCAATGCAAACATAAAGCATGCATGGCACACCCACACATTGCACAAGGCACGGGAGCAAGTTGGAGCTCCTAAGACTTCTTTTCATGTGATTCATCCTTGTCATGAAAAACCAGAATATCTGAAAGCGAATGTTTAGAAACAATGATTGAACCCAAGTGGTTGTAGAAGATGAAACATGTGGCTAACAAGAGCTGATAGAAGTACAATTCTAGATTCATTGGATGAAGATTATCAGAAAAAGAGGTTACCTCTGGTATTTGGTGAATAACCAACCTCATATTTTCTTTTTTCTTTGTAATAAATATATTGAGCCAGTTCAAGGAAAATTCACTCAACTACTACAAATAATTTTCTTCACTATTTGAAGGGCAAATTTCATTATTGGTTAAGGTATGTTGAGGATGGAAAATTGATGTTGCATGGCTTTGTGGATTCAAAATAGCAAGGTGCTACTAGTGCTAGGAAAAGATATTGTAATTTGGTACCATTTCCTGGAAGATAAGTTCAAGAGGAGAGCATTGGTTCTTGAGTATTTTCCCTTGAATTTGGAAGTTGTACACATTTTGACTAAGCCTCTATTGAAGGGTAAGATTGAGATGTTAAGGGAGAGACTAAGCTTAGTGGAGAACACCTTCTCACAAAGCAGTAGTGTTACACATTTTTACCTTTTTTGCTAAGTATTTAATTCTCCTTCCTTAGAGCATAAGAATGATAGTATGTCGATACCTGGGAGTAGAAAATCCTTACCATTAGATGTGACTGGAGCATTGGTGGCCAATGGAATTAGGCACAATTATAGTTTACTGTGGGACAAGTGTTGCTGTCTAAGTTGCATGGTATAGTCAAATAGAAATGCATACATCCAAAACAAGAAAGTGCTGGAAACATGACCCCAAAACATCAGTAAACAGGGATATATATATATTTGATAGTATTTAGAATACAGATACAGATTCATAAATAATCGAGCAAGGGCTAAGAGACCCAAGGCTGAACAAAAACATGCTACAACAAATACCTACATATCATCGCATTAAAATAAGATAAAAAAATCATGTCAAATCCAGATTTTGTTTAAGTGATAGGTACAATTTTACTAGGGTCATGATTAAATTCTAGTTCCATATCCTCATATATGACAGAAACATTGCAACCACCCCAATCTTGAAATCCCAAAAACTATTAAGTCTACTAGATTTTGAATGGAATATAGATTTTTATTTTCTCCATATGAAAATGAGGTTGGAACCACTCTCCAACATCCTAAAAAAAAAAAAATTCTTTAAGAATTTACCATTCCTTATGATGAGGAGGATGTGTTTGGATCATCCTTACACCATCCTACTATCATTCCCCAGTGTATGAGTCCTGAGGATAATCAACCTATATTGATTTCCCTTTTTCAATATGGTCCTTGTAATGAACATCCTAGATGTTGTGACTTTCCATGCCAATCATCTCCTTTCTTATGCCCATCCCAACATGTCCCCACATGTGTTGAGAAGAATCACATGCCTAAGGAAGTCTCTAAGAAAGTAAGAAGAAATGCTTGGCCTTTGATCATATAAATAATTCTCTATAGTCAAGCTGAAAGGCATGATCCAGTGATATTTGAGTCTTGGGTGAGTGCCTGTTTTATGACACACTTTACAAAAACTTTTGAGGAGGGAGAGAGAGTTGTTGTTACAAATTCTTCTCCTCATATTTGGGGGGAATCAGATCTAGATCAGAAAAGTTGTAATGAAAACACAAAGCATGCATGGAAAACCCACACATTGCACAAGACACAGGAGAAAGTTGGAGCTCCAAATACTTCTTTTCAAGTAAGTCATCCTCATGAAAAACCACAAGAACTGAAAGGGAATGACTGGAAAAAAATGATTGAACCCAAGTGGTTATAGAAGATGAAGCATATGGCTAACAAGAGAAGATATAAATACAACACCACATTCATTGGATGAAGATTCTCAGAAAGAGAGGTTGCCTCTGGTATTTGGTGAATAACCAACCTCACATTTTCTTTTTGCTTTGTAATAAATAAATTGATCCAGCTCAAGGAAAATTCACTCAACTACTACAAAGAATTTGCTTCACTATTTGAAGGGCACATTTCCTTATCGATTAAGGTATATTGAGGATGTAAAATTGATGTTGCATAGGCTTGTGGATTCAAAATAGCAAGGTGATGCTAGTGCTAGGAAGAGCATATCTATGAATAAGTTAACAACTCTGATTGGTGCTGGAGCATGCTCCACTTATGCCCAGAAACTGCCCTACGTTGACATCATGAGAAATTTCTCTGTAAGGATTTTTTACCCAGCTAGGAAGTATAAGCAACCAAGAAACTACAAGGAATAACAAGCCTACGAAGTATAAGAAACCACGCAATTATCGGGAGTAACAAGCCTACTCCATTTAATCACATCAAGTGTTCATAAGGCAGATCAAAGCTCTCTCTCTACTTTGACATTAAAAAACACCTAGTGGCATCCAATACGTTCGCGACTCATTCATATAGTAGGAACAAGTTCTTATTTAATGCAAGTGATTATTTAAGAGTGTCTCAACTCTCTTCTACTAACTATAAAAAATAGAGATGCACGAGATTGCATAAATCCTTCCTACTGCTATCTAATGGCTATATAATTATTATTATTCAATTTTTTGGTCACAGCCAAGCCAGACACCAATTTTGTGTATGAGACCCCCTCTGCAATTTGAGTGCTATGAAGGCATACATACTCTAGCCCCTTTTGGCTTTGAACCTGTGACCTCTTAGGAGGAAACAGATGCTCTTCAACATTAGGCCCACTCAAGACTGTCTACTAATGCATGTATTTTTCACAGCATGGATAATTTAGAGCATTTTCCAGTTATCTTGATGGAACAACAGCCATTACTCTACACCTTCACCTTTGTCCCAATGCTAGTCCTGTGATAAGGACCCACCATATAAATTCTCTCAAAAAGGGTTTGCCCCAGCAAATTCCTCCAGAATTAATATGCATTGAAAAATTATGTATAAAAGGCTCAAAGAAAGGGGACGTATATAATCTGGTGAACCTAAAAGCAGTAGACTGATATTGTGAACCTCATCAATTCCCTCAACCAATGGATAACTGTAAGGAAGATTCCACGATAACTTATGGATTATGCACATACTTTGTTGAGGTATATTTTTTAAAAAATGGAGCAAAGTAAGGTAGGCCCTTATACTATTGGTGCTAAGGCATCGTTTGCTTGAAGGGAGAATTTTGAAAAGTGGGAAGAGAGTGCAAGATCCAATTCACATATTACTACATGTTATATCAAGCTCACTTAAGTCTGCAACAAATATTAAATAACCCAAGCATAATTATAGGCCCAACTAACTAAAAATGCCAACACAAAATAACACCAGCATTAATATAGATTTAGACTTTAGTTAATATGGATACTCATGTTCAATCACAGAGAAGACATAGTTCCCCACTAAGATACCAAATTATCATTTAGAGTATTGATGAGGCCTTAGGATTCCATGATAATAGATAGAAGTAATAGCACAACTTATGTATGGGAAAGGGTGTGGGAACATTACCCTTATCAGAATTCCCCAGTAGTACCCTTCTATCGAAGAGTGGAAACACTTAACTAGGAGATCGATGATGGCCTCCAAGGTAAAAGAAAGCAGAAGGCATAAATTCCAAGCATCACGATTCATTATCTAATTCAACCCACAATCCCTACTTTCATGTCAAATAAATTGGGCATAAACAGTTGATATGAAGCAATGGAAAAATGTAACCCATGTGCATTGAGATGAGAGGCGTCTTTGGGTAGCTATCTGGAGAATTCTGAATGTCATCATCAACACCATTGTCTGCGATGTATATCATCAAAGAAAATATCCTCTAGTTGTCCTTGGAAGTGAGGAGGGTAACAAAAGGAACTTCGTATTTTCTTGTGAAGAAGCAAATTTGAGAGTGCATTGGTTGGTTAAGTTTACCTTGCAATGCAATAAATAAAAAATAAAATAAGAGACCCAAAAAATTGGAAAATGAATGGATACCCATATTCAATCATAGGGAAGACATATTTCCCCACTAAGATACCAAATTATCATTTACAGTATTGATGAAGCCTTAGGATTCCATCATAATAGCTAGAAGTAATAGCACAAGTTATGTATGGGAAAGGGTGTGGGCACATTACCCTTATCAGAAGTCCCCAGTAGTACCCTTCGATCGAAGAGTGGCAACACTTAACTAGGAGATTGATGATGGCCGCCAAGGTAAAAGAAAGTAGAAGAAATAACTTCCAAGCATCATGATTCATTATCCAATTCAACCCAAAATCCCTACTTTCATGTCAAATACATTGGGCATAAACACTTGATATGAAGCAATGGAAAAATGTACCCCATGTGCGTTGAGCTTAGAGGCATCTTTGGGCAGCTGTCTAGAGAATTCTAAATGTCATCATCAGCACCAATATCTGTGATGCAGATCATCAAAGAAAATATCCTCTATTTGTCCTTGGAAGTGAGGGGGTAACAATAGGAACTTGGGTTTTTCTTTGAAGAAGAAAATTTGAGAGTGCATTGGCTGGTTAAGTTTACCTCGCAATGCAATAAATAAAAATTAAAATAAGAAGCCCCAAAAAATGGAAATTGAAGGGATGCTCATATTCAATCACAGGGAAGACATAGTTCCCCACTAAGATACCAAATTATCATTTACAGTATTGATGAGGCCTTAGGATTCCATCATAATAGTTATAAGTAATAGCACAAGTTCAAAAAAAAATCAAGAATGTAGTTCTTATATCATTTTTCTTACTTGTCTAATGTCTTTAGCATGTGGTGTGTATGACAAATAAATAAATTCAATGTTGTTGTGAAATCCCCAAGTTGCAATAACCTACAAACGATAGTAAGAAATCAAATTACAAACATTGTCAGAATCAAGTCACAACAAGCATAATAAAACCTAACTCGAAAATAGACTAGTGCCCTTAATTTTGAAAAGTAACGCTAGCCCCACGAGATCCAACCTTGCACTATCTAGTAATTAAAGCCACTTTGAAGAGGCAAGGTTAGCACAATAAATAGTAAATGCACAAATTAGTTTAAACTTTATTTGTCACTTTAAATTCATGTCATCTATAGACTGCATAATTTTAGTTTATAAGGTCTATCCTAAGGTCCTTGGAAAAATCCAATATTCTCTCCTCACTCATGCCACATATTGATGACTTCATACTTCCATGTTTAAGACAATCACCACCTTCCCCACCCCCAACCCCACCCCCACCCTCGACCCAGTTCCAAGCAACACTTAAATGATTACATCATTTTTTCAGTCCTACTAGCTAACATCAACATCAACATAACAACATTCAACAATACCATTCCAGTAGAGGGGTCTCCTACGCCCCCATTTCCCAACAAGACTCTCATAGAGCTGCCAACACAGATCCTAGGACAGAGATCACCCTTCCGGAAGGAAACCCTCTGCCCTCATACAATAGTATTAAGCCATCCCACTAAGATGGAGAGACACACCATGGATTAGCCCTTCATCTAGTATTTGTCCTCTATCATAAGTTTCTTCCCTTTGGCCTCAGATGGTAGGAGAGGCACATATTAAGAGGTTGATGGCTCGTAGGGATGTATTGCTTTCTCCACATATTCAACAGATAGATCTAGTGGAAATTGAGGCACCTTCAACCAATATGTCCAAAAGGATTTTGGAACCAGCCAAATAAAATACTTGTCTAATAGATCTTGAGGTGCATAATTTTGTTTTTAACAACTACTAAGATATTACAAATGATTTTAGCCAATATGGGCAAATAAATGATAAATCTTGCTCAAAGACACTAAATAAATTACATGGAGAATATATATATATATATATATATATAGATATATAATCATGGGTGGGTTGATTGGCCAGTTTCTTCCAAGTCACTAGTCAAGTTTCACTGGTGGGCCAAAATGTGTGTGGAGTCTAATTCAGCCCACAAAATTCCATCTTGTCATGGCTGAATACTATTTATAACTCAACCATTTAGAAATGGTTCTATGTAGTGGCTCTTATTTTTGGGAGACATCAGAATGCATCTAACAATGAAATTGTATCTACAAATGCAAAATATAACCTTAATTCTCGATGAAGAATGTAACAACCCTCACACATTATTATACACTCAAGCAGTGAAATTATATCTACAAATGAAAAATCTACCCTTAATTTCTAACAAAGAATGTAACACGCCTCTCACATTATTAGTATAATGTATATGCATCTCTGCATAGTATATATATATATATATATATATATAGCAAACCCTATAGTTTGAAATGAACACCAAGAGGCGTTCGAGTAAGTTCATTCAACGATAGAGTAATCTACTCCAAACCCCTTGGTACCTCCCATAATTCGACTCCTATATAAGGGATCCTAAACATTTATAATTCATGCAATCGACTACGCTCTAGCAAGCCCCCATATATTTAGTCAGTTGTTTTGATAAAACTGCATCAACCTCAAGCATCCAATCCCCTTCTCATGGGATTATGAAGCATGGACATTTTTGGGGGACATCTAACATCCAACCCAAAAGGAAGTACAATAGAAAATGGATAGAGGGTGTGGACACATTAACGTTATCAAAATTCCCTTGTAGTGCCCTTCTATCGAAGAGTGGCAACACTTAACTAGGAGATTGATGATGGTCGCCAAGGTAAAAGAAAGAATAAGGCATAACCTCTAAACATCATGATTCATTACCTAATTCAACCCACAATCCCTACTTTCATGTCAAATACATTGGGCATAAACACTTGATATGAAGCAATGGAGAAATGTACCCCATGCGCGCTGAGTTGAGAAGAATCTTTGGGCAACTATCTGGAGAATTTTGAATGTCATCATCAACACCACTATCTGTGATGCAAATCATCAAAGAAACTATCTTCTAGTTGTCTTTGGAAGTGAGGGGGTAACAAAAGGAACCTGAGTTTTGCTTGCGAAGAAGAAAATTTGAGAGTTCACTGGTTGGTTAAGTTTCCCTCACAATGCAATAAATAAAAAATAAAATAAGAAACCAAAAGAATTGGAAAATGAATGGATACTCATATTCAATCAAAGAGAAGACATAGTTCCCCACTAAGATACCAAATTATCATTTATAGTATTGATGATGCCTTAGGATTCCATCATAATAGCTACAAGTAATAACACAATTTATGTATGGGAAAGGGTGTGGGCACATTACCCTTATCAGTATTCCCCAGTAGTACTCTTCTATCGAAGAGTGGCAACACTTAACTAGGAGATTAATGATGGCTTCCAAGGTAAAAGAAAGAAAAAGGCATAACTTCCAACCATCACGATTCATTATCTAATTCAACCCACAATCCCTAGTTTCATGTCAAATACATTGGGCATAAACACTTGGTATGAAGCAATGGAAAAATGTATCCCATGTGCATTTAACTGAGAGGCATATTTGCGCGGCTATCTGGAGAATTCTGAATGTCATCATCAACACCACTGTCTATGATGCAGATCATCAAAGAAAATCTCCTCTAGTTTTCCTTGGAAGTGAGGGGGTAACAAAAGGAAATTTGGTTTTGCTTGTGAAGAAGAAAATTTGAGAGTGTATTGGCTGGTTAAGTTTCCCTCGTAATGCAATAAATAAAAAATAAAATAAGAAACCAAAAAATTGGAAAATGAATGGAAGTCTGTCAGACTTCATCAAAGGAGATCCAATTTAAATATACATTTGACAGACAAATTCATAGATATTAATTTTTTCAAAATTCAAACAACAATGAATAAAAGCAATGGGTCTACTGTAGAGCTACCCATTCGAAAATTATTTTCTGGTGAATACACAAACTCAACTCTAATAATTTGGTTTCTTAGAAATGTAATAGCCAAGGTTTTCCATCTTGAAGAGGAAACTTGTGCCTTACTTAATTTTGAGTGCTGGGTGCACATGCAAGTATTCAAGTGTGCTGCAAGTAGAAGGATCTAGTTGTGGAAGGAAATGATATTCCATAATAGTAGATCCCTTTGTAAGCCTAACCTGACACGAAAAGCTTTCTCTGGTGATAAGTGCAACTTGAACCTCTTCTTATATGTTAATAGATACCAAGGCTAGTGTGACCACTAGCTTCTGTTTGCTGCAGGCAAGTTTTATGGAGTCCAGCCTCTTGCAAACTGGATGCTCCTGATGCTGCTCTCATGTTTGGAGAGTGCAATACGGCTGTTTGCATTTTTTGGAAGAATGATGCTTTTTCCCCTACACCACTGCATGAAAAGGGAAGAAATGCCATCCATCTAGGTTAGCATGGGAACAACCCTTCCAACGAATGTTTTGGGTGAGTATGAGATCGGTGTTTCCATGGGATCAGTGTCGGTAATAATGATTACAAGAGCCAGATTTTTGAGTTTATGGAAGTTTACCTCCAAGTTAATTCAATTTCGGAAATGCCAGTACAAAGTTGAATTTGGCCATTATGAAGTTCATATAAGATGTACTCCATGTGCCATGATAGGGCTTCCTTTCTTAGCTAGCTTGAAATATTTCCTGTGGCAACTGTTTTGGTTTGTGCTTGTAGTCTTTTCATGATTTATATTCATGGGTAGTTGTGGGGTAATTTGTTTGTGATTTATTGCTTGGCAGTATCTGAACAATGTACTCAACGCTATTATGCTTGAAGTTTTGTTTTGCTTTGTATATTTCCCAACTTTAGCAGCTTTTTAATGGGGCCATTAATACATTAATTAGTTCACTAAATATTTAAGCCTTCCACTAGGCTTCTATTCTCACTAGCATGCATTCTTTCCATAATTGCCACTTTGAAAACGTGAAAATGTAATTTATTTTGTTTTTTGGGTTTTCTGTAACAGGTACAAATTCCACAAAAGAGACCACACAAACAACGAAATTCATAAATTACAGAACAAGAAGCGTGGAGAGAGAAAATATCACGCTTTTGAAGAGAGAACATACAGATATTAAACAAAATAGATGAATTCAATGGGGCAAAAACCAGTGCTCAAACCCCCGTCACCGTGGAAAAGAATAAATAAATAAGATTGCTAAATGTAAGTGAAAATATTGAAAACATAGCTCTTTACATACCTATATGATTGTCAATAACAACAACTTCGAACAACCCTGTAAAACTGTGCTCTCCCACCTTCTCCTCCACCTTCAAGGCGGGCTTGTGCTGCACACTCCGTTTTTCCCTCCTATTTTTTGGTTTATCTGTGATCTGAATTTTGGTTTTGTTTAGCGCATAGGAAAATAATCAAAACTCTTGAAACCCTTGATTAGTGCATATGAAACAACCCTTGAAACCTAAAGGTGTAATGAATAAAATATATTTCTTAACCCAAATATGTACTAGATATAGGATAAATAGATATTTCTTAACCCAAAGGTGAAAGAATGCTTCTTATATATAACTTTACATTTTCATACTAAGATCACAACCCACGGGTGCAAGAATGCATCTCATATATAAATTTATATCTGCATACTAAGATCACCACCCACTGCTTACATTCGACGTCCAATATTCCATTGTTATTCATGAGTTTAATTGTTGCTTTGATGGTTGAAATAACATCTTATGTTATAAACAACATTTGCATACTAAGATCACCACCCATCGCTTACATTCCATGTCTAGGATTCCATTGTTATTCATGAGTTTAATTGTTGCTTTGATGGTTGAAATAACATCGTGTGTTATAAATATGTTATGGAAATGATAAATTTATTGGACACATTCTTAAACCTAAATACAACTCAAGACACGTGTTATGTTTCAAAGTTTCATCATTGCCCCTTGGCATGTTATATTTCAAAGTTTCATCATTGCCCCTTGGCATCACATTTGGATGGTTCTCATTGCTACTTTTTATGATCACATAATACACTTCGAATAAAAAAAAAAATGTCTTATATTTGGAATCATATAGTTCTATTATAATGGTTCTTGAATGCTGAAGTGGTTGCATTATCTCAAGCAATTTTATTGGCAGTTCCGAGTATTGTTATTTCTTGAGTTAGTCTAAAGCTTTACAGTGTTATATTTTGTATGGTAACCTTTTGTATCATGGTATTTTAATTTTTATTATTGGATTGATGCAAATTTTGACATTACAATATTGTTAACTAGAACTATGGGTGAATTTTAGAGTGTTATCCATGATATATTTGTTAACCAAAACACATAATTAGGAAATATGCAAAGTCAAATACCAAAAACATAAGAGAAGTGGGAGAAGTTAGCTATCAATCATGAAATGAATTCCTATCAAGGCACATATCAATGAAAAGAGAAGCTAGTGTGTGCTACACTCTTGGTTTTGGAATGTTTATTCATTCCAAAAAAGCCACCATAAAACAACGTTGGCATAGTAAGCATGTTCCACATTGTACTACAAAGTGACACAATCTTTATTTTTTATAGACTACATGCATCATGCACGTAAGGGAGGGACCCCATATCACAACTCCCCCTCTGCACTCTGAATTTGTGTTACTAAAAAAATCACATCATGTGGCCTCATGATGCTAGATTCGTCTATGGATTTATTGGTATGAGCATTGATGTTTCCATCCACCAAATTTTCCATCATGTTAGAAGTGCACTTTGCTGCAAGGAGGGGTTGAATTCTCTGAGAGATCTGGTAATGAGAATTGAGCCTATTATGTACCAGATTAAGTAGTATTTCTGGGCATTGAATAGGTTGAGAGGAATTCCAATTTCAGCTCAAAGCGATAGTAATATGAAGGAGTCAGTTGTGAATGATTGGCTAAAAAGGTTGGACAATTTTTCCAAAAAGCATCAACAATGGAGCAAGAGTGCACGATACCTAATCATGACTTCATTTATCGCTATTGAACTAGTAGAAGAATCACTCACCTCAATAGAGAAATCGCCCAACATCTCGAATTAGTCTCCATCGCCCTAAATCCAATAAATTGTTGTCAACCTCCATCGCTCTGATTTCTGAAGAACCCATCAATAACATAAAAACGTGTTGATGAATGTAAGGATATTAAGAAAATGGTTGGAGAAAGTTCTCAGGAGTATGATGAAAAATTGCAAAAATTGATCAAAAAACTCTCTTATAATATCCATGAAACTCAACAAAAATAATGATCAATAGAATCTTCTAGGGTGAACATCCATTTTTCTAAACAATTTCATGCTTGGTAGGATCTAAGAGAAAATTATGTAAGGAGTTCCTTCTAGGAAAAGGACATGGGTATTACTATTGTTAAAGGGGGTGGCCTACAAGAATACATTGGTATCTATTGATACATTGGTATTACCTCTTGCAATCGAGTGGTGTCTAGGGTGTTGAAGATCCTTATAAGAGTCCCCTTTGTACTAGTAGTCGCAAGGAGGATGTCATGAAGGTGAGCGAAAACCAGGTGATGCGAGAGTCATGGGAACTTACGAATATGGTT
This sequence comes from Pinus albicaulis, assembly GCA_034641835.2. Lineage (NCBI taxonomy): Eukaryota > Viridiplantae > Streptophyta > Pinopsida > Pinales > Pinaceae > Pinus > Pinus albicaulis. The sequence continues at coordinate 833,807,121 of CM076572.1, read as the reverse complement.
CTCTTGAGACCATAGTGCTTGAATCTCATTTTCCCATGTTTCAATCTTGAGCAGGACAACACGAAGCTATTGGGAGCATGAGAAACATCACAAAAACCTTAGGGTTTGCCTTTATCTCAATATGATGCACCAGCTTCAAATCCACGAAATTGTACACAAATATTGTGCTCCAACACCACCAAAATACATTCTGTCTTAGCTTCACAGCTCAAACCTCATACCTAAAGGATAATTCCCTAAGACAATGACTCTAATGATCATCCCAGATCATGACCTTATTGGGTGGGTTTTGGGGATTCGAAACGCCGCCCGTGAGGGCCAAAATATTACATCAGAATAACATCTCCACAACACCAATACCACCATTGTTGAATTCCCTTTTAAAGTTTTCTATGAACGGATCATAGTTGTAAACCTGGAAACCATGCTCTGTTCCACAGACAAAACAATCGAAGTCCATCCTAGAAACCCTCCTCTGTGCCACAGGAAAAATAGTCGAATTCTAACTTGGAAACCCTACTCTGATCCAGAAGAAAAACAACCGAATTCTTGGTTGAATGATATGTAGAGAAATGAGGGTTATACACTGGCAGTCTGTGGGGAAGACATTGAATTTGGATCTAGATCGAGAGATGGTTCAAGCAGGGGCAGGGTGGTGAAAAAGTCGTATTATCACCTTCCATACAAAAGAAAAAGAAAAAGAAAAAGAAAAAGAAAACGAAAACAACACAACCAAAACAAACCCGATATATTTTATCTTTGGTATTTTCCTCCTATTCACTTGCATGAGGGAGAATAATATATTGTAGATATTTCCCATTAAAAATATATGATTTTCATTGTTGGCCTATATGGAAGGTCATTGGAGAATCTATATTGGCTTGGTATGTTATTGCTTGTGTTTGTTATTGTTTGGAAGGAATTTTGTTAGCATTAATGATATTTAACCAAATTATTAAATGGAATGATAAAACCCATGCGTAAATATATTATAATAAGGAGAAGTTACTAGTTCTTGACTATTTGAGCATTGTTATTTCATGTACGCAACATATTTTTTTTTAGTTCTCCAACCATCGAAGTGTAAGCACCAATGCTTGGAGGTGACCTAAAATGGATTGACTGATATTGAATAACTAAGGTAATAAGGTACCATGGAGGAAGCACATGTATTAAAGAGGGAAAAATAGGACTTTAGTGGTTATGGGTTAAGTGCGTATGAGTTGTGATAATGTGGCCCCTAATCCCCTTGTCACTACTATTGGGGGTTCCCCTATCAATTTCTCTCATTGCCTTACCTATAGGTCTCCTATCCCCTATGCCATAAGGCCCTAAGGCTCCTTCTCATTATATAATGTTAGGATTATAGATCTCCGTAAAGCATGCTCGAACCTCTCACTTCTACCTGTCCATGCTACCCTTATGCCCCCTTGCCCTTTTCAATACACCAAAAGATCTCCCTCCCCCAAAATTCATGAGAATTGAACATTCAGAGGCGATCATTTAACAACAACTTCACAACTACTCCATTTATAATGGTGTCTTGGAGTAATTAGATGTCATTTCATTGAGCTATAGTGATAGGTGAGAGCTATGCATAACTCACTAAAGGTGTATCAAGAGGCTATTAGTCTATTGGCTATAGAATTTGACTCTTTTTATTTGTAACTTAGCGAAATGGAAAATATGTGGAGACAATCTCCATTCTTCTTCTTTTACCGGGCCATGTAAAATAAATGAAGCAAATAGTCTCAAACCCTTGGAGAAGTAAATTTGAGAACAATAATTAACATGAACAAACAAATAATCCAATGAGTTAAGCTTAGAGGGGTCTCCCATTGTAAATAAGCATCCATAAGCTCGTTAGAGTTAGTATGAATATTTTCTAGAAGTTGAGTAGTCTTCACATCACCAACCACATCCAATATAAAGGTACCAACCCCTACGATAAAAATGATGTCTCCAAATAAGGTGTAGTTAATACTAATAATATAATCTTATGAATCTATTACAATATGATTTGGAAAATACGTTTCCATACATGTGTGAAAGAAACAATTCATTTGGTTAGCAAAAGGAAGTATTTTTGAAGACCTCAAGAAACCCCCTTGAAGGAGACAAGAAGGGTTTGAAACCATAGAATACAAGTTGATTTGTGAACCCTATTTATGATGTGTTTTGTGCATGTGTTTGTTCACTCAGTTTGACATGTGATAGAAAATATCTGAAGCCTTTTTTTTCCACGTATCATCTTCATTAGATATCATGTTGCTAAGAATGAAGTGTCTAGATTACAATTAAAGTTGCTATTTTAGTTTGTTGTGTTTTTTTGTCTTTTAGAGTATGTATCTTTCTGGTCTACTGTGCTAAGGCAGTTTGGCTTTCAAATATTCAAGGAATATGTGAGCTAATATAAAACCATATTGTAATCTTTGAAATAACATGATGAACAAAAAGCAAAATTTATGGTGTTGGATTGATTGAGATGTTTATTTTTGGATGGATGGATGTACATCTCTTTAGCCAATATATAAAACTCATTAAGTATTGTTGAAAGTATGTTATTGACATGTTGAAGTGCCATTGAGACTTAGAGGTAGAATATTTAGACTTGTATGTTGTCACCTATCCGGGTGTGATGATACCTTGTGGAGGTAGGAAAAATTTCCATTTTAACTCTTGGACATATTTTATATGCCCTTGAGAGAATTTCAACCTTTTAAATAAAATTACAAACAAATGTACATTCAGGCGATAATTACTAATTGATTCGGGGGTGACTCAACAAATTGTAGCATGTTGGCTTGTTGAATTTGTTAGTAAGTTAGGGTTTGCTCAATTTGTAAGCTTCAGTGGGATTTATTGTAGTTGTATGTGTTTCAGAGAAGCCAGTTTGGAGTGGTGGTTGTGCTTCCTTTATTGATTTGATTTCTTTGGTTCTTCTTCTTATGCATGCCCACTGTGGTATCTTCTCGTTTGCAAATATTTTCTTATTCTGTACAGAAAAATTTCTTGTTGCATCCATGAAAAAGTTGCACAATTGTCCTAATTTATCTCTACAATAGCTTGAGTTGTCTCGATTCTTTCAATTGGGTTGGAATTTTCCACCTAAAGAGGGTTGTTAGTTGTTGTCTAAATACATTGTTACAACATTTTTTCTTGTTTTCTTTATTTATTTATTCTTCAAGGAGGTGTTTCCTTTAAACTCTAGAAGAAGCATTGAAAATGGCCTGATTATAATAGTCATCAGAATCTATCTGTGATCATGGGAAAGACAAACCTCAGAGGGTGAAAATTGGGTATGTTATACCTATGGAAAACTTTGGCTAACATCCAATTAGATATGTTATATATATTTCACAATTAGGAGATCACAAACCATACCGTTGCACATAAAAATGCACTACTCCTCAAATATCAGGGTAAGTGCAAGAGTATTTATTGAATATAGTTTAGTCACATGATACAACTATCCCACAACTCTACAGTAGAGAGACCAACATGGAAAAACAAACTTAAAATCGATCGATGCACTCACTTTCATAAGAATTTCATGAACATTTTTATTTTATTATATAATGCACTGTTACCCACATCTCGAGATCACATGAAAATGGTATTCATAGTAAAGTTCTCTAGGTGAAGCAATTCATTTTTCCTGCAAGATCAGGTTACATAGCTATAATTTCTCATGTTTTTTCATACATCTGACCGGAAACATATCTTGTAGGAATTTTGAAGGAAATCCCACTCAAATTATCAGAGAATCCCCAGGTGATCTCATTAAAAAAGTATGTTTCTCTTTATATGTTGATTATTCTTTCTCTTCATTGTTTTTTGTATATAAATTCATTTCAATTTATTCATATCAGACATACTCTAGCTCCTGGTTCCAATTTAAAGGTCGAGTTCTCAACATTGTTTGTTGTTCTTTATTTGGAAGGTGGTTGTGGTTTTAAGAGGTTGCAAGGGATGGGAATCTCAAATAGTTGTTGACCGGGCTAATGCAAGTTTTATAGGTAGAATGTGCAGATACAATCCCTGATGTCTCAAATTTGGCCGCGCATTTAGGAGCTATAATGGTCATCCTTCACCCACATTTATCATGAGCTCAATCAACTAACAACTAAGCTCTCCGAGGAGGCATTCAATTAGCCAGTTGATGAACTACCAGCAAGATCAAGGTTGTGGCACACCCAAAAAAGAGGCAACTCGCAAAATTTAAGCTAACAACAACCCCTACTCTTGAAGCTGACAACTTGTCTCCCTCAAGGACCACTGCCTTCTCCTTCATCAGGGAATACTTCCTCAAAAACTCACTCAACTGCATCATTTCTATACCCCCAACAATCTATTTATGTTATTGTGCCGATAACATTTTTGGAATACTCCGAGGTTTCATATTGATGAATGTGAAATGCCAATTTACTATTTGAAAACCAAATTTTCATCTGTTGTACCTAATGAGCCTTCTTTATTGAATATTTTCTTGAATGACATTTTGTTTACTAATTTTTATCATTCAATGATTTCTTATATGTCAGGATTCTTCTCTATTTCATGCCTTATGGCGTTTCCTTTGTCTTAATTGCTAACTGCCTTGGCGTTTGTTTTTGTCTTAAATATAAAGTCTTAAAATATTTTTGCCTTAAACTGCTTTTGTCTTAAATATAAAGTTTTGTCTTAAAATATTTTTGTCTCAAACTTGTTTTTGACTTAAATATAAAGTTTTGTCCTAAAATACTTTTGTCTTAATTTTTTTAGTCTTAAATATTTTTGCCTCAAATTGTTTTTGGCTTCAATTATTTTATCTCAAATTGTTTTTATCTTAAATTCACAAGATGTCAACCACCTCTTTCTCGGTTGTCCATATCTGGTTTTTGTCTCTTTCTTAGTTGTCCATATGCTTAATTTTAGAGTGACTTAAGAATTCTTAATACTGTGGTTTTCGGATTTTAAGGATTTTCGCATTTGGAGGACTACGAGCGTTTGAATTTTTGAACACGAGAGCCGAAAGTGAGGAGTACATGTTTTTGAAGAGAGCAAGGAGATTGGTCGAGAACATGTTTTTGAAGATATCACGAAGGAGATTGGTCCTATCAAGAAGAAGATAGCATTCTTAATAGTATAAGGCAATTTCTGGGACAATTACCTAGTGCTTTCTTTGTTGGGTCTTAGTGAGATTTAGAGATTTTTATTTATTATTATTGGTATAAGAGATTTTTTTGTTTGTAGAACAAGGGATTTTTGGATTTAGGGAATGTATATTATTATGATGATTGATTTGACTACTAAATTTATTATTATTTATTTTAATTTATTATTATTGGTATTATGAGGAAGTTTTATATTTCAATTTATTATTACTATTGGTGTATGACAAAAAAAAAAAATTATTAAGTCTATTATTATCTATTTTACTTTATTATTATTAGTGTTATGCTGAAATTTATTAGTATATAAAAACCTTTAAATTATATTTTTTAGAAAAAAAAATGATTTGCTATAAAGAAAATAAATGTTTTTGGCTACTCGAAAGTGGTTGTCTAGTCATCTAGACTCCCGAGCTCACAAATTGTTGATAAAAGACTTTAAAAGATCTCCTTTTCCCACATTTACAAATCAGAAAACCAAACCAGCTAGCTGATTCTTTGTCCAAAAAAGATACAGCTCTGAGCCGGGTCTGATCAGCTTTTATGCCTCCGAAAAAGGCATATTGCAGCGGTATAGAAATATTAAGTTTTGACTACTACTTTTATTTTCAAGCTCTTGAATATGCAACGACATCCTATATATAATGTTTTTCAGTCGGCTCATAGAAGAACATGCTCTTTTTTTTTTGGTATGATGGGAATCCTTATTCCATAGTCAGAGATTGGTTGAGATAGGATATAGAGATAGATTGTATATTTTTTTTGAAAATCTGACATGTAAGTTGTGGTCAGGAGAAACTTCTTTTCTTCTTATAATGAAAGAAAGTGTTTTTTCTTTCTCCAAAAAAAATCTATGCAATCCGTAAATCATGTTTCTGTTTGACAGTGAAGTACTCCCACATTTGAAGATTTCCAAGGTTTCTTAATATATCGCAGAGTTGATTATATAATATGAAGAATATTGTTATGAAGTGCACTGATTATACCATAACAAAGTATATGTTTGAGAAGTGCACTGTACAGATATCATGGCCAGTCTGGGTAATGGGATGCAAGATAAAAGCTCAAATTTATTCCTGAAACAAGCTAGTGACAATTACAGTTCCAAAATGCATTCAAAGAATATCAGATCTTTTCAATGCCTCAAAGATGCAATGACAAGTCAAGCTCCACATCTTCTGTACTCATGGTAACCGTACAACCAGGAGTTGTATTGTGCTGGTCAGGATCTTCGTTTCTGGCCCTTTTCACACAAGGTAAATATTTCAACGCCGATTCGATGTCATTGTTGGCCCTTTTCAAAGAAGACAAAGAGCTCGATGGAAAATTGACATGAAAGCTGTGTGGCTGAATAGTTGATAGGTCCACTCTCTGCAACTCAAAATTGCTAGAAAATCTGCGTTTGGAAGCAAACATAGCATGATCAGGCTGCTGTCCTGCAAGAGGGTACTGAAATCTGTCAGTTGGCGGGGTATTCAGAATGGGATTCGATCTGATTGCAGCTCGCTCTCTCTTATGGGCATTCTGATGGCCTCCCAGCGCCTTAGAATTGTAGAACTTTCTTGAGCAATAGCGGCATGGAAAAACGCGGGGTTCAGGTCTTGTGCTTTTATTGCCTTGGTTGTTTGCAGGGGTGTCGCCTCCTGAAATTGCGTTTACTGGGTGGTCACCATGTCTGAAATTAGTGTTGAGTTGGGTGAGATCTACTCCAAACAATCTCACACTTTGCTTCTTATCATCGCCGTTGGAAGCCATGGATCCGTTGAATATTAGTATATATGACCTCTGCACTTTCCTACTGTTATATCTCTACTGAAAAACACCAACTGAAAAACTACCACCGCCAACTCTTTGACAATGTTTTCTGAAAGCATTTGCTGTAGTGCTAGTTTACTCGCTCAACATACAGAAGAATCATCCTATATTTATAAAAAGCTTGGGCAAACAAATCCACTGTTCAAGATTTTGGGATAAATTCTCTCCGGATTTCGAAATCTCGTCAAAAGACAAATGTTGCATGGAAAGAAGAGTGAAGCTTGAAATCGTATACCATGATATTTTTTACGTTACCCATGACTTGTTGATTAGTGACGATACTCAATGCAACCCTCAAAATATAAGTTGAAACAGCCATGGCCAGTGCAGCGTAGATCAAGCAGAGGTTCCCTATATCTCTGCGAAACACCCATGCTGGAAATTGTATAAATCAATACATTTTACAACTCTAATTGAATTATGAGTTTTAAGTGAATCAACTCATTTTTTTCAAGTGAAGCCATGGAAAACGGATCAAACACGGGTTCCCTATATGCATGGGAAACAGGCAGGGCCAGTTCACGGTAGATCAAACATAGGTTGCCTATATCCCTGCGAAACACCATGTTTGACATTGGATGAATCAAACACTTTTTTACAATCCGAGTGTATCAACAATTTTATCTGGTATACATCCATGTAAATCACACCACATACATTTTTTTTTTTTTTTGTGTATTTTTTTCGAGTTTATATTTTGGTAAGATTTAAATATATATATTTATTTGTGAAGTTGAATTGTAATTGGTAAAATGCCAAAAATGATTTTTATTTCGATTGTGATTGTTATATTTTAATTTTATATGTTATTGACAAAAAAAATAAATCTTTATTGAATGTGAATAAATAGACGAATGTATTATATCATTTATCATAATTTTATAAATAAAATCAATATATTAAATAACATTATATAAGCATTACTTTATGAGATGCAATAACACATTACATTTTAAACCTTCAATAACCTTCAATCAAGCCATTCTTTCCCCCTCCCTTCCGAGGCGTATCAATACTCAGATTGGGCAAAAAAAAAAAAAAAAAAACGACCTTAAGAAAGATAGGTAACTCCCGAAGAAAGATGGGTTGCTTAATAACACACTTTAGTTTATAAGATAGGTAACTCCCGAAGAAAGATGGGTTGCTTAATAACACACTGTAGTCTATAAGATTTAACAACACACTAAGTTTTAGATGGACAATGGAAAATAATGATGACAAAGCTACTGATAAGTGATAAGTATGATTAATTTCCACTCAAATTAAATTAGTTGGTTTATTGGATTTTGAAATTTTTAATATTTTATTTCTGAGCTTAAAAAATATTACTATAGGTGTTATAAGATTATCATAGTTTTTTCAACAAAAAGGTTAGGAAGATTGGTCTTATAAGTTAGGAAGATTAGTCTTGTGATAAATCCTTTAAACATGAGCCCTAATTCAACATTCTTAAATTTACAAAGGTGACAAATCCTTTTCTTTCATTCCAAGGAATTTGAGAATTGACCAAAGTTTAGTTTCACTATGGAACTCATTAGAATTAGTTGAGTTTCACTATGGAGCTCATCCAAATTAATTAATATTTTAGTAATGTTTGTTTTCATCTTGACACTTGTGAAAGGAATATATTTTTGATCCTCTAGATTATGGCAGATCACCTCCTTGTAACATCTTAATTTTAATTTTCCTTCTAATTTCTTGTGGCACTTCATTTTCCCCTTAAATATTGAATATAATAATACTTTAAATGATATTATGCCTATATTGCAAAATAATGTCTTCCTTTATTCCCTAATGGTTTGGCTAGGGCTAGGCATCCTTATACCATCCCAACTAGAGCTAGAGGTGGTTTTCGATAGAGTTAGAAGAAATTCTTAGAAGCCTCTTGTCTTCCTTGTTGTTTAGGTTGTTCTTATACATTAAGTACATTGTCATAATTAGCTCTCAATGGAGGAAAGGTTTTCCATTGTTATAAGGAGCATAGCATAAATTTAATTTCCTTTAATTTTGAGATTATAGGTCATAAAAATTATTTGAAAATATTCTATCTTTCTGCATGACTTTGTAGAGATATTGCTTCCCCAAATTTTTAATCAAAATAGAATAACAAGAGTATAAAAAAGGAGTTTTTTTTCTTTTCTTTTTCTTTTATCATATCCAAGGTTCATTGTTTTACAATTGTTTTCACACCCATGATAAGATTTCCACCCTCTATTTATCCTTTTCTAATTACAATTATAATGGTTTAGCTTGTGATGAATATTGATTCCAAGATATTTGTATGAAGGAACTTTCTCCAAGTTATTGTTGACATAAAAAAATATCATAGGTGATATTATTAGATTTAATTGGCACAACTTATGTTTTGTGAGTATTATTAGTCATACCTAAATTCGAATAGAAATCCTTAAGGATTCTTAGTTTCTTGCAAATATCATACAAAATCCACACCATAAGAGAAATATCATCAACATAAAGAAGAATAATGATGACTATATTAGCAAGAGTCGGGCCAACACAAATTGCTTATTTAAAAAATCTTCTAATTTGTCAATGTATACATAAAAAACCTAGGAAACAAGAGTTAACCTTGCTTGATTTTGAATTTTGAATTAGTTTATTTCAACCAGCTCACAATTTTCCTGAAATTGGAAAAATATTTCATACAATATTACCACAACACCTCTCAAATTGAGAGATACTTTAGTCACTTCCAACATATTCCAAAGGTTTGTATTGGGTATAGTGTCAAAAGCTTTCTAAAGTTAATCAAACAACAAAGGGGGTTAGTTTTATTATTGTAACACTCTCTAGAATGATCCTAAGTAGAATAAGGTGGTCCAAGGTTGAATTATATATTCTAAAATCACCATGGTGTTTATCTATTTTCTTGTGTATTTCTATCTGTAAGCTAATCATTCTTTCCAAATATTGCTATATAGATTGGCTAAAATGTGGCTAATCATAATGGTCATATAACTAGAGGGAATTCTTTTATCCTTACTTTTAAAATAGGAACAATGAGGATTTGTGTCGATGGCTTAGGGAATCCCATCTTTACTGCAAATTTGAAAAGTTTGTGTATGAGGGGGATAATGATGCTCCCCCTAGTTTTAAGCATTTCACATTGGTAGAGTTCAATGTGCTTAGCTTCCCCATTTCATAGCTCCTTAAATGTGGATTATATATCTTTTGTAGAGAAAACTTCATCCTTTGTAGGAATGTTGTCCATGGCATTATGGAGTTCATAAAGGCTTCTAAGGTAGGAACCCTAGTCCTTTCTTTATGATCAAGCTTAGATAGGTGTAAAATCTACTCTTTATTTTTATTATTTGATCTGAATTTGAATGTTAGTTTTTCTGTGTTAATTTCATCTTCAAAATTATAAATAATTTGTTGATCTTTTGCTTCATGTGCATAGATTTCGTGAGGTGTTTATGAGTGTTAGACAGGTAAATGTATCAAGTTTTATGTTAAATTCATGAGCATTTTAAACATTAAAACATAATGCTGAATAACAACAATAAAATGTCAAGTAAACCATCAAAATGATCCATTAACACATTTTTTTGATGGAGGAGTTCACCCCTCCTAGGCTACATCTCCTTGGTCCAACTTCTATGGCTTGAGCCTCTGTATTAGATCAAAATGGAAAAAGGTGTTGTTTTCAATCCTTTACTGCTCCTTAAACATGCTTCAATGTGTTCAGAATGTCAAAATAATCTAGAATAGAATCTTCTTGCTCCCAATTTGGTCGAATTTTGCAAAATTTATGGCCTCCTCAATTCTGGCCTAGGAAACCCCACTAAAACTGGAGAAACTCCAGTTAGGGCCGCTAATTGTGGGGGCATCGCCGAATTTGGCGGACTTCGCCATCTTCTTTGCTGAATTAAACTTAGGATAACTAAGTTAAGTGAGAGTTAAATGGAGATTAAATGCGCTAATCGTGTTTTACAACAATTCTAGATTAATGGGAAATTAAATATGGTTTATGGTAATTAATTTGGATTAAAAATTTAAATAGGCACATTTAAAAATGGTGCTCTACCTTTGGTCATTGGGGTAGTTCTATGGTGAGGGGGATGCCCCCCTCCTTACCCCCACCAGTCAAACATTATGAATATAAATGAAATCCAAAGCCCTTATAGTATAATAATTAATACGCAAACGTAGTGTTATTCCGGTGTGCTCACTTGGGAGAGGTCATGGGGTCGAGCCCCGACCTCCACCTTTTTGCCTCTAATAATTTTTCCGCCCAATTCATATGGTTAAAACCTTGGACTTATGAAATTTAGACTATATCCAACCTTTAATATATGGTAATTTGGACTTTGACCTTGGTCCACTAAAGGGGGCACGTGGCGGCCCCTGGTTGCACCACGTGTCCACCTCTGGTTTGACTATTTCCCACCATATAATTAGAAAAAATGCACCTTTATAAAATAATTTTGACCTTAGGATAACATAAAAAAAATCATCTTCCCAACTTTCTGACGAATCCTGCAGTGACACTTGTCATAGTGTTATTGGGCAAACTAAAAGAATAATCCCCAGAATATTTTTTTTACTGAATGGGCTACCATGTCACCATTCTGTCCTTTTTGCAAATTTTTTTAGTTGTTTAGGAAAATGAATATCACGTTCTATCTTCCTCATCCAGAGTCAATTTTAGATGAAATGAATTGTGTCAGATTCCTGGCGACGAGTTCTTCGCTGTCATTCAGTTTCCAATCGGTTTTGAGCACTTCCATTTTTGAGCTTTAACACTGAGTACCTGATCATTCATCCCCACTAGAAGCCTTTTAAGCACGTTCAATCTCGACCCCATTCGCTTTATTTTCATCTGTCCACCCAATGACTCCATCAAGCGATCATAGCCGTCGATTTTTTCTGATCTGACGGCCTTGATATAACCTCGCCCCACCCTTTCTCCATTCATCCAAATGACTTTACCTTTGAATCTCTACCGTAGATCACCGTGGATTGATCTAATCCAATGGTCCATAACTCACCTCTCCAAGCTCTCATTAGACCATTTTTTCGCCTTCCGACACTGTTTTCCAGCATTTTTCACCGCTGCGCCACCATTCCCACGAGCTCCCAAAGCAATCCTCCCTCACTCCCTCTAGTTTTCATAAAGTTTTTATTGTTTTTTTGCAGGTTTTCAAAGGGAAATAAGCCATATTATCTCTGCAGTCATAGTCACGGTAATTTAGAGCACAGAAAGATATTTCCAGAGCCGAAGATAGTAGAGGAAGACATCAGAGAGGGTTAATAGCCTATTTTTCATTGAATATCAGGTGACAAACCCTGATTCAGACCCTCCAGCACTCCTAAAACCTATACATTAATAAAAACAGGTCAGAAGAAGCAGCAAAGAGTATCAAAAGACAAATTAAAGGATTAAAGCCTATTATTGAAGACTAAATGCTTATAATTGAATGTTCAAAGAGATAAAGACACAGATGAAGACCATAAGAACGATCAAGAAAACTTAATGAAGCCTAAAGCACATAAACAAGCCTTATCAATGTTTTAATGTTAGCAGAATGTTCTTTTTCCAAGAAAGACTAGCTACAAGACCTTCCTCCATTCTCCATCGAACACCAGAACAATTATTACACTGATAGAAGTCCTTAAAACTGTCAGGACAACAGTTATGGAAGCATGGAAGACCTGCAGACCTTCTGTCACCTTACTTATCTCAGAAGGAAAAACAGAGTACTATAGCTAGAAGAGTACTTCAAAGAACATATCTGAAGTTATGGTAAATATGAAAAAGACTTCCAGACCAGCCTAAAGGGTACCAAAAAAGTTAATGCAAAGCCATTATGCAGAGTGGGCATTCGAATTCTTCCTCCCCTCTGTCTTAATGGATCATTCAAGTTCATATCTACTACTCTACCTCCTCATTCACCTATAAGTATTCACTGAAGATTCATTGTTGGTGGTGGGGATTTTATTTTGATTGTTAGAACTACTGGATTGTTTTCCTTAAGAGTATGCTAAAAGCAAGTTAGGTTAAAAGTCCTTCCTTAATCTTAAGCTGCCCTTTGTGTCTTTATTGAGAGTTTCCTTTGAAGTATGTCAAAAGCAGAATAGGTTCAAAATCCTTGCCTGATATTAGGCTGCACTTTGGTTTCTTTCTTTCACCCATTCTTAATGTTCCATTCCACCATCTATCTAAAAAGATCATTTGGTATAGATGATTTGCCCTATGGAAACCCTTGGATAGCTGTTATGCAAGTAAACCCTTTTATGACTCCATAGCCTAATGGATTGGCACTTATTTGACCTATCTTCCCATGCTGAAACATCCGTCTATTTATTTCCTTCCTCACTTCCATAACCTTCTCAGTTAATGATCTCCAACCAAACAAACAAACCAAAAAACCTTTCTGCTTCATACCTAGGCTAATACCATAAACCGACCTTAAAGATATACCATTCTTTAGATATATAGAGAGATCCCTCTCCGGATCTAGGAGGGCTATATCCTAGGATCCCAAAGTGGTTTGATGTTGTCTTGTCTTTTGGTCTTGCCAATCTGGCCAAAACACAGGAACCATAACATAATGGCGACTCCACTGGGGATGAAGACCAATTAGCCTCGATTGCTATTCAATTACTGATGGTGGACAAAAAACCTCATTCAAACATTGAGAATCCTCCACCTGGTGACTCCATAATTCCTAATAGACCTAAAAGACTCCACTGGAGGAAGAACCTAAAACATGGCTAAACATACTAGAAGGATAGAACATTCAGGCTGGATTTGGTTCCAAGAACTCATTGTTTTTATCTACAACTACGTTCTATCCTACTTTAAGCTTGATCAAGTGTACAAAGATGAGATCCACATTGATTATAGGAAAGATCTCAAGCCTCAATTTTCAGACCATGAGCAGACCTATACACCTGTGAAAGACCTAGTGAGACAAGAGCCTCAGGCTGTATCTCTTACCCCTAATGAGACTTCAAGCAGTCATAGGTCTCTTGTTGCACTACCTACACCCACAAAGGTCATAATAAGATATAAGCCTCTAGTTTTGCCTCTTTTCTTCCAACCCCTTCCTGCAGGGCTTACAAATAAGCTGCCCCTTTTTGATGGAGAAAATACAAATATCACTACTGAACAACATGTTCAAAATATTGAGGATTTAATTGACTTATTTGAAGTAGAAGAAGATGATGTGCGTATTAGAATGTTTGCCTTATTATTACAAGGAAAGGTTAAGAGTTGGTTTAAAGACCTTCCAGCTGCAAGCATTATCAATTTTCATCAATTTGATCAAGTTTTCCTCGATAAATGGGTAGTCCTGGGAAATGTTTTCCTCATCCTAGAAGAATACCAGAATTTGAAAAGACAACTAGGAGAGACAGTAAAAGATTTTTCAGCCAGGTTCAATAAGGTATACAAAGAAATGCCTACTGAGATAAAACCACCCTTGGGATGGGCCTTATTGCACTATCCAAGTTCTTTTGACCCTGAGGTAGAATTCCATATAAGAGATAGAGAGCCTTCAAGCTTGGAAGAAATGCAGAACATAGCAATTACTGTCGAATACAACATATGGTGCAGGGAGAAAAAAATTAAATGAAATAAAGAAGGACCAAGCAGAGCAAGGAAGGTTGATCTCTGCAGAAACCAAGCTAAAAAAGTTGATAGAGACAACCAACAAATTTCTAATCATAAAGGAGGAAGAATATGAGGATGAAACTAGAAATGCCTATTCAAAAAGACCCACAACTTTTCCTCAGGAAAAAAAAACCAGATCATTGCAAGACATAAGCAACATGCAAAGCATGTATGATAAACAAGATTTTACATCAGAAAATGAGCTTGCAGATTATTTTGAAGAAATACTTGTTGAGAATCCAGTAGGTTTGATTGGTGACATTACTTGTAATTATGATTCTTCTAGTTTTGATCTATCTGATGATGATTTTTTCCAAATAGAAGCTAATCCTATAGGACCATCATTAGTAGACTTGTGGGAAGAAGATCAGGTCCATCAACTTCAAGAAAGTAATGAGCCAATGCATGCTATCTATGATACTGATGAAGAAAGTTATGAAAGCCTGATAGAAGACGAAGATCCATTGAATATTTTCTCTGCTATGTATCAGATAATCAGTAATAATTTCCATGAGGGTGGAAGTCAGCAGCCTTTTAGCTTAGAGGATGAGGAAGAAATTAATGAAGAAACTCTTGAGCAAGTTGAATATCCTGAACCTCCCCATGAAAGGGTTGAGTTAATCAAAGAAACCCCTGCTCAAGAATGCATTGATCTTTTCATAGAGCTCAGCCCACCAGATCAGAAGATCTCAGAGCTGCAAGAGGACAACACTGCCAAATATGATGAGTCCTCCAGTTCTGATTACAATGAAGATGAGGGAGATTTTCTTTCTCAAAGGAATCTTTTTCTATATCCAGTGGAAGGAGAATTAGTCCTGGTTGAAACTTACCTGCTAAATACTCCCAACCAGGAAATGGATGATTGTGCTTTCAAGAACCACATTGAAGGTGCAGTAATCAAAGCTGCTAAGGGTGCGGATAGCCTACTAGTCATGGAAGGCCTAAAGGAGGAAATTTTATATCATGTTTTTACTGATCCTATGGCAGAATATATGGAGGCCCTGATTGGCTCAAGTTCCCAAGCATTGACCATTTGCAAGAGACAGATGCATCAGGAGTGGTCACCACTAGTGGTGGCTTTGGTTTTGAAGACCCACATTCAAAGTGCCTCATGGTTATCTCTGACAGGCAGTCAGACTTTCTATCCTTTTTTGTTAATGCTTGACTGGCTGCACTGGCACTATTGTATCACATAGAGCATCAGATATTTTCAAGATTAGAATAGGGTAGGAAGGAAATCTCAACAAAGCTCAACTTGTGAGCATTTAGTTAGTTGTTGATTTACTTTGAAGAAAAATTCAAAAAATAGAAATACAAAAAATAAAAAGGAAAGGTTCAGATATGCTCAAAACTTGAACCAGCTAAGAAAATAAGGAGAAGTAGCTCTAACAAGATCAAAACCAGAGCTGAAATGATGAAAAAAGGGTGACTCTAAAAAGCTCAAACTCTGAGTCACAAGAAGAAGGAAGATGTTGGTGATTTTCAGACCTGAAGCCTTCAAATTTTGTTTTTAATTCCTACAAAGTTCATTCCATGTGCAACCTATATTTATGCCATGAACCCAAAACAAATCAGAGAGTCTAATCCTGGTTTGGCTATGTTTCAATTTCTATTTTAGAATGTAGAGAATGAAAATCTGTCAGACAGTTTAATCCTGACAGATAGTAGTTTAGGTAGAGAAGCTATGAGTCCAACTATTTAATCTGGTCTCATGGAGAAATAAGGGTAGAATTAGATTAGTTTTTCTTTCAACAAAAAATGATGATGTAAAAGGTCTACAAGTCCAAATGCACCTCGAAGAAAAAATGTTAGGACAATAGGATGGGTAGGTAGTTGTTTGGGGAAGCATTGCTGCTGATATAATGCTTTCATGTTTGTGACAGCTGATCAAAGCAAAGAAATAATGGTCAAGTACCAGGCATCTGGCCTACTTCCAAATATTATTTCTGAGATTCTTGACACCTTCAAGAAGATGCCATCCCCATGTGGAGCCACTGTTAGCCACCTATAAAATTTTGGTATAGCTAACAGGTGGCTAAGTATGTTTCTAAGTCTTCAAGAGAAAAATTTTCCTTGAAAATATATCATTCTTGAAGCCTTCATGTGTCTTCTATCCTTTGAAGAAATCTTCACTGCTGTTTCCATTGAAAAGCCCTGCTATTTTGTGAAAGAGACTGCTTTCAAAAGGCCTCCATTTTTCCCATTTCATTCCCACAAAATTTCCCATTTTTCATCCTTATTCCATTCACAAAATTCCTCCAAAACCCCTTCATTTCACTCCCATCTCATCCTAAACCCCTTTTGAACCTCATATTACCCTTTATTTGGTTTTAAAATCTTCTTTTTTGCCTACCAGAACCCCTCATTTGGCCTTAAAAATCCATGTTTGGCCCTAAAATCAGTCTATTTGCAATATATAATCCCTTAATCCCCTGAGGGCTTATATCCATTAGGCCCATTCCTCGTATAGCCCTAGCCCCACAATTGGGTGTTAAAAATCCAAAAGAACCCCAAAAATCCCTTCAAAAGGCCTAAATAACATTTCTCTGCTCCGTTAAAGTTTTAAGCCCTCGAGGGCTTATCCCATTTGCCCCCCCCCCCCCTCCATGTGACCTAAAAATTTGATATCAGGCGCTAAAGAAATGAGAAACCCCATTCAAAAACTCCTTTTCCCTTTGCTTTTCCACCTCCCGACGGTTTGAGTTTAATGAATACAGACCGTTGATCTGCACAAGATCAATGTCCATCGCGACATCGGGCACCCATTCATTCCCGTTTCTCCTTTTAAAAATTTCTACCTCATTGTTGCATCTCCATCATCCATTCCATAGATCCAACAGCTGGGATCTGTTCCACCATCCATATAAAGTTTTCATTGCCCCCTTTCAAAACACTGTCGCTCCATCTTTTAATCACAATCGTTCATCCATAGGATCCGACGGTCGAGAAAAAAACTGATGGCCTACCTCGGCCCTATGCATCTTACCCCCCATCACACGAAACCCACACTGTTAGATCTTCCGCTTGTCATCCAACGGCCGAGGATGCGTTTTGCATAATATTTGCACCCGAAAGTTAACGTTCCAAAAAAATGTGAAATAAGTGGTTTTGGATTTCCACGTGGCGATCGCTGAGTGGAATCGCGTTTTTTTTTACGGAAACATCTTACCCCTCTCAGAGCCGCGCGAAAATCATTCCAGTTTTTCGCCTTACCACCTTCGCAACGTCATTTCCATGGTTACTTATAGCCGTCGATTATTCTAATCGGACGACCCACGTTCAATCTCGACCCCGTTCGCTTTCTTTTCATCTGTCCACCCAATGACTCCATCAAGTGATCATAGCCATCGATTTTTTATGATCTGACGGCCCTGATATAACCTCGACCCACCCTTTCTCCATTCATCCAAATGACTTTACTGACGAATCTCCGCCGTAGATCACCGTGGATTGATCTAATCCAACGGTCCATAACTCACCTCGCTCCAAGCTCTCATTAGATTACTTTTTTGCCTTTCGACATGGTTTTCCACTGTTTTTCACCGCTGTGCCACCATTCCCACGATCCCCCAAAGAAATCCTCCCTCACTCCCTCTAGTTTTCATAACGCGTTTATTGTGTTTTTGAAGGTTTTCAAAGGGCGATAAGCCATATTATCTCTACAGTCACAGTCAGGGTAATTTAGAGCAGAGAAAGATATTTCCAGAGCTGAAGATAGCAGAGGAAGACATCAGAGAGGGTTAATAGCCTGTTTTTCATTGAAGATCAGGTTACAAACCCCGATTCAGACCCTCCAGCACTCCGAAAACCTATACATTCACAGAAACAGGTCAGAAGAAGCAGCAAAGAGTATCAGAAGACAAATTAAAGGATTAAAGCCTATTATTGAAGACTTAACACTTATAATTGAATGTTCAAAGAGATAAAGACACAGATGAAGACCATAAGAACGATCAAGAAAACTTAATGAAGCCTAAAGCACATAAACAAGCCTTATCAATGTTTTAATGTCAGCAGAATGTTCTTTTTCCAAGAAAGATTAGCTACATGACCTTCCTCCATTCTCCATTGAGCACCAGAACAATTATTACACTGATAGAAGTCCTTAAAACTATCAGGACAATAGTTATGGAAGCAGGGAAGACCTGCAGACCTTATATCACCTTACTTATCTCAAAAGGAAAAACAGAGTACTACAGCCAGAAGAGTACTTCAAAGAACATATCTGAAGTTATGGTCAATCTGACAAAGACTTCCAGACCAACCTAAAGGGTACCAAAAAAGTTAATGCAAAGCCATTATGCGGAGTGGGCATTCAAATTCTTCCTCCCCTCTATCTTAATGGATCATTCAAGTTCATATCTACTACTCTACCTCCTCAGTCACCTATAAGTATTCATTGAAGATTCATTGTTGGTGGTGGGGATTTTATTTTGATTGTTAGAACTGATATTGAGGGGAAGTAGCTGAGTAGTTTGTAATATAGTAGGTTGGGAAGGAAAGTTTGGACTATAAAGAGCCATTGGACTTAAAGTATGTGACTAGTTTTGCACATCAATTGAACAAGCAGATTCATAGGATCCTGGTCTATATTATTGGTGATGTTTTCCTTACTTTAATTGTCTCCTTTCATGTTTTTTCATACTCTCCATTATTCTCTGATAAAGAATAACAAGCATAGATTAGGACATACTGTTGGAAGTACCATAAATCTCACTGTCAAATCTTTATCTTTATGTTTTCCTCTAGTTGTGTATCTAAGAACAGATTCAACATAATTTAACCAGTATAGAAGTTGGTTTGTCCATGCTTATTGATGTATGAATTTAGAGTCTGCTTCTTAGATTTTCTTGTTTGGTTTGAACTGAAAGAATTGGAAAACTAGGAGATTTAGAGTTAGCCCTGTCTCACTAGGTTCCTTTTCCAACAGTTAGCCTTTCTAAGATCCCTTTGAGTTGAGTGTCAAAAGTAGTAAAGGTTAAAAGTATTTCTCTGATCTTAGGCCTTACTCTGTGTTTAATCTTAAATGTTTTCTATTGTCTGAAAGTAGTTATGAGGACTGCTGGATTGTTTTCCTTAAGAGTATGCTGAAAGCAGGTTAGGTTAAAAGTCCTTCCTTAATCTTAATCTTCCCTTTGTGTCTTTATTGAGAGTTTCCTTTGAAGTATGTCAAAAGAAGGATAGGTTCAAAGTCCTTGCCTGATCTTAGGCTGCACTTTGGTTTCTTTCTTTCACCCATTCTTAATGTTCCATTCCACCATCTATCTAAAGAGATCCTTTGGTATAGATGACTTGCCCTATGGAAACCCTTGGATAGCTGTTATGCAAGTAAACCCTTTTATAAATCCATAGCCCAATGGATTGGCACTTCTTTGACCTATCTTCCCATGCTGAAAAATCCTTCTATTTGTTTCCTTCCTCACTTACATAACCTTCTCAGTTAATGATCTCCAACCAAACAAACAAACCAAAAAAACTTTGTGCTTCATACCTAGCCTAATACCATAAAATGAGCTTAAAGATATATCATTCTTTACATATATAGAGAGATCCCTCTCCGGATCTAGGAGGGCTAGATCCTAGGATCCCAAAGTGGTTTGATGTTGTCTTGTCTTTTGGTCTTGCCAATCTAGCCAAAACAAAACAACCACAACACGGTCCTTGTGGGGGAACATCATAATGCGGAAGATGGAGGAGGCTATGGCTGACATGGCGTACATATAACTCTGACCAAGTAGTATATTATAGTCAAAATGAGAATCCAAGACATCAATGTCTATACAAACCGTCTTTCCGGATAAGCAGACTGGGAAGTTTTGGTAGAGATCGACGGGGTTTGAAGGATGACCATCGTATGCTCTAAGCATGATGACTGATGGTTTTAGTTCAGGGAAACTAACTTCTGCCATTTTTTTTTTGACATGATGCACATAGATGCACCTTCTTCAATGACACATCGGTGAATGGTGATATTCTGGACCGACACTGGTATCTGAAAGGTGACCATCAAAGGAATCCTAGGGGTGGCTTTGTCTAAGTCCAAATCCATCAGGCGTGTATTGGCAGGGTCGATAGCACCTAACACAAAAAGCAAGGCTTTCCGTTGTTTTGGTCATGACTGCAATACTTCCAAAGCTAACATAGCAGTGGGAGATTGTGCTAGATCATCCACGATTCCATAATTATGGGCCACTTTGGAGTAGTTTCCTACTTTCCTATTGGGTCCCTTAGCCATCTTTGGAAATGGTTCAATTGGCATCTTTGAAATGGTCAAAGGTGCATTTGGTGCACTAGTACTAGCCCCTGACGTGTTGGTGTCTAGTGGGGTGTCGTAATTGCGATTCTGTGTTTGGAAAAATATCTCTTCACCAGTCATGTAGATTTCATGGTTGTTTTCCCCAGATTTTTTTGGATTTATTTATTGAGAGCTAACCTTCCCTTGATGGGGGAAAGGTTCCTGCATCATAATTTTTTGTTGGGAGGATCCTCCTTGTCCTCGGTTACTCTGCAGCTTCTTCAGCTCAGGGAGATCAGGACAGTGGCGAGTATAATGGCCATACTCACAACAGATTGAACAAGAGTGGTTTGTACGAAGAGGTGGCCTTTTTCTCTGTCGTTGGGCATTTCTTGGCTCCTGTCGTTGATTCCGGTTGGAGTTGCCTCAAGCCTATGATCATGGTGGGCATTGCTGTTTGTTGCCCCCCTGTCCAGAATTCCCTTTGGGCTTGTTTTTTCCTTTTTTCTTCACCACGTTAGGAGGGTAGTTCTCCTAGTTATATGATTGGTGTGATTGGTTTTGGGAAGGCTACACAAATTTCACCTATGCATTAGTCTGCATAGGCATGTCTTGTGCTGGGGACCGAGTGTAATGCGGTCCCTAGTTTTCACCTGGCTGTTGGGGGGGAGCTATTCCATCAATATTTCTCTCTGCGCACTGGGTCCCCTGAGCTAGAGGATAGGGTCCTCCATGGTGATATGTTGGCGCCCTATTGGTCAAATTTTGCTGAGGCATATGATGACTTTGAAAACTAGGTTGTGGTACATTCTGGGTAGAACCATATGTATAACCGGGGTTTTGACAGCAGCTACCTAGGTAACTTTGGGTCAATGACCCAATTAGACCATCTGCAGAGTTCGACGTGCCTGGAAATTCTTGATAATTTTGCAGGTGCAGGGTGTTCGACAGGATATTGTAAATATATCCTGACTGCGTATAAATAAGCTCAAGCTAATGGGCTTTGCTGATGGCATCCTATTCAGATGTGGGCCTTTGTTGCACCACATCCTTTGAAATATCTGCAGTGTGAGTTTTCAGGAGCAAGTCTAAAAGTACCCAATCGTCAAGTTTAGCTTTACATAAAATATGACGACGCCTCCATTTGTGGAGATGGTCTGAGATATGGACAACGAGGGTTTGTATAAAGTGTGTCAGTAATTCCATTCCGGAATATGATGAATGGGTAACTGAAAATATTCTAGGAACGTGGTGGCGAGGTTGTAAAAGGTTCTATGTGAAGAAGAGGGTTGGTCCACGTACCATTTCGCTACTACTCTTGTTAGAGTGCGATGAAATAGTCTCAATCGACTAGTGTTGTCAATGATACTGTTCGATGAGAACCATAGGTGGAAATTCATGACATGATTACCTGGTCTTCCGCTTGCTTCCCTTTGAATTTTGGAATATCCGAAGGGAGATTTGTGGGCATGGGAGGCCATATGGGGTTGTGTGCAATGGGGTTAGTGTGTTTTGTGCACGCATGCACGAAATCACAGTCCAACTTAAGGGGTGTGGTTTACCCTCTTAATTTATTGGTCATAGGCAGAAAAATAAGGGAGTCAAGCAAGTTAGTGGAACATGCTAGAACATAAACATACTAGATAGAGAAATAACATGCATATTCAAACTAAAACTAAAACAAATAAAACAAAATCTCTGAATAGAGTCAAACAACTGTAATAATCCAAATGATGGCTCTTTCGCCCCTCTTATTGAGTACTGTTAGGAAATGAGGATGAAACTTTAACCCTCTTTCCAAAGGGCCCTTAGAACTTGGGTTCTAAGTCCCGATGCAAGGATGTCTTTACTTCCAAGCTTGCCTCGGTGCAAAGTCTCTCTCTCTCTACTGTGGTGGTCTAAACTTGTTGGATGGCCAACAATTGATTCCCCTCTATCTCAGCTTCGGATCACACACTGCTGGTATTGCTTGGGGAAATTCTGGCCAGCATAACAATGTGCTCTCAAGTTGTTCGTCTCTTGGTGGACTTATATAGGAGAATTCAAATCCTCCTTCCCTCTCTTGGTACATTGTGGATGGTGACCCAAGAGAGGGGGATGATTCCATTTTGTGCCAAAAATATTCCATTATGTGCTCCCTTGATGTCTAAGGAGGCTTTGGTGGTTGTCCTTAGGCAACTTCAAGTGTGAAATCACTGTCCTGGAGTGTGCTTTTTGTGGTCCCGAAAAGAAACTTTCGCCACAACTAGGATTGCGCACATTTTGGGTTAAAAGGCGTGCAAAGGAGCTCTTCTCAAAGGATTTTGCGTGCACAAGCATTTATGACATGCTCAAATTTGATTTTCCTTACACCTTAGATATTTTTAAATACTTTCCAGATTCTCTAATGTCTCTTAGCATTGTAAATCATTCTTCCTGACATTAAATAATGTTGTCTTTGCTTGTACGATTTTGTAGTGTTAACACTTAGGATAACATAAAAAAATTTCACCATCCCAACTTTCCGGCGAATCTTGCGGTGAATCTTTTCATAGTGTGATTGGGAAAAATGAAAGAATATTCCCCAGAATATCTTTTTTTGTTGACTGGGTTGGCATGTCACCATTCTGTCCTTTCTATAATTTTTTTTAGTTGTTTAGGAAAATGAACAACATGCTATATCTTCCTCACTCGAAGTTGATTTTTTATGAAATGAATTTCACCGAAATCCTGGCGACGAGCTCTTCACTGTCATTTAGTTTCCAATCGATTCTGAGAACTCCCATTTTTAGGCTTTAACAATGAGCACCTGATCTTTATTACAGGACCTTTTTATTTTTTAATTAGGGAGACGTATGCATTTATATTATCGGGTTTAATTACTCATTAGAAGCATTCCTAATGGATTTCCTAGCAATTTTATATTTTTGGTTGTATTAATGTTCTTTTAATTTAACACATTGAAAGAAAACTTGTTAATGGAAGTAGAAAGGGTCATTGTAAAATTTTCGTTGAGTTCTTTAATGTTGTCCATATAAGTGAGAATATTTGATTTATTGTTTAAAGTGAGCAAGGAAAGTTTAGGTTTACTTTTTTTAAAAATCATGTGCTTTTGATTATGAAACTTTTCTTGAATGGGGACTCTATGCATGGAAAATTTTATAATTAGGGTGAAAGGGCTATGATCAGAGTTATATTCATGGTCATAAGATCAAAATTATGTTCAATTTGATACACAAATTTTGTTAGAGTAAAGATCACATTGGGAGGGGGGGGGGGGGGTGTGAATCAAAGTACTGAGAAAATTTTCATTTCAAAACATTTCACCAATAAAAAGTATGCATCAGTGT
The DNA here is from genome assembly GCA_034641835.2 of Pinus albicaulis. Classification (NCBI taxonomy): domain Eukaryota; kingdom Viridiplantae; phylum Streptophyta; class Pinopsida; order Pinales; family Pinaceae; genus Pinus; species Pinus albicaulis. Next base: position 833,782,950 of record CM076572.1, on the reverse strand, counting down.
ACCATAACCACTTGTAGCATAAAAATAAATAAAATCATACATAAAAAATTCATCATCACATCAACACGAGGAAAGAAGCTTTTACATGGAAACCCTTGTGGGAGAAACCCACATTTTATTTTCTTCTTCAATTCATTACATACATTTGTAGATATCAAATTTCTAGAGGAACCCACCCTAAGATGCACAAGCAACTAATTTCTATAGGATACAACTCGATTGAGGTACCAACCTCACAAAAGTGCAAGAAACCACTTGAAATAGGATACAACTTAATTGAGGTACCATCCTTAGAAATGATAAAGCTTCGAATTTTTGTAGGCTTCAACCTGAATGAGGAAAAACCCTCATTGTATGCACCCAACTCCTTCTTCAACTCCAAGCGTATCAATTTTCACAATATTTCAAACTATATCCACCTGCTCTTCAATGCAGGTCTTCAAAACTAATCATGCTACTACTGTAATACTGTTGTCATCAATATGTCATATCTTGTCCATACCCTGTTACAACCTATTCATTAATATCTTCACACAAAACCATTCTCCAAGATTTTTCTATCCATATAAATAATACTAACTTCAACCTGGTCATAAGCCCCCCAAACATAACATTAAGGCTTTACATTCCTTCAGAAATTCTCATCACTAAATCCTTATCACAATTCTTATTTTAGAATCAAATTTGGATTTAAAATGAGCCGATAAACCCCCTAAAATCATATAAACTGAAACTTAAATTAAGTGTTCGACACAATGGAACAATGTTAGTGGACTCTACAAAATAAACAAAGTATGATGGGAATTCTACAAAAATCCCATCATTTTTTGACTTAATTATTCAGAAAAATATATTACTATTTGGAAATAAAAAAATATTTTCTAGTTTGAACTTCACACTTCCCAAGATTCAAGCAACGTGCCAACCAAATTTGTGTAGATATCCATTTCACTTTGAGGTAATCTACAACAGAGCCACATAGTCACAATTTGAGCCAATGTGAGCCAAAAAAATCCACATCATCATGATCCAATCTAAGTTAGAGCCAAAGAATCACAAGCCAAGCCAATGCAAGATAAATGAAACGTGTAACAAGTCTAAGTCACAATAGTCATCGGTTGAGCCAATTCGAGCCAATCGAAATGCACAACAAGTCTGAGTCACAATATAAATTGCACAAGCCAATCAAAGCCAACCAAATCCATATCAGGCTCAATATGATAGTCACGGTACGATCCAGTGCATGTTAACAAAATCCATGCCAAAACTAATATAAGAGTCATAGGCCAAGTCAATGTGAGCCAACCAAATCCATGCCACTGTGAGCCAATCCATGTCAAAGCCAAAAAGTCACAGGGTGAGCTAATGTCAACCAACCAAGTTCATGAAAGAGCCATAAAAATTGTGCCCTTCGACACACTCTAGCTTTGGGTCACTATAGTCACAAGTTGAGCAATGAGAGATAACCAAATCCATGTCACTATGATCCAATCCAAGTAAGAACCAAACGGTCATATGACAAACCAATGTGAGTAAAAAAATTCCATGTTAGAGCCACCAAAATTGTGCCGTTCGACACAATCTAGTTATGACTCACTACAGTCACAAGCTGAGCTACTGTGAGCCAACCAAATCCTAGTCATTGTGAGGAAATTCAAGCTAAATATAAATAGTCACAGTTTGAGCCAATGTGATTCAAACAAGTCCATGTCATAGCCAAAAAAATTGTTCCCTTCGACACACTCGAGTTATGAGTCACTAAACTCACAAGCTAACTCAATGTGGGTCAAACAAATCCATGTCATCATGAGGCAATCCAAGATAGATCAAAATAGTCAGGGGATGAGCCAATGCAAGCCAACCATATCCATGGTAGAGCCATAATAATTATGCCCTTCTTCAGACTCTAGTTCTAAGTCATTATAGTAACAAGCCAAGCCAATGTGGAAAAACCAAATCCATGTCAAATAATCATCTTCGACATCCTACAGGGCTTCGATTATGTGTTCAATCAATAAAAAACAACACAAGTTTAGCCCAGAGGTTCAAGCTCTCGATTGCTTCTCTCTATTGCTTCTCAATTCTCATGCCACACTCCTTTGAACCACAACCCGATTCCAATATATAGTCATTGGGTCCTTATATTAAGGAATGGGATGACCCATAAAACCAAACCATAAAATCCAGGTGCTAGCTCTTATTAGGATTTTGATTGATGACATCATAACGATGTTATACATGCCACATGGTTGATTTTGAGTGGCCACATGCCATCCCCATTTACTCTTATTGACTGACTAAATATACCTCGTTTGCATGCCACGTGGTAGGGTGCCACATCATTATCATTATGCCAAGTTAGCATTTTCTACCATGTAGAATTATCATGATATTTGACATGTCTTGGTATGCCACTTGGATCTGCCATCTTTTCATTAGCTAAATTCCCGCCATGTGTAAACACCATATTGGTCTAGCGAGAGAGGTTAAAAGTCGTGCATCTCTTCATGTCATCCATTGCTCATTCTTGCGATCACCGTTATATTAACCAAAAGATAGACATTATTTAACTACATTAAACAATGCACATGTTCGCTCACCTGAAGCCATTTATTTATTTCCAGTGTTGGATCCACCCTCAATATGTATGACCTTTAATGAATTTGGTGACTTTACATAAATTTGGTATTTTTTGTTCTCATTACAGTTGCTAACTTCAAATGATTATAAATTCTCATATGGGAGTAGTTTTTTAGAGTGTGATATACCATTGGAAAGGTATTGGAGATGACATTCAAACAATGCCATCCATAAAACCATTAGGACATCATATTTAAAAAAGAAGAAGAAGTAAAATTCAAGCCTTTTTACTTCACTTGATGAGATCATACAAGAGATCAAGCTATCATTCTGCTTCTTGAATAATATCGTTGCTTCCTTAGGCATCCCCTTTAACATCAATGACACTTGTTTTCATCAATGAAAATACCATGGGAAAAAATACCCCCCTTATCACTAATGGGAACACCAACAAACATTGATGGTCATTGATTGAAATGGGTCGAAATATCCTTATCATGCACTAGACTTCGCCTAACATATTGTTGGGGACCCCTCCTAGCTACCTGCGAGGATGCTTCCTTATTCCTTCATTCCTTCCTACTTTCTTCTCCAACGTATTCCTCATAAATGTATGCATTTTATTCCTTTATTTATTCCTTGTAAACTTCTATCAATGCATGCATTCTCTCCCCCTTTGACTTGAATTGAAAATGGACCTAGTTGTCTAACAATGCTTCCATCATTTTGTGTGGAACTGATCACATTGTTAATAATGTCTCCCACTGATATCATGCTATATTCATATACAAGTTCCTAGAAGTTCTGTTAATGTCTACATTCTCTACTTGATTCTGTACTTTCCTATAGACATGATGGAGTCTCCCCATGAAACCATTCTTCCTGTCACTATTCTCCAACTCTGATTGACCTTTCCTAGGGACCTATTAGAGGCTTTGTGTGGGACCATTATCCATTTATTCATTTATAAGTGTCTTAAAATATTATTCAATTGATTTTGACCTTTCTTGTGGACTTGATAGTGCCTTTCCCTACGACCATGCTCTCTTTCTTCATATGTAAGTTCTTGCAAATTTTTTCAATGTATCTAATTGATTATGTGGACCTAATGTAGTCTCACCCTGAAACCATTATTCTTATCAATGTTCTCATGAAGTTTCTTATGGACCTAATGGAGTCTCCCCCTAGGAGCATGATTCCTTCATTTGTAAATTCATCTCTATGTTTTTCACTAGTTCTATGGATTTTTGGTCCTAATAGAGTGTTTGTAACCACCCCCTTAACCCCAGAACCCGACCAGATCTAGAAGTCATAAGTCACTATGAAAACCTAACTCCCAAGGTACATATATAAAATTTTATACTTTTTCCAACTTTCTTAAAACTTCAAATTGAAAACATCATTGCATTTGTCTTCTCAAAATGATTCCAATGATATAAATTTCATCTCAATCCAACTTACAGATCAAAATTTATGGCCCTTTGAAAATAACCCAATGCAATCCATTCCAAATCATCTTGAACTTAATGTGGGAGCCACACAATGTCCCACATGGTGAGTGGCGCACTTACGCTGCCACCATGGAAAGGTTCATGTGGTGGGAACTTATCCTAGGGAAAGTTAGAGGTCAGTTCCCTTCTACACTATAACATGTCTTTTTTTTCAATGCAAGGCCCAACCCCCGACCCCAAAACTGGGGTCAGCTAGACCTCTCTTGGTGTTATATTTACTTTGGATTAGGACTTGCTCGACCCATGATAGTGAAAACCGCTTGACCCCTAGACTAGGTCGACTAGCGGGTCGTCGACTACGCGGTCCACCCACCATAGGTTGGGGTGAAATCCAATGAAGGTTCAACCTTCTTGACTGACCTCTCGACCTTTGATTTCGCTAACTTGATTAGAATTTTATTTTTATCTTGAATTTTCTCGACCTCTTTAGAACATTTTATGTACTCTAAGGGTCATAATTGGACCCTCTCTTCACCTAGCCAAAATTCCCATTCCCTTTTCCAAGGGTCCTCCTCCCCCTAATTTTCTAAAGCTCAATTTCAATGATATTTAAAAAAGTAACCTAGGAAAGGTGGGATATGTTAAGTATCTTCAGGGATCATTTTGAATTCCCCATCTACAAGAGATCAAGATATCATTTTTCTTCATGAATAATATCGTTGCTTCCTTACGCATCCCCTTTAACATCAATCACACTTGTTTTCATCAATGAAAATACCATGGGAAACAACATCCCACTTATCACTAATGGAATCACCACCAAACATTGATGTTCATTAATCAAAATGGGTCAAAATCTCCTTTCCATGCACTATACTTCACCTAAAATATTGTTGGGGACCCCTCCTAGCTACCCGCGAGGATGCTTCCTTCTTCCTTCATTTATTCCTACTTTTTTCTACAATGTCTTCCTCTTAAATGTTTGCATTTTCTTCCTTGATGTATTCATTGTAAATTTCTATCAATTCATGCATTCTCTTCCCCTTTGACATCAATGGAAAAGGGACCGAGTTGTCTAACAATGCTTCCATGATTATTTGTGGAACTAATCGCATTGTTAATAATGTCTCCCATTGATATCATGCTATATTCATCTATACGTTCCTAGCATCTCTATTAATGTATACATTCTCTACTTGTTTATGTACTTTCCTCTAGACATGATGTAGTCTCCCCATGAAACCATTATTCCTATCACTATTCTCCAACTCTACGTGACCTTTCCTATGGACCCAGTAGAGGCTCTGTGTGGGACCATGATCACTTTATTAATCTATAAGTGTTTTCCAATACTATTCAACTCTTCTTGACCTTTCTTATGGAAAAAATAATGTCTCTCACTGCGACCATGATCACTTTCTTCATATGTAAGTTCTTGCCAAGTTTTTCAATGTCTCTAATTGATCACGTGGACCTCATGGAGTCTCACCTTGAAACCATTCTTCTTGTCAAATTTCTCCTGAATTTTCTTGTGGACTTGATGGAGTCTCCCCCTAGGGCCATGCTTCCTTCATTTGTAAATTCCTCGATATGCTTTTCACTAGTTCTGTGGAATTTTGGGTGTAATAGTGTTTTTAACCACACCCTTAACCCCAGAACCCGAACAGAGTTAGAAGGCAGAAGTCACTATGTAGACCCAACTCCCAAGGTATAGCTCTAAAATTATATACTTATTCCAACTTTCTTAAAACTTTAAATAGAAAACATCATTGCATTCTTCTTTTCGAAATGATTCCAACGATGTAAATTTCATCTCAATCCAACTTACGGATCAAAAGTTATGTCCCTTTAAAGGTAAGCCAATGAAATCCATGTCACTTCATCCTGAAATTCACGTGGTAGCCACATAATGTCCCACATGGCGAGTGGCGCACTTGCACTGTCGCCGTGGAAAGTTGCATGTGGTAGGAACTTATCCCAAGGAAAGTCAGAGGTTGGTCCCCTTGTACACTACAACAAGTTTTTGTTTTCAATGCAAGACACGACCTCGACCCCCAACCTGGGGTTTGCTCGACCTCTCTCAGTGTTATATTTACTTAGGGTTAGGAATATATCTAACCCTGACCTAGCCGACCACTCGACCGCCAAACTAGGCTGACCAACGAGCCATTCACTGTGCGGTCCACCCACTGTAGGTTGGGGCGAATCCCAATGAAGGTTCAACCTTCTTGGCTGACCTCCCGATCTCTGACTTTGCTGACTTGATTACTTAGAATTAATTTTTTAGCTTGAATTTTCTCGGCCTCTTTAGAACTCGTTCCCTACTCTAGGGGTCATAATTGCACCCTCTCTTCACTGAGCCAAAATTCCCATTCCTTTTTCCTAGAGCCCTCCTGCCCCTAATTTTCTAAAGATCAATTTCAATGATATTTGAAAAAGTAACCCAGGCGAGGTGGGCTATGTCAGGTATCTTCAGGGATCATTTGGGATTCCCTATCTACATTTATTTAAGCTTTATCAGATATAACCATAAAAATGCAAAACTGAATGCCTTGGAAGACAGACTATTGACTACCCAAACTCAAGGCTACACCAAACTTGTGGTGAAGGGAGATTCTCAACTCATTTTAATTATGATCCACAAGATCCTTCATGGCACGTAGATCAACATAACATATTGTAGTTGGAGAATTGAGAGCCTACTCATATGAGTAGTATTGCTCCTTCCTCCATTACAAAAATGTTGAAGTGGAAAATGAGCCTCCAAAGGAATATTATAGAATAATAGTGGAAATAATAAAATAAGATTATATTATATCATAAAATTTTAGAGGGAAAAAAGAAAAATCTACATTTTCAACTGATCTCCCTACGATTTTACTCGAAGGTTGAGTGGGAGAACTCATTGGATGTATAATTTAATTCATCATCTAAGGAGTACCCATGTTGCATACTTTCGATGGACCCTCCTACACGAAAAATGAGAAATACATGAAAAAGTGTGATTGCAATCACACTTTTTCATGTATTTCTCATTTTTCATGTAGCATGGTTCATCGAAAGTATGCAAAATGGGTACTCCTTGGATGAGGAATTAAATTCCACATCCAAAGAGTGCTCCCACTCCTAGGGAGATAATTTGAAAATATGAGTTGAAAAAGTAGTTTTTTTTTTTTTTAATCTTTTTATTTTTTGACTCCAAAAATGGTGAATCATCCCCCATGGTTGACATCATTATTTTGAATCCTATTGGTTCTTATAAATTTGATTATGGTTTTACATTTTTGTTTTGAGACCCATTTTAGACCTCAAAATTTTTCTAATGTTATTCTAGTGATCATCTTTTCTCACATCACGCGAGATGGGAATTAAAAAGCAGATAAGTTAGTCAATTAGGGATGCTTCTTGTTAGATTTATAGAACTCCTCACGGCAATCCTTTGAAGATGTCCCTCAAGAAAGAATGTTGGACCATAACTGAGCAAGACAAATCTCCCTGACTAGTCTTTTTCTATCTTATCCCTTCATGCTCTTCATTTGTATCACTTAGTTTGTAATTGGCCTATGTGGCCTAGTTTTTTATTTTTAGTTTTTAGTTTTATATCAACAAGCAAAAATATGTCCTCTCCTCTCTTGAAAAAGTTGATATTTTGGGTATGTTCTAATTTTACTAGGGATGAGCACCACATAACCCCATGAGATTGAGATTCCGAGTCTATTCTAGTTTTCCGAGGGACAAACGAGCACACAACCCATGACTAAAAGTGTGCTTCATGTTTTAAAAGTGATACAAAAAAATCCAATGACATGAAGTTTAAAATTTAAAGTAAATTATTATTATAATTAAAATAATAATTTAATAGGTTATTGATATCTCTCAATTTTTTTTATTAAATATTATTGAATATATAATTGATTAATAAAAAATATTTTATATGTTTATTTAAAATTTAAAAATGGTTTTATCTTCATGTTATTTAAAAATACTTTTTCTATATTTAAATTTCTTCAAAATTCTTATTGCAAATGTAGAATTTGATAATTTTTTTTATTAGAATGCAAATACCCTAATAACTTAAAAAATGAGGAAAACTAGTGTAAAAAAATATATAAATATAAAATAATTAATTACCAATAATATTTAGTAAATGGAAACTAACCCATTTAACATGTAAGCCAATCAAAATATATATATATATATATATATATATATATATATATATATATATATATAAAAGTTTAGTGTACAAAGTAATTTTCAAAATTATCAAATTTTTAAAAATAACAAATTTCATATTTTAAAAACAAATGAGAGATACAAAAGGATTTCTAAATTTATAAATATCTACTTAAAAGATGATCCATCAACTCAAATAAGTTAAATATATGATAATTTTCAAAATTACCTGAAAATATAATATGCATGTGTAATAGAAATTTGACCCAATTTTTATAATGATATCATATAATGATCTAAAATTAATATATGTATAATAAAAATTTAAAAGAACAAAAATATTAAATAAATCAATTTTATTTAAAATATATAATTTAAAAATTATATAATATACATTATATAATCCATGAAAAATAATCTATGATTATATGGTATTCTTTACGTATTTCTTATAAAGGTTGATAGTTTAAAATTTATAAATATAAAAAAAATCCAATCAGGTTACAAATAAATTTGTCTATATTATTAAGCAAGAGTGATTCAAGAATATAAATTATATAATTATTTTTAAAAATAATAAAAATAATTTTTATTTTTTATTTTAATGAAATAAAATCATATATATATATATAATTTTGAATTTATTAATTATTTAAAATTTAAAATTAAAATAAATTTAAGATATCATAAAATTCAAAGATTTAAATAAATTTAAAATATATATATGTGTGTGTGTGTGTTTATTTAGATAAATTTAAAAAGTGCCAATTTTATATCGGAATTGATATATATATATCCGATATAAAATTGGCACTTTTAAAATTGATCTAAATAAACATATAGAATGATCTCGAATTATTGGACATTTGAGATAGACACTTCAAAAACTAGAGACAAAGAGCTCATATAAATCGATACTTAGAAAAGGTATGAGGAGAAAAGGTAGGTGCGGCCTATGCCGTGAAAATTCACAAGATGTGAAACACCTCTTCCTTAGTTGTCAATGTCTGGTTTCTGTCTGGTGGCACTTCATTTTTCTCTTAAATATTGAATATAATAATACTTTAAATGATATTATGCCTATATTGCAAAACAATGTCTTCCTTTATTCCCTAATGGTTTGGCTAGGGCTAGGCATCCTTATACCATCCTTGCTAGAGCTAGAGGTGGTTTTAGATAGATTTAGAAGCAATTATTGAAAGCCTTGTGTCTTCCGTGTTGTTTAGCTTGTTATTAAACATTAGGTACCTTGTCATAATTAGCTCTCAAGGGAGGAGAGCTTTTCCATTGTTATAAGGAGGATAGCATAAATTTTATTTCCTTTTATTTTGAGATTATAGGTTATAAAATTTATTTGAAAATATTCTATCTTTCTCCATGACTTTGTAGAGATATTGCTTCCCCAAATTTTGCATCAAAATGAAATAACAAGGGTATAAAAAAGGAGGAGTTTTTCTTTTTCTTTTTTTCTTTTTTCATATCCAGAGGTTCATTGTTTTACAATTGTTTTCACACCCATGATAAGCTTTCCACCCTCTATTTATCCTTTTCTCATTACAATGATTATGGTTTAGCTTGTGATGAATATTTATTCCAATATATTTGTATGAAGGCACTTTCTCCAAGCTATTTTTGACATAAACAAAAATATCATAGGTGATATTACTAGATTTAATTAGCACGACTTATGTTTTGTGAGTATTATTAGTCATACCTACATTCGAATAGAAATCCTTAAGGATTCTAAGTTACTTGAAAAAATCATATAATATCCACAAAATAAGAATAATATAATCAACATACAGAAGAAGAATGATGACTATATTAGCAAGAGTTGGGCCAACACAATTTTCTTCCTTTAAACAATATTCTAATTTGTCAATGTATACGTCAAAAAGCATAGGAATAAGAGACAACCTTGCTTGATTTTAAATTTTGAATCAGTTTTTTTCACCCAGCTCTTAGTGTTCCTAAATTTGGAAATAATATTTGCATATGATATTACCACAACATCTCTCAAATTGAGAGATACTTTAGTCTCTTCAAACATATTCCAAAGGTTTATCTTGGGTATAGTGCAAAAGCTTTTCTAAATTTAATCAAACAACAAAGCAGGTTAGTTTTATTATTTCAACACTCTCTAGAATGATCCTAAGTTGAACAAGGTGGTCCTAGGTTGAATTATATCTTTTAAAATCACCATGGTGTTTATCTATTTTCTTGTGTATTTCTATCCATAAGCTAATCATTGATCCAGATTTTATGCAAGAACGCAATAGAATACACATATACCCATAAACATAGAGATGCAGTGGAAATAATGCTTCATTTTATTAATAAAAGAATGACTGAAATAATCTTACAAACATAATGGAAATAAAAATAGCTAGGGTGCTGGTAGCGTATCTCTGAGAAGATATGTGGTGTATGCAGGCCTCTGAACTATGCTACATTGAGGCTCGAAGGCTTATTACAAACATAATGGAAATAAATGAGCTAGGGTACTGGCAGCGTATCCTTGAGAAGAGATGTGACGACTACCAGCCCTTGAACTGTGTTACAATGAGGCTCGAAGGCCTATTTATTGTTGAGAAACAATGTAGAATCCAAAACGTCCAAAAACTTAAGCCTAGGAGATGAAGCGCCAAAACTGTGGGCCCTGTTTGGGTAAATTGGTGTTTCAACTTCCTGGGGACGTAACTTTGGCATGAAATCTTCGTTTGATGTGCTCAATAGCTCGTTAGAAATATTTTTCCGAGGAATACAACTTTTGGTGTGAGAAAAATTGGTTCATGGACCTATGTTGCTCCTAGTTTTCCCAAAAAACGTCGTTTAGGGCCTCAAAATGGCTTCGGAAGTTCAGGACCTGAAAAACTGCTATAAATAGTAAGTTGTGCTGAAACTTACAAACTGAAATAACTGATGGTGGGGGTTCAAATGGAATTTGGTGGGTGGCCACCAATATCCAATTGGATCATTAAGTCCCCAAAACAATTCAGGGAGCACAGGCACCGAGAACCTGCTAAAAATAGTAAGTTGTGCTGAACCTAAAAAAATGAAAGAATTGATGCTGTGGGTCCAAATGGAATAGGTGGGTGGCCACCGATATCCACCTGGATCATTCCTCCCTCCTTAAGAAGCAATGGTCTCCATTGCATTAAGTTCCTCCATGGGGGGGGGGGGGGGCAAATGTTGTTGAACTTGGTGTTGGATTTATCCAGGATGTCATGGAACTGTTGGTGGACGTGCTGCATGTAGATGCGTTTCCGGTGGGCAACCATTGAAGGATCTGGGAAAATTTATCCATCATTGCGTTCCTTTGTTTCTTGAGGGTCTCCTTGAGCAATATTTTGATAGGATCTTCTGCTCCCTTGTCTTTCTTTCCTTTCACCATGGGGGGTTGTCGGGGTTTGCGAGGCTGATCTTGCGATGGGTCAACCAGATCGAGCCAAAAATCCTTATACCCTGACCGCATTAGGGACTAAAGAAAAACAGAGAAAGAGAAGACTTGCTCTGATACCACTGATCTCGATTGTATGTAGGAACGCAAAAAAATATACATATACCCATAAACACAGATATGCAGTGGAAATAATGCTTCATTTTATTAATAAAAGAATGATTGAAATAAGATTACAAACATAATGGAAATAAAAATAGCTAGGGCATTGGCAGCGTATTTCTGGGAAGAGATGTGGTGTACGTGGGCCTTTGAACTATGCTACATTGAGGCTCGAAGGCCTATTACAGACATAATGGAAATACATGAGCTAGGGTACTGGCAGCGTATCCCTAAGAAGAGATGTGACGACTACCAGCCCCTGAACTGTGTTACAATAAGGATCAAAGGCCTATTATTGTTAAGAAACAATGTAGAATCTGAAACATCCAAAAACCTAACCCTAGGAGATGAAGCGGCAAAACTATTGGCCCCGTTTGGGTAAATTGGTGTTTCAACTTCCCGAGGACGTAACTTTGGCATCCGATCTCTGTTTGATGTGCTCAATAGTTCGTTAGAAATATATTTCTAAGGACTACAACTTTTGGTGTAAGAAAAATTGGTACATGGATCCATGTTTCTCTTGGTTTTCCCAAAAAAAGTCGTTTAGGGCCTCAAAACGGCTTCAGAAGTTCAGGACCCGAAAAATTGCTATAAATAGTACGTTGTGTTGAAACTTACAAACTGAAATAAATGATGGTGGGGGTTCAAATGGAATTCAGTGGGTGGCCACCAATACCCAACTGGATCATTAAGTCTCCAAAGCGGCTCCTGGAGTGCAGGACCCGAGAACCTGCTAAAAATAGTAAGTTGTGCTTAAGTTGAAAAACTGAAAGAATTAATGTTGTGGGTCCAAATGGAATAGGTGGGTGGCCTCTAATATCCAACTGGATCAATCATCCTTTCAAAATATTTCTACATAACTTGGCTAAAATTTGGCTAATCATAATGGTCTTATAACTAGAGGGAATTATTTTATCCTTACTTTTAAAATATGAACCATGAGGATTTGTGTTGATGGCTTGGGAAGTCCAATCTTGACCACTAAATTGAAAAATTTGTGTATGAGGGGGATAATGATGGGCCCCCTAGTTTTAAGCATTTCAACTTGGTAGACTTAAATGTCCTTAGCTTCCCCATTTCATAGCTCCTTAAACATGAATTATATGTCTTTTGTAGAGAAAACTTCAACCTCTGTAGGAATTTTTGGAATGTTGTCCATGGCATTAGGAAATTCATAGAGGATTCTAAGGTAGGAACCCTAGTCCTTTCTTTATGTTCAAGCTTAGATAGGTGTAAATTCTAGTCCTTATTTTTTTTATTATAGGACCTTTTTATTTTTTAATTAGGGCTACATATGCATTTATATTATCAGTTTTTAGCTACTCATTAGAAGCATTCCTAATGGATTTCCTAGAAATTTTATATTTATTGGTTGTATTAATGTTCTTTTAATTTAACACATTGAAAGAAAACTTGTTAATGGAAGTAGAAAGGGCCATTGTAAAATTATGGTTGAGTTCTTTGATGTTTTCCATATGAGTGAGAAAATTTACTTTATTGTTTAAATAGAGTAAGGAAAGATTAAGTTTGCTTTAAAAAAAAACATGTGCTTTTGATTATGAAACTTTTCTTGAATGGGGCTTCTATGCATGGAAACATTTAGAATTGGGGTGAAAGGCCTATGATCAGAGTTATATTCATGGTCATAAGGTCAAAATTATGTTCAATTTGATATGCAAATGTTGTTAGACCAAAAATCACACTGAGAGGGGGGGGGTGAATCAGTGTAGTGGGAAATTTTCATTTCAAAACATTTCACCAATAAAAAAATATGTATCAGTGTACCATAACCACTTGTAGAATAAAAATAAACATATCATACATAAAAATTCCATCATCACATCAACACAAGAGGACACAAGGTTTTAAGTGGAAATCCTTGTGGTAGAAAACCACATTTTATTTCCTTCTTCTTCTTCACTTCGTTACATATATTTGTATATACCAACCTGCTAGAGGAACCCAAACCCAAGATGTGAAAGAAAATACTTGCTATAGGATACAACCTGATTAAGGCACCAACCTCACAAAAGTGCAAGAAACCACTTGCAATAGTATACAAATTAATCAAGGCATCCACCTCATAAATAATCAAGCTTGAATTTTTGTAGGTTTCAACCTAAATGAGGAACAAAACTCAGTGGATGTACCCACCTCCTTATTCAACTCCACGTGTACCAATTTTCACATTATTTCAAACTAGATCCACGTGCTCTTCAATGCATGTCTGCAAATCTAATCATGTTACCATTGTAATACTATTGTCATCAATATGTCATATCTTGTCCATACCCTATTACAACGTATTCATTAATATGGTCACATAAAACCATTCTCGGAACTTGTTCTATCCATATACATAATACCAAATTCAACCTGCTCATAAGCCCCCCAAACACATTGCGCTAATTGAAGAGATAAAAAATGTATCATGAAGGCTTTTCATTCCTTTAGAAATGCTCATCATTGAGTCCTTATCATCATTCTTCTTTTAGAATCAAATTTGGCTTTTAAATGAGCCCATAAACCCCCCAAAACCATAAAACCAAAAATTATATTAAGTGTTCGATGCAATGGAGCAATCTTGGCAGACTCTACAAAATAAAAAAAGTCTAATGGGAATGCTACAAAAATCTCGTCATATCTTTAACTTAATTATTCGGAAAAATATATTACTATTTGGAAATAAAATAAAAAAATTCCAGTTTGAACCTCAGACCTCCCAAGATTCAAGCAATGTGCCAACCAAATTTGTGTAGATATCCATGTCACTTTGGGGTAATCTATGCCATAACCACCTAGTCACAATTTGAGCGAATGTGAGCCAACCAAATCCACGTCACCGTGATCCAATCCAAGTAAGAGCCAAACGATCATAAACTAAGCCAATGCAAGCCAAACAAAACATGTAACAAGTCTAAGTCACAATATTCATTGGTCGAGCTAATTCGAGCCAATCGAAACGTCCAATAAGTTCGAGTCACAATAGGCGTCATTGTCCAAACTAGTGCAAGCCAAGAAAATCCACATCAGGCCCAATATGATAGTCACAAGACGAGCCAGTACATGCTAACCAAATCCTTGCTAAACCTAATATAAAAATCATAGTCCGAGTCAATGTGAGCCAACCAAATCCACGTCACTCTGAGCCAATCCACCTCAAAGCCAAAAAGTCACAGGGCGAGCTAATATCAGCCAACCAAGTTCATGTCAGAGCCATAAAAATTGTTCTCTTTAGCACACTCCAGTTCTGGGTCACTATAGTCACAAGTTGAGATAATGCGAGCCAATCAAATCCACATCAATATGAGCCAATCCAAGTAAGAGCCACACAATAATAGGAATAGCCAATGTGAGTTAACCAATTCCATGTTAGAGGCACCAAAATTTTTCCCTTCGACAAACTCTTGTTTTGAATCACTACAGTAAGAAGTTGAGCTAGTGTGAGCCAGCCAAATCCATGTCACCGTGAGAAAATTAAAGTTAGAGATAAATAGTCACAAGTCGAGCCAATGTGATTCAACCAAGTCCATGTCATAGCCACAAAAATTGTGCCCTTCGGCACACTCAAGTTATGAGTCACTAAATTCACAAACTGACTCAATGTGGGCCAACCAAATCCATGTCATCATGAGCCAATCTGAGTTAGATCCAAATAGTTACATGCCGAGCCAAGGCAATCCAACTAAGTCCATGTTAGAGCCACACAAATTATTCCCTTCTTCACAGTCTAGTTCTGAGTCATTATAGTCACAATTGAAGCCAATGTGAAATAAACCAAATCCATGTCAAATAGTCATCCTTCACATCCTACAGGGATTCGATTTTATGGTCAATCAATCAAACACAACACAAGGCTAGCCCCAAGGTTAAATATTTTGATTTCTTCTCTCTATTGCTTCTTAATTCTCATGCCATACTCCTTTGAACCACAACCCAATGTGAATATATATTCATTGGGTCCTTATACTAAGGAATGTGCCGACCCATAAAACCAAGCCATAAAATCTAGGAGCTAGGTATTATTAGGATTTTTATTGATGACATCATAATGATGTTATACATGCCACATGCTCATTTTGAGTGGGCCAGGTACCATCCCCATTTACTCATATTGGCTGACTAGATATACCTTATTTGCATGCCACGTGGTACGGTGTCACGTCGTTATCATTGTTCCAAGTCAACATTTTTTTCCATGTAGACCTATCATGAGATTCCACATGTCTTGGTATGCCACTCGGATCTGCCATTTGTTCATCAACTAAATTCCTGCCATGTGTCAACATCATGTTGGTCTAGCGAGTGTGGTTAAAAGTCATGCATCTGTGCTTGTCATACATTATTCATTATTTTAATCACCATTATATTAACCAAAAGATGCACATTATTTAACTACATTAAATAATGCACATGTTCCCTCACCCGAATCCATTGATTGATTTTCAGTGTTGGATCCACCCTCAATATGTACAACCTTTAATGAATTTGTTGACTTTACATAAATTTGGTATTTTTGGTCCTCATTACAGTTACTAACTTCAAATACTCACAAATTCTCATTTGGGAGGATTTTTTTCAGAGTGTGATATACCATTGGAAATGTACCAGAGATGACATTCTAACCATGCCATCAATTAAACCATTAGAACATCATATTTTCAAAAAAAGAAGGTAAAATTCAAGTCTTTTTACTTCACTTGATGAGATCATACAAGAAATCAAGCTATCATTCTGCTTCATGAATACTATTGTTTCTTCCTTAGGAATCCCCTTTAACATCAATGACACTTGTTTTCATCAATGAAAATACCATGTGCAACAATATACCCCTTATCAGTAATGGAAACACCACCAAAACTTGATGGTCATTGATTGAAATGGGTCAAAATCTCCTTTCCATGCACCGTACCTCTCTTAACGTGTTGTTGGGGACCCCTCCTAGATGATTATGAGGATTCTTCCTTCTTCCTTCATTCCTTCCTACTTTATTCTCCAATGTCTTCCTCATAAATGTCTGCATTTTCTTCCTTGTAAATTTCTATCAATGCATGCATTCTCTCCCCCTTTGACATCAATGGAAACGAGACCTAGTTTTCTAACATTGATTCCATTATTGTGTGTGGAACTAATCACATTGTTAATAATTTCTCCCGTTGACATCATTCTATATTCATTTATAAGTTCCTAGCATCTATGTCAATGTCTACATTCTCTACTTGCTTCCGTACTTTCCTATATATATGATGGGGTCTGCCCATGTAACCATGCTTCCTGTCACTATTCTCCAACTCTACCTGACCTTTCCTATGGAGTTGGTAGAGGCTCCATGTGTAACCATGATCCCTTTATTCATCTATAAGTGCTTTCAAATATTATTCAAATATTCATGACCTTTCTTGTTGACCTGATAGTGTATCTCCTTGGGACCATGCTCTCTTTCTTCATATGTAAGTTCTTGCCAAGTTTTTCAATGTTTCTAATTGATTATGTGGAACTCATGGAGTCTCACCCTGAAACCGTTCTTGTTATCGATGTTCTCCTGCATTTTCTTGTGGACCTGATGGAGTCTCCCCCTGGGACCATGCTTCCTTCATTTTTAAAGTCCTCTTTATGATTTTAACTAGTTTTATGGACTTGTGGGCCTAATAGAGTGTTTGTAACCACCCCCGTAACCCCAAAAGCCAACCAGAGTTAGAAGGCAGAAATCACTATGCAAAACCAATTCCCAAGGTACAAATCTAAAATTTTCTACTTTTTCCAATTTTATTAAAATTTAAAATGGAAAACATCATTGCATTTGTCTTGTCAAAATGATTCCAGTAATATAGATTTAATCTCAATCCAACTTATGGATCAAAAGTTATGGCCCTTTAAAGATAAGCCGATGAAATCCCTACCACATCATCTTGACCTTCACGTGGTAACCACACAATGTCCCACGTGGTGAGTGGCGCACTTGCACTGTTGCCTGGAAAGGTTCGTGTGGTAGGAACTTATCCCAAGGAAAGTTAGAGGTCGGCCACCTTCTATAGTATAACAAATTTTTATTTTCAATGCAAGGCTAGACCCCAACCCCCAACTCGGGGTCGGCTTAACCTCTCCTAGTTTTATATTAAATTTTAGTTAGGACTAGCATGACCCCTGACTTGGCTAACCACTTGACTCCTGGACTAGGCCGACCAACGGGCCTTCGATTTCCCGGTCCACCTGTCATAGGTTGAGGCGAATCCCAATGAAGGTTCAACCTTCTTGGATGACCTCCTGACCTCTGACTTGGCTAACTTGCTAACTTAGAATTTGATTTTTAGCTTGAATTTCCCCTGTTACTAGAACTTTGATAGTTCTTTGATTTTTCCTAAATTTTCAAGCTTTTCAAGATTTTCAATATTTTCAAGCACTGTTACCAACACTTGATTGCCAATGAATCCATAAGATTTATGATCAATCTTGGAAACAACCCATCATGATAATGGTGGTAAATCAATAGGACTTTTAAGTGAATTTCTTTCCAAATGTATAAAGAGTTGGAAGAACTCATTAACATAGCAGAAAAACTATTCTCTTTGGCTTAAAAAACTTATCACTTGGACAAATAAGTGAACCAGGTTCAACGTCTCATGTATATATAATTATATTAAAGAATGTCTTTACAAGGGATGGCAATAAAGTCTACTTTCCTTCAATCATGAATATGCCAATTAACATATATGAAAACTATACTAAACCTTATTCAGTAATTCAAACATGCAAACAAATAGATTATAAATCATTCCCCATTTTTATCTAACACTAAGTGTGTAATTACCACAGTACAAAGACCACAACTGTCTCTACCTAGAATGAAGAGCGTGCGTGCACACACACACACACACACACACACACACATTCGGGACCCACGTTCGAGAACATAAAATATTTCAAGGTTAACAACCAATATTCCATTATTATTACAACACCAATAACTTGTCAGGTCGAGTACTTATCAATGAGGAAATAAATTTCATATTACATATAACATGGGTTTCAAATCATGCCTAGTCCAGGATTGTAAAAGTGTTCATCAAAGTATATGAGACAGTATCGTCAACAACACAAAGAAGTAGTATTTTATCCCTACTCGAACAATAATGAAAAGGAGTACTAGCTTAGAGCCTGGCCATATTTTACTGAAAATGTTGGATTGACACCCATCTGAAGTAGATAGGCCAATAGTCCCAATGAGGAATAAATCATCAAAATTACCACAAAAAACATGCACAATGCTCATAAGGTCTTTTAGCAGCACAAGAAGTATGTCATTATAATTATGAAAGGATATACATGATGATTACTATAAAATGGTAACCAACACACAAAAATTATTGAAATATAATCTTGTATGGGCACCATAATTAAATAAACTCATTAATTCATAAACTCATCACTTTATCCCAACACATTTTGAACAATATAAAAAATATACCAGTCAAATCATATAAGCAATAAAATACAAACTAGGCTTTATACGATGATGGAGTCAGTGCAAATTAGAAAATTTAAAAATAAATTCATTGTCATTGAAAACATGAAGAACAATTATCTTGAAAGGTAATGGGAAACAAAGTCTAATAAAATGACTCTCTACCCAACCATACAAAAACTGTAGCCAAATTCTAACTTGCAGTTGTCATCACCGATCCATATTCTAGAGGTTGATGGGTCTTTTCCTTAGGGATACAAATACCAATACCATTTGAAATAGGGGATCTAGATATTCTTCCACCTCCGCCAACCAACTGAGTTGTAGTCAACCAAGTGCATAGGGAGTTTAGAGACTTGTTGTCTCTACCCTTGTGGTTCCCCCCAACTTGGGGAATCTAGAAACCATAATAAAATTGAGCTACAACAAGGAAGTATCCATAAATACTCTAGGAAATTTCCTGGGATAATTCCTCCACCCCAACCCTTAGGAACTCAAATAAAGCCCACCTCCTTCCATTGGATACTAGAGAATCGAGAGGCAATTTGTGCCTCACTTAAGAGTGATTTCCTCGTGAGTCTTTGTCAAACAAGATCTCCTATCATAGTTCCTTTGCATTCTTATTAACTCTTCAATTTTCCTTCTTTCTCTGTGGCTTCCAGTGCTCCTCTTTTTCTCTACATTTTTTTAAATAGTTCCCACCCCTCGAATCGTCCCCCTTAAAAAATTCAAATGAGATCCCCTATCCCTCTGTTGCTTTTCCCTTGCACTACTCCACTGTTCAAATGGGTCCACCCCCTTCTGCATTGTCCGAATAGTTTGAGTTCCACTCTTCCCCTACTACCACTCTATCCCTCCTATCTCTTGATATTTCCCTTGTTTGGATTTTATCTTCCAAACAATGACTTCTTCCATTAGAATCTTGTCATCTAATGAGAAGAAATCCACCTGCCTTCATGTTACCAAGTTGTTAAATTATTTTTATCTTGTTTTAGTAGGTGGTAAACACATCATAGCAGATGACATCCTACCCATTATCCATTTTAAAATTTGTTGTCCCTGATTTCTTATCCATTGCTGTAAAAGAACAACTGATAAGAAAATACAAGTTGTACCTTTTTTTCGAGCTATCAGTTGTTATATACCAAATTCAATTTATGTTGTAGGAAACTTAAAAGTATCCCAGCAAGCAACCTCTCCAGCCTTTGGAATCCACGTCCCATTAATTAACACTTTTTTTTTGCATTTTATTTACATTGCACATATGAATCTAAAATGATTGTGGGTGTCACAAACCCATCCCCCTTGGGAGAACATTGTCCTCTATGTTCTTTTTCCATATGTAACACAAAATACATGTGTAAAACAAAAAATATTGTTAATGGAGCTTTATATACACAAATTTTCACAATATTTACAATGTATATACATATGCTACAACAAGAAAACAAAAAAGGATACACTTCCCTCATTAAATTATCCATTTCCAAATTCAATTCCTTGGGCCCAAAGTGTCTCCATTGCACTTTGACTTTATTTATTGCTTGAATCCAAAGTGCGAGGTTCCTCCATTATAGATGCATAGTTACTCTAGGGTGAACTCTCCCTTTGGTTCCACCTATAGCATAAACCAATCAACCACGTGATTAGAACCCTGAGCATACATTTTAAGCAAAGAAACATGGATAATTTCATGTAATTTTACTAATGGAGGTAAGGATAACCTATAAGACACTGGTCCTATCCTTTCAAGTATCTTAAAAGGACCACAAAATTGTATTGCTATCTTGGCACATGACCCAATCTTCAAATAATTTTTCTTGAGTCTAACTCTCAAGTAAACATGTTCCCCAACTTGGAACTTTTTATGCACTCTATGTTGATTCACATAACCCTTTTTCCTGCCCTATGCCGCCTTTATATTCGACCTGTTGATTTGAATTTGCTATTCCATATCTTTTAACATATCGGTCCCAATAAGGACCTTGTTCACTAGATCAATCTAGCTGATAGGAGTATTGCAACTCCTTCCATAAAGTGCCTCAAATGGGCTCATTTTTAGAGATTCTTGGTAATCATTTTTGTATGAAAGATCTACAAGTGTAATATAATCTTCCCACTTCTTCGACTAGTGCATCGTATACATCCTCAACACGTCTTCGGGGATTCTATTTGTCCTCTTTCGTTTCCTATTCGTCTGTGGATGATAAGTTGTAATGAAGGCCAATTATTCCCCCAATCCTACAAAGAATCCCCTCCAAAAGCTTGAATTGAACTTGGCATCTCTATCTGAAATGATTTTCTTGGGAACTCCATGCAACCTCACAATCTCCTTTATGAAAATTTCAGCCACCACACTCGTTGAATTGGTGGATTTGACTACTACAAAGTGAGACACCTTACTAAACTTGTCAATCACCACCATAATTGCATCATGTTGTCTAGAGGTTCTTGGAAATCCAACGATGAATTCCATGGAGATCAATTCTCACTTCCATTTTGGAATGGAAATAGGTTGTAATAAGCTTTTTAGATGTTTACGTTTAGGCTTCAATTGCTGGCATTCTATAGATTTAGCAACAAAATCAACCACATCATTTTTCAAATTAGGCCAACAGTAAAATATTTTTATGGTTGTGAGAGTCATTTTGGACCCCAAATGACCAGAATATGGATTGGAACATAACTCTCTCATTATAATCTTCTTTAAATCATCGTTATTTGTTACATAGATTATGTTCTTGAACCTAATTTACCCTGATTTGTGAGATGACATTCCTCATTCTCACCATCTTGTTGTATTTTCTCCTTCATTTTTTAACACTTCTCATCATGTTGACCCACATGCTTGAATATTTCTACTACGTCTAATACATAAGAAATTATGGTTGCTATATTACTTAGTTGAATCCTTCTACTGAGTGCATCGAAAACCATGTTCTCCTTTTCTTTTATGTACTTTATATCAAAGTCAAACTTTCTAAGTATAGCTAGAAACCTAGCTTGTCTTGTATTCAAATTTGGTTGACCAAAAAAATATTTGATTCCACAATGATCTGTTATGAGAATGAACCTTCTGCTGACGAGTCAATGC
The DNA here is from genome assembly GCA_034641835.2 of Pinus albicaulis. Taxonomy (NCBI): domain Eukaryota; kingdom Viridiplantae; phylum Streptophyta; class Pinopsida; order Pinales; family Pinaceae; genus Pinus; species Pinus albicaulis. The sequence goes on along the minus strand of CM076572.1, from coordinate 833,760,625 downwards.
CTCCACATTTTCAATGCATGAATAATGACAATTAACTCTAGATCACAAGTCCCATAATTTTCCTCATGTTCATTTAATTTTCATGACACACAGAAAACTACCTATCCTTCCAGCATCAAGACTCCACCAAGCCCTTCCTTGCAGGCATCTATACATATTGATGAGCCTTGGTATTTCATCAAGGATGTTGCAATTCCTAAGGCTGTTAACTCAAATTATCAATCCGGGGTTCATACAAACTTAGAGGTCACAGTGATATATGCACAATAGGTTAAGTTCTACTCACGTCACGCATAGTCATTAGATTAGATCAAGGAATAGAACGACCAATCCTTAAACTAACTACCAAAAGAATTTTTGTGAAATAAAATTATGGTTGCAAGGGAATGAACATTATTCTAAATGTACTTATTAAAATACCATTCATTAAGTGTAAAGACTAATTGTACTTTCATGAAAGGGACAAACTATACAAGTTGCAGAAGTAAACTTATGATATTATATTTTCACACTAATCAATTCAATGTTCTACTTGTAGGGATCATTAATCTAAGGGAAACTTTAATGAGAAGAAGTAAAATAATATTCAACACAACTATGGAATTACAAAACTAAGTCTAATCTACTTGCTTATTTTGTGTTTGCAGTGGAGGAAAGGTAAGGTTGGAGTGGTATTGGAGTCTCCCTAATGATAAAATCAAAGCATGAGGGAGATTATTAAACTTCATAATGAAAGAGTTATGGTACTAGGGTGAATATGGTTGAATTTAGGCAGAGCTACTAGATTTCTAAAGGAAATGCTACAAAAATTTGCGTTTTTCCACAAGACTGCCCTGTTTTGCTACCGGAGTAGGTATGAGAGATTTCTGAGGGAAAGGATGGTGTTATGAAGGCGGGGAAGGGTGAATTAAGGTGGATGAAGGTTGATGAAGGATGTGTGAGGAATTTTTCCAAGCCTAACACCCCTTAGATTCCTATCTTGCACAAAAATTCATGCCCATGGTGTCCCTCATAATCCTTGAAAAGATGATTTCGATGGAAAAAATTGAGAGTAGTATGAGGTGTCTGGGAGGAAGATGTGATTGTGTAACTAAATTTGGATGAGTGTACCAAATTTTGAAAATCACTGGGAGCTACTAAAGATTAGCAATCAAGGAAATACATCAATATTGCAGTGAAATTAATCAAAGTGGAAATGATGAGTTGAATCTTATTTCTTCAAGATCTACTCCATCCCACAACATGCATCTAATACAATTTCAAAATTAATGCTGCTAATTTCTGAGTTGTAGAAACCAAGCATGCAAAATAATCTCAATCTAAACTTAGTAATTTCCAAGAAATAATAAACACATGTTTTTGGCTTATTGTTGTAGATTCTTCAACCACACTTCCCATAAGAGAGGTGATGGTCCAATATACAAATATAATGTTTGAAATATAATTCCTACCTAAACAAGGAAATGGAGATAATGAATTGAACAAGAACAAGGAAAAAATACATGAGAGGGACTAAAGCCTCCAGGTTGGGCCCAAACCTAATGGTTTCGACCCTCCAAAGGTAACTTAGATTTAGACCAACAATAAGCTTTCAATTAACAAAAAATAAGAGTCAGATACATCATATCATATCAAGATCTTGGATTTCAATAGATATCTCTATCTCCAACAAAGGTTCAAATCCTAATGAGCCCTTAGGCTTGTTTATTTGGCTTAGGGGAAGCTCCCATGAGTGGAGGATTGCTTCCTTCCAACATCTCAAAATTGTTGGATCTGGTTGCCTTGGATCTTCACATGCACTTGAGTTCCTCGACTTCCATTGCAATTCAAGTTGTTTGTGAGGAATTTTTTTGTCTCAAGTCAAGTTGGAGAGTTAATGTAGTGGGAAAGCCACCTATATTCTCTCTAGATGCCTCCAACAAGCCCCTGCATAGTAAATATCTCCAAAAATGATTCTTTTGTTTTCATAATAACCAAATTAGGCCATGGAATATGACAATCACCCTTTGATATTCCTACTAAGAACATTATGGCTAGAAATGTGAATTAATGTGAGAAAATGAGAGTTTAAGGGATGGAGGATAGCAAAATAGGACTCAAAATATACCTATTGATGGAACCCATCATCACCCCCCTAATGAAGGTGTTTCCCACCCTCTTAGAAACTTAGTGAGTGATGTGAAGTTCATTCATGGCCCTAGTGACCTCTTTGATTTCCCAAGACATCTCAGATGGTGTACCTTCCTGTGGATAGAACCTTGCATTTGCTTCTATGTATTTCCACTACTTTTTTTCTTTCATATGGTCTCTTCTCTCTTATAGGCCCAATAGTAAGGAAGGAATGAGTTTGAGCCCTATCTAATTGATCTGTAACCTTTTCATGATCCTTTTGTAGAGTGGGATTCTCTCTAGGGCATTCCTTAGTATTTTAGGAGAGTGATACTCGTCGATTTTCAAATTGTGAGGAAGACCTGGCCACCTTCTTTGGAAAGAATGCAAGATTTTAGTCCCCAACATCCTAAATGTTTCCTTGAAGTGAAGGATAGATTTTTCATGTGTTTCTGTGTACCCTCTATCACATCAAAAATTTGTGGATGATACCTTGGGTATGGGCATTCCAACTATTGAAGAAGCTAAAGGATTTTATAAAACTTTGGAGGACTTCCCTCTTGCATCAAAAGTGGAAATAAACATAGCTAAATATTATATTTTTTCTTTCATATGCCTTTGGCTTTGTAGAAACATATTTTAAAGACACTTGGTTTCAAAATTAGAAATTTTCTGGAAAAACACTTTGAAGCATCACTTGTCGACGTTTCCCTCAAACTAAATCCATGGAAGGATTTCATCAACAAATTCAATAAGAAGTTAACTATCTAGACCTTCTGATCACTAAAATTGACAACTAGATTAGTCCTCCTCAAGTCAATTCTTCAAGATTTTCCCATATATCTATGCTATGCTCTGATGGTTCTTTCCTCCATCCTTAACTCAATTAAGAGCCTGCGCCGATCTTTCGTATGGGGAGGAGAAAATTTTGGAACAATGACCACTTGCATCTTGGGAATAGAACTGCAAATTCAAACTGAAGTGAGGTATGGGGCTAAGATATCATTCAACTTTAGATGTATTTCTAGGATCCAAGATATGGTGGTGTTATATCCAAGGAGGTCAAGAACTTTAGAAATGTATTTGAATTATAAAATACACAATGCACATTATGCAAAGCATATTCATGTTAGGAAACTCATGAGAATTGCCTTCTTCCAGGTAGGCCCCTCCATTTGAATCTAGCAATAAAATGAATGCATTTGATACAACAACACCACTTTTGGGAAATTTGTGATGGAGAGACAACATTTTTTTTGGGAGGACTCATGGAAATGGCTTGCAAAATTATAATACTGAAGCTATTTAAGAGATTTATGCCTCCACATGGTGTCCCAAGACCTTAACAAATTCAAATACTATTGGGATGCCTCTAACTTAGATAAACCATGGAGATAATGGTTAATTTTGATGGAATGGAACCCTGAGCCTAGGGATGAGACTTGGTCAAAATTTTGGCGATAGCTTCAACAAAGATTCATCTTGATATCCAACATATTCAATACAATGTGATGGGTCTAGGGACCAAGCGGTTGGTTTTCCATTCATGAGGCCTATATCTTAGAAGAGAGGTTGAAATAATTTTCAAAATATTCCATCTGTAGCTGTATTCGGAAAATAAATCCATGAATCAAAGTTTCCATCTTCTTATTGCTCCTAGTTCAAGGGAAAAACTTAAACTAGGACAAAATTAAGAAACAAAAGCATATGGTCCCCTCTTTCTATTCTTATCACCTTAAGGAAGCTGAACATGTGGATCACCTCTTTAATAGTTTCCCCTATTCCAATAATCTATGAAGCATTCTAGAAGCTAGCATGAAGAGACTAGACTATGATCTATCATATATTCCTCACACCATTAACAATTAGAGGGCTTAATATTTTAATAACTCTATCTTGAACGACATTCAGGATCTCCTTCCATGCCTACTTCTCTAAGATATTTGGAAAGAGATGAATCATTGCATATTTGAGAATTTATGCCCCCCCTCACTACTCCCTTCAGATCATAGTTCAAAAAAATGTAAAGTAATCAATTGATCCACAGTCTTGGTCAGTTCAAGATTATAAAGCCTTAGGTGAGGAGGCCATGGCACTTTAAAACTTGTTCCCTACCCTAGGAGTCATAATTTCCCACTCTCTTCACCCAACCAAAATTCCCATTCCCTTTTCATAGAGCCCTCCTCCCACTAATTTTCTAAAGCTTTATTTCTATGACACTTCTAAAAGTATCCCAAGCGAGGTGGGCTATGGAGGTATATTCAAGGATCATTTTGGATTCCCCATCTACATTTATTCTAGCTTTGTGGGATATAACCGTAAAAATGCAAGGAAACTAAATACCTTGGAAGAAAAACTATTGATTTCCAAAACTCAAGGATACACCAAACTTATGGTAGAGGAATATTCTCAACTCCTTATAATTATGATCTAGAACATTATTCATATTACTTATATCAACATAACATCTTGTAGTTAGAGAATTGAGAGCCTACTCATATGAGTAGTATTGCTCCTTCCTTCATTAGAAAGATTTTGAGGTCTCAAATCGGCCTCCTAAGGAATATTATAAAATAATAGTGGAAATAATAAAATAATATTAGACTACATCATAAAATTTTAGAGGGAAAATTCACCCAGCCAAATTTCCCATTCCCTTTTCCTAGAGCCCTCCTCCCCCTAATTTTCTAAAGCTCAATTTTGATGATATTTCAAAAAATAACCCAAGCGATGTGGGCTATGTCAGGTATCTTCAGGGATCATTTGGGATTCCCTATCTACATTTATTCAAGCTTTATGGGATATAACCATAAAAATGAAAAATTGAATGCCTTGTAAGATAGACTATTGATTACCAAAACTCAAGGCTACACAAAACTTGTGGTGAAGGGAGATTCTCAATTCATTATAATTATGATGCACAAGATCCTTCATAGCACGTAGATCAACATAGCATCTTGTAGTTGGAGAATTGAGAGCCTACTCATATGAGTAGTATTTCTCCTTTATTCATTACAAAATTTTTGAGGTCTAAATGAGCCTCCTAAGGAATATTATAAAATAATAGTGGAAATAATAAAAATAATATTAGATTATATCATCAAATTTTAGAGGGAAAAAAGAAGAATCTACATTTTCAACTTATCTCCCTACGATTTTACATGAATGTCGAGTAGGAGGACTCATTGGATATATAAATTAATTCCTCATCCAAGGAGTACCCATGTTGCATACTTTCGATGGACCCTACTACACGAAAAATGAGAAATACATGAAAAAATGTGATAAGAAACTACTTTTTCAACTCATATTTTCAAATTATCTCCCTACGATTTTACTCAAATATCGAATGGGAGCACTCTTTGGATGTGAAATTTAATTCCTCATCCAAGGAGTACCCATGTTGCATACTTTCGATGGACCCTACTATACGAAAAATGAGAAATACATGAAAAAATGTGATTGCATTCACATTTTTTCTGCAATAAATAGACGCTTAGAAATGAAGGAGAAAAGGTATCATAAATATATGCGACCCAGGGTATGGGTAGGTGCGGCCTATGCCCTGAAAATTCACTAGATGTGAACCACCTCTTCCTTAGTTGTTCATGTGTGGTTTCTATCTGGTTCAAAGTTTTCAGTATGTTTAATTTTAGAGTTACTCAAGAATGCTTAATACTATGGCTTTCGGATTTTAGGGATTATAGAACCCTTTCATTCTATGTCATGTGGATTTTAGGGATTACAGAACCCTTTCATTCTATGTCACGTGGGGGGGCATTTGGAGGATTAGGAAAGCCAAAAGTTAGGAGTACATATTTTTAAAGATAGCAAGAAGGAGATTGGTCGAGTACATGTTTTTGAAGATAGCAAGAAGGAGATTAGTAAAAGGAAATTTGCACTCATTTGATTTTACTATCAAGTTTATTATTATCTATTTTAATATATTATTATTGGTGTTATGATGAGAATTTTTATTTTTATTTATTATTAATGGTGTATGAAACTTTTTTGAAACTAATAAGTCTATTATTATTTATTTTAATTTATTATTATTAGTGTTATGATAAGACTTAAAATTTTTTATTTAGTTAAAAAAATTTCTTTGGTTTTGAACCGAAGAAATACTGAGATGTCCTTTTCTCTTCCAAATGATTTGCTATAATTGGAAGTGATTTGTTATAAACAAAATAAATGTTTTTGGCCACTCCAAAGTGGTTGTCTAGTCTAGACTCCCGTGATTTGCTATAATTCGAAGTGATTTGTTATAAAGAAAATAAATGTTTTTGGCCACTTAAAAGTGCTTGTCTAGTCTAGACTCCCGAGCTTACAAATTGTTGATAAAAGACTTTAAAAAATCTCCTTTTCCCACATTTACAAATCACAACTAATTCTTTGTCCAAAAAGGATACAGCTCTGAACCGGGCCTGATCAGGTTTTATGCGTTAGAAAAAGGCATATTCCAGATATTAAGTTTTGACGGGCTGATCTCGGTTTTGACTCGATGCCATTGTTGGCCCTTTTCACAGAAGACAAAGAGCTCGATGCAAAATTGACGTGAAAGTTGTGTGGCCACTGCTCCATGTGAGGCTGAATAGTTGATAGGTCCACTCTCTGCAACTCAAAATTGCTAGAAAATCTGTGATTGGAAGCGTATTCAGAATGGGATTCGATTTGCTTGCAGCTCGCTCTCTCTTATGGGCATTCTGATGGCCTCCCAGCGCCTTAGAATCGTAGAACTTTCTTGAGCAATAGCGGCATGGAAAAACGCGGGGTTCATGGCTTGTGCTGTTATTGCCTTGGTTGTTTGCAGGGGTGTCGCTTCCTGAAATTTCGTTTACTGGGTGATCACCATGTCTGAAATTAGTGTTGAGTTGGGTGAGATCCACTCCAAATCACAGGAGATACATATTTTTTGTGTAATTTTTTTCGAGTTTATATTTTGGTAAGATTTAAATATATATATTTATTTGTGAGGTTGAATTGTAATTGGTAAAATTCATATTAAATAGCAATAATGATTTTTATTTAGATTGTGATTGTTTATTTAGTATATTTTTATTTTATATGTTATTGACTGAAAAGTTCTATATTGAATGTGAATAAATATACAAATATATTATATCATTTATCATAATTTTATAAATAAAATCAATATATTAAATAATATTATATAAATATTACCTTATGAGATGTAATAACACATTAATTTTTAAACATTATTTTATGAGATTTAATAACACTAAGTTTTAGATGGACGGTGGAAAACAATGATGACAAAGTTACTGAGAAATATGATTAATTTTTACTAAAATCAAATTGGTTGCTTTATTGGATTTTAAATTTTTTAATAATTTAGTTTAGAGCTTAAAAAATATTAAGAGAGGTGTTCTAAGATTATCATAGTTTTTTTTAACAAAAAGTTAGGAAGATTAGTCTTTTGATAAATATTTTAAACATGAGATATAATTCAATATTCTTGAATTTAAAAAGTGATATATTTTTGTCTTTCATTCTAAGGCATTTGAGAACTGACCAAAGTTTAGTTTCACTATGGAACTCATTAGAATGAGCTATGTTTCACTATGGAGCTCATACAAATTACTTATTATTTTAGTAATTTTTATTTTCATCTTGACACTTGTGAAAGTAATATACTTTTGATCTTCTATATTATGATAGATCACCTCCTTATAACATCTTAATTTTATTGTTCTTTCTAATTTCTTGTGGCACTTTATTTTCACCTTAAATATTGAATATAATAATAATTTTGATATTATGTTTATATTGCAAAATGATGTCTTCCTTGGCTAGGCATCCTTATACCTATAGGTTTTAACCCTGTACAAAAATTAGCTGCAAACGAATCTTAAAAACAGAAAATAAGCAATAGCGAGAGCATAAAACATAAAACAGATATACACAAATATTTTCCCCTGGATCCCAAATCTGGACGACTAGCTTGATTTTTCATTATGTTCATTTTAGTGTTACAACACATATATATACATGCTGAAGCATACATAAACCCCAATCCATTAACCCTGGATTAGAACATAACCGTAGTTCCCTTGACCAGATTTACAAAATACCAGGGGCCGAAAACCATCATGCCCCAAAACCATGTGCAAACCCATGCACAAAACCATGGGCGGGTCTGCCCACCAGAAAATAAGGACCAAATTTTTTTTCCGGGGTGCTGCCCCAGACCTCGACAAGGGGGGCTACCACCCCCCTATGACCCCCCCATACATTGCGCCCAGTGCAACGTACAAGGGGGCTATTACCCCTCGTGTTACCCCCCCCCCCGCGCGTGATTAGTCGTGGAAAGAATATAACACAAACCCAACATTCTCCCACTTCTTGTTTTCTTTCCACAGGGGGCCACAGGAAAGCTGAGTCATTAGCCCAGCTTTGCAACACCCATTGTTTCTCTATATCAAGAGAACTTCTGAGTGCTCACAGAATTTGTCAATGCATCTGCAACATTCTTCAAAGTGTCCACCTTTACCAACAACACACTTTTAGTCTCAACCATATATCTCGCAAAGTGATATTGAACATCAATGTGCTTTGTCTTTGAATCATAAGTAGCGTTCTTAGCCAAGAAAATTTCACTTTTGCTATCACAGTCTATCCTTATAGCTTGTTGCACCAACCCCATACTTGAACACAATCTCTGCAACCAAACTGCTTCCTTGCTTACATGAGTGCCTGCCATGTATTCTGCCTATGTAGTTGAAAGAGCCACTACAGACTGTCTTTTACTCATCCAACTGACTGCACCTCCAAATAGGCTAAACACATACCCACTTGTAGATCTTCTTTAGTCCAGATCTCCAGCCCAGTCTGCATCAACAAAACCATGAATTTCCAAAAATCTTTCCAATCCTGGTCTTCCCTGGTAGCATAAGCTATAATCACTAGTGCCACAAAAATATCTGAAAATTCGCTTCACTGCTGTCCAATGCTCCTTCCTTGGGTTTGACATAAATCTACTCAATACTCCCATTGCATGTGCAATTTTTGGTCTAGTACAGACCATTGCATACATCAGGCTACCCACTGCACTTGCATATGGAACATGGAACATATGCTCCTCTTCTTCTTATGTCTTGGGACACTGTTCAGTAGACAACTTTGTACCTATAGGAATTGGAACATTCACTGGTTTACTATCATGCATATTGAATCTCTGCAATATAGTCTCGACATACTTCCTCTGGTTTAACCAGAGCTTCCTCTTTGCCCGATCTCTCTTAATTTCCATGCCCAAAATATAGTTTGCAGCACCAAGATCCTTCATGTCGAATTTGGAGAACAACTGGGTCTTCAAATGTTGGATAATTTCTTTATTATTTCCAATCAACAAAATATCATCCACATACAAGACCAAATAAATAACACGGTCACCAATTAATTTATTATAAACACAGTGATCCTTCTTGCTTCTGGTGAAGCCAAGTCCCTGTATATAGGTATCAAATTTCTGATACGACATCCTTGGCGACTGTTTTAACCCATATAGAGACTTCTTTAACCTGCATACTAGCTCTTTCTTCCCCTTCACCGTAAAGCCTTCAGGTTGTTTCATGTATTCCAAGCTACTGACCCCCCTGTGACCCCCCCCGTACGTAGTGCGTAGCACAATGTATAGGGGGGGGGCTAACGCCCCCCCTGTTAACTCCCACACGTGATTAGTCATGGAAAGAATATAACAAAAACCCAACAATACCATCCCAACTAGAGCTAGAGGTGGTTTTGGATAAAGTTAGAAGAAATTTTTGGAAGCCTCTTGTCTTTCATGTTGTTTAGCTTGTTCTTATGCATTAGGTGCCCTGTCATAATTAGTTCTCAAGGGAGGAAAGGTTTCCCATTGTAAGAAGGATAGCATAAATGTTATTTCTTTTAATTTTGAGATTATAGGTTATAAAATTTATTTGAAAATATTCTATCTTTCTCCATGACTTTGTAGAGATATTGCTTCCCCAAATTTTGCATCAAAATATAATAATAAGAATAACAAGAGTATAAAAAAGGAGTTTTTTTTTTCTTTTTCTTTTATCATATCCATAGGTGCACTGTCTTACAATTGTTTTCATGTGCATGATAAAATTTCCACCCTCTATTTATCCATTTCTCATTACAATGATTATGATTTAGCTTGTGATGAATACCGATTCCAAGATATTTGTATGAAGGAACTTTCTCCAAGTTATTGTTCACATAAAAAAAATAAAAATCATAGGTTATATTATTAGATTTAACTATCACAACTTATGTTTTGTGATTATTATTAGTCATATCTACATTCAAATAGAAATACATAAGGGTTCTTAGTTTCTTGCAAAGATCATACAAAATCCACACCAGAAGAACAATATCATCAACACAAAGAAGAAGAATGATGACTATATTAGCAAGAGTAGGGCCAACACTAATTTTGCTTCTTTTAAACAATCTTCTAATTTGTCAATGCATACATCAAAAAGCGTAGGAAACAAGAGACAACCTTGCTTGATTTTGAATTTGAAATTATTTTATTTTAGCCACCTCTTAGTGTTCCTAAAATTGGAAATAATATTTTCATACAAAATTACCACAACTCCTCTCAAATTGAGAGATGATTTAGTCTCTTCCAACATATTCCAAATGTTTGTCTTGGGTATAGTGTCAAAATATTTTCTAAAGTTAATAAAAAAAACAAAGGGGGTTAGTTTTATTATTGCACCACTCTCTATAATGATCCTAAGTAGAACAAGGTGGTCCAAGGTTGAATTATATATTCTAAAATCACCATGGTGTTTATCTATTTTCTTGTGTATTTCTAGCCATAAGCTAATAATTCTTTCCAAATATTGCTATATAGCTTGGCTAAAATGTGGCTAATAATAATGGTCATATAACTAAAGGGAATTCTTTTATCCTTACTTTTAAATTGGAACAATGAGGATTTGTGTCGATGGCTTAGGGAATCCCATATTTACTGCTAAATTGAAAAGTTTGTGTATGAGGGGGATAATGATGGTCCCCCTAGTTTTAAGCATTTCACCTTGGTAGAGTTCAATGTCCTTAGCTTCCCCATTTCATAGCTCCTTAAACATGGATTATATATCTTTTGTAGATAAAACTTCATCCTTTGTAGGAATTTTGTCCATGGCATTAGGGAGTTCATAAAGGCTTCTAAGGTAGGAACCCCAGTCCTTTATTTATGATCAAGCTTAGATAGGCATAAAATCTACTCTTTCTTTTTATTATTTGATTTGAATTTGAATGTTATTATTATTATAAATAATTTGCTGATCTTTTGCTTCATGTGCATAGGTTTGTTGAAGTGTTTGTGAGTGTTAAACAGGTATGTATCAAGTTTTATGTTAAATTCATGAGAATTTTAAACATTAAAACATAATGTTGAATAAAAATAATAAAATGTACAACAAACCATGAAAATTATCCATTAACACAATTTTTTGATGGAGTTCACCCCTCCTGGGCTACATCTCCTCGGTCCATCTTCCATGGCTTGGGCCTCTGTATTAGCTAAAAATGGAAAAACGTGTTTTTTACAATCCTCTAATACTCCTCAAACATGCTTCAATGTGTTCATAATGTGAAAATCATCTAGAATAGACTCTTCTTGCTCCCAATTTGACCGAATTTTGCAAAAGTTATGGCCTTCTCAATTCTGGCCTAGGAAACCCCAGTAAAACTGGAGAAACTCCAGTTAGGGCCACTAATTATGGGGGCATCACTGAATTTTATGGACTCCACCATCTTGTGCGCTGAATTAAACTTAGGTTAACTAAGTTAAGTGGGTGTTAATTGCAGATTAAATGCGCTAATCGTGTTTTACAACAATTATGGATTAATGTGAAATTAAATATGGTTTATGGTAATTAATCTAGATTACAACTTTAAACCGACACATTTAAAAATCGTGCTTTTCCTTTGGTCATTGGGGTGGTTCTATGGTGAGGGGGATGGCCCCCTCCTTGCCCCACCAATCAAGTATTATGAATATAAATGTAATCCAAAGCCCTTATAGTATAAGAACTAATACACGAATGTAGTGGTATTGTGGTGTGCTCGCTTGGGGGAGGTCATGGGGTCGAGTCCCGACCTCCACCCTTCTGCCTCTAATAAAATTTCTGCCTAATTCATATGGTTAAAACCTTGGGCTTATGAAATTCAGGCTATATCCAACCTTTAATATATGGTAATTCATACTTTGACCTTGATCCACTAGAGGGGGCACGTGGCGGCCCTTGGCTGCACCACGTGTCCGCCTCTGGTTGGACTATTTCCCACCTTATAATTAGAAAAAATGCACCTTTATACAATAATTTCAACCTTAGGATAACATAAAAAAAAAATCACCTTCCCAACTTTCTGACGAATCCTGCAGTGACACTTGTCATAGTGTTATTGGGCAAACTGAAAGAATATTCCCCATAATATATTTTTTTTTGACTGGGCTGCCATGTCACCATTCTGTCTTTTCTGCAATTTTTTTTAGTTGTTTAGGAAAACGAATAGTAGGCTCTATCTTCCTCATCCGGAGTCATTTTTAGATGAAATGAATTGCGTCAGATTCCTGACGACGAGATCTTCGCTGTCGTTTAGTTTCCAATTGATTTTGAGCACTTCCAATTTTTAGCTTTAACACTAAGTGCCTGATCATTCCTCCCCACTAGAAGCCTTTTGGACACCAATAGCTCTTTGATTACTGAACATGTGGATGAGGGTGCAGTTCCCTCACCCTTCCAGTCTCAATCTAATGAAATTTTCCCATTTTAATCAATTGGAGCTTTTCAGAAAAACTAAGCTTTTTCCTTGACTCTTAAGACCCTCTCTTGTTGTTGTAGACATCGTCATTCTATAATTTCTTTGAATTTATAGAGCAGCAAGCTTTCCTTGCAGAAACAAACTTGTTCCTATCTCGGTCGTTAATTAAAGGAAACTTAAAAACTGTCTCACCTCACATACTATTGTCATGGAAATTCTTAGCTTCTCTTGCTTTGTACTTGCGTCGACTTTTGACCAAGTATTTTTTCCATTTCCATGTACCCTTTGGAAATAAAAAAAAAGCACTTATGGAACCCATGCCTTCTTTGTCAAATTTCTTTCGCGCTTTCTCTTTGACCTTTTCTCTCTCTTGCACCAGAATCTTGTTTCCAACATTGCTTAACACTAATGTTGACTACTGAAAATCTTTCACATCTTGTTTACCTCCTTTCAAAGGCAACCTGTTAGAGTCTTGAAAAATCTCATTACAAGCATAAGAAGCTTTAATTAAATCAAATTGTTCATTTGATGCATATTTTTGAAAGGCCTCATTCAAAACATCTCTATGTTTGATCATTAACAAAGTAAAATTTTGAATTGCATTCACTATTCTCTTCATTTCTCCTACATGTATAAGAGACAAACTTGTCTTCTTCTTATGCGCTCTAACTATGTACTCAATTCCATATTTAAACAAGTGATACTTACTCTCATGTCGATGAAATAATGCTTTCCTATCATAAAGATAAGGACTTCTCAAAACAATACCTGATATCTCAAGCGACACGACATCAAGTTCAACTTCATCAAGAAAGTTTGAATTGATTGCAAACCTTAGTATGCACTTCCCTGTTACCTGCAAGTTTGCATTCTTGCATATCCACCCTAAAGGATAGGGTATTGGATGTATAATAGTTTCAAGGTTTAGCTCCTTAACTAAGTCTTTAGAAATCAAATTACCTTGAGAACCACTATCAAATAGTGTGTCTATTTTGGTATGTTTAGAAATGACTCTAATATGGAAAAGTTCAATTCTTGTATCTTCATCTTGAGTTACATTGGAACAAATTGAAGAACTAGTGCTTGCTATGTTCTTATCTTTCAAACCTATTTCTCTAATCTTGGTTTCATCTCCTGAATTTGAACCTAAGTCATGTTCAATTATTGAAATAGTTTTTCCCTTCTCTTTAGCTTTCAGTTTATTTGGCTTCAACACCGGATGAAGTTGCAACAATGGTCATCATCATGGGAATTCTTCCAATAATGTTTACATGTGAGTTTATCTTTCTCTTTTTTGATAGAGATATTTCTCTTTCCTCTTCCATTAAAATTGCCCTTTCCTTTACCCTCATACTCAAGGAAACTATCACTTTTCTCATCTACACTCTATTTCCCTTTGCTTCTAAATGTGTGGCTTGAACGCAAACCTCATCTAAGTTTGTGGGATTGAACATGATAATAGTGTGCCTAAGGTAATTGTGAAAACCCCCAATATACTTTAACAAAGTTTCTTGAGAATACAAATTAATACCCAAAATAATAGCTCTTCTCCTAAATTCGTGAGTATAATCTTGCACACTTTGCCCTTTCAATTGTCTAAAATTCTGCTAGTCCATAATGGTTTTGGCATGTAAGCTAGAGGATAAAATTTCCTTTTAATGGAAACAATAAAACTTGACCAATACATTGAGATCTTATCGTGGTTTTTGATATCTTATTGAGTCCTTGCTTCCCACCATACAAGTGTTTATCCCTCAGTCCTCAAGGAAGCCAATCGAATATTTATGTCATCTTCTTGAAGGTTCTGAATTCTGCAATAAACCTCCAATTGACGAATCCAATTTTCCAATTTCTTTACATTTACCTTGCCATTATACATTGGAAGCTCAAATTTGACACCAATTTTGAGTAAGGGACTTTTTCCTTTTGTGGTTTTTGAGTGAGTATGGGTATTTTTGGCTATGGAAGTGGAAGATAATGATGATGGTGATGATGAGGATGCTGATGAAGATGGTGGAGATGGAGGAGGCTTTCCTCCACTGCCCTTTGAATCCTTCTCCTCATCCTTTTTGTCCCTCTCTTCAAAGAGGATCATAACCCTTTTAGTTATACCTTCAGTCTCTCCAACACCTCACATGATGGCTATGGATTCAAGCTCAGCTTTTGGTGCAACTTGTACCTCCTCAATCTCAGCTGGAGATAAAACTTGAGGTGCTTTAAGTGCAGTTGTGAGTGAAATTTTGGGTGGAGATGGTGCCCTTGTGACTCTCCTTCTTTTGGTCCTAACCTCAGGACTTGCAACGAATAGTTTCCCTTCTACTCTCTGCAATTTTAACATTGTAAGCATCATAATTTTGAAACCATTAAAACCTTACTTGCAAAAAACTCAAGAAAATCAAGAAAATAACCTTTCAAACTTTGCTTCGATACCACCTTGGTCTGAATTTGAATGTTAGTTTTGATGTGGTAATTTTATCTTCAGAATTCTAAATAATTTGCTGATATTTTGCTTCATGTGCATAGGTTTCTTGAGGTGTTTGTCAGTGTTAAACATGTAAATGCATCGATTTTTATGTTAAATTCATGAGCATTTTAAACATTAAAACATAATACTAAACAACAACAATAAAATGTACAACAAACCATCAAAATGATCCATTAACACAATTTTTTGATGAAGGAGTTCACCCCTCCTAGGCTACATCTCCTTGGTCCAGATTCCATGGCTTAGCCCTCTGTATTATCTCAAAATGGAAAAAGTGCTATTTACAATCCTCTACTACTCCTCAAACTTACTTCATTGTGTTCAAAATGTCCAAATCATCTAGAATAGACTCTTCTTTCTCCCAATTTGGTCGAATTTTGCAAAATTTATGGCCTCCTCAATTACGGCCTAGGAAACCCCACAAAAACTAGAGAAACTCTAGTTAGGGCCACTAATTTTGGGGGCATCGCCGAATTTTGCGGACTCCACCATCTTCTTCGCTGAGTTAAACTTAGGTTAACTAATTTAAGGTGGAGTTAAATGTGTTAAGCGTGTTTTACAACAAATCTAGATTAATGCGTAATTAAATATGGTTTATGGTAATTAATCTGGATTAATTTAAACCTGCGCATTTAACAATAGCACTCCACCCTTGGTCGTTGGTATGGTTCTATGGTGAGGGGGTTGGCCCACGGTGCTGGCCCCCTCCTTACCTCGGCCAGTCAAACAATATGAATATAAATATAATCCAAAGCCCTTATAGTATAAGAACTAATCCGTGGGCGTAATGGTATTGTGGTGCGCTAGCTTGGGGGAGGTCGTGGGGTCGAGCCCTGACCTCCGCCCTTCCACCTATAATACTTTTTCCACCCAATTGATATGGTTAAACACTTGGAATTGTGAAATTCGGACTAGATCCAACCTTTGATATATGATAATTTAGAATTTGACCTTGGTCCACCAGAGAGGGTATGTGGTGGTCCCTGGTTGCACCACATGTCCACCTTTGGTTAGACCATTGCCCACCATATAATTAAAAAAATGCACCTCTATACAATAATTTCAACCTTATTGTGTTAGTGTGTTTGGTACATGCATGTATGAAATCACACCAACTTGAGGGGTGTGGTTTACCCTCTTAATTTATTGGTCACAGGTAGAAAAAGAAGAGGAGTCAAGCAAGTTAGTGGAACATGCTAGAACATAAATATACTAGATAGAGAAATAACATGCATATTCAAACTAAAACTAAACTAAAACTAAAACAGATAAAACAAAAGCTCTAAATAGAGTCAAAGAACTGCAATAATCCAAATGGTGGCTCTTTCGGCCCCTCTTATTGAGTGCTGGTAGGAAATGAGGATGAAACTTTAACCCTCTTGCCAAAGGGCCCTTAGAACTTGGGTTCTAAGTCCCGATGCAAGGATGTCTTTACTTCCAAGATTGCCTCAGTACAAAGTCTCCCTCTCTCTACTATGGTGGACTGAATTTGTTGGATGGCCAACAATTGAGTCCCCTCTATGTCAGCTCCGGATCACACACTACTGGTATTTCTTGGGTCAATTCTGGCCAGCATAACAATGTGCTCTCAAGTTTTTCATCTCTTGGTGGCCTTATATAGGAGAATTCAAATCCTCCTTTCCTCTCTTGGTACATTTTCCATGGTGACCCAAGAGAGGGGGATGATTCCATTGTGTGCCACAAATATTCCATTGTGTGCTCCCTTGATGTTTAAGGAGGCTTTGGTGGCTGTCCTTAGGTAGCTTCAAGTGTGAAATCACTGTCTTGGAGTGTGTTTTTTGTGGTCCCGGAAAGCGACTTTTGCCACTCCTAGGATTGCGTGCATTTTGGGTTAAAAGGCGTGCAAAGGCGCTCTTCTTGAAGGATTTTGCACGCAAAAGCATTTATGACTTGCTCAAATTTGATTTTTCCTCAGACCTTATATATTTTAAAATAATTTCTAGATTCTCTAATGTCTCTCAGCCCTATAAATCCTTCTACCTAACATTAAATAATGTCGTCTTTTCTTGTATGATTTTCTAGTATTAATAGTTTCCCCCTAATGTGTGAGGTCTAGGAAGAATTGTATAGCCGTAATACATTATAGTTTCTTTTCTGTATATTGTGCATAGAGAGAGAGAGAGAGACTTGTGTGAAGCTTAGAATTGGAGATACCCTGTACTAGTTTGAAGAATGACCATGTCCTATGGGACCCCTGTAAGAAAATATAGTAAAATATACATACAAATTTTCTAAGAGGTGGGCATGTCCTATGCTCGTAATGTTGTGGCTAGTTAAACAAATCTATTTGACAGATACATGTTTTTTCTGTGTCACTAATATGTTAGTGATCTGTTGGTTGATGACGATGACTTTTGACGCCGTTAGGGGCATTTTTTCTTTGACAATAGGTGGGATATGGTACCCATATGCGTAAACTTGGTATGGCGTATAACTGCACATTATATGCATAGGTGTTGGCTGGGACCTTCCCGTGTAAACGTTGTTGAAAGATATGCTTATGAAGGCACGGGTCTTCGACGAATTTGATTAAAGTGCAATGGTTGTAAGGTATGATACCATCTTGGCATGAAAGCTTGTGTCATAGTCGAATTTTAGGAGGATCGATGACATTTGTGGGAAATGATGTCTCCCATAGTGACACCCGAGGATGCCCCTTCTATGGAGAGGGGTGATCCAAGGTACCGCTTTCTTTTTGGAAAATAGGTGTTGAAGTCGACAAAAAGGAAGCCTCAACTGAACGAGGGGTTGCTGATATGAAGGATCAGGATCCTGGATGTGATGGGTTTAACATAGGCATGGTGAAGAGGGGTGACTTAAAACTGATGATCGGGATTCAGTGGCCCAAGGTCGAGTATAATAAGTAGCTTAGTGGCAGTCATAACTATTTCTAATGGGGAAATCCCTGGAGTTGGTAGGATATCCAAGATGGGTATAAACTGGTTATGAATGTCATGGTGGCTTTTGCGTGAGGGTGTGATACTCTGACCAAGGGTGTTCAGGGACTGCTTCCATGGGAGAAAAAAATGAATGAGTGGGTGGAGGATGTACTGCACCATTTTCGGTCTTTGTACACTTACCAAAAGAATAAAATAATGGGGTTTGGTTTGTATAAAACATAGAGACGGGTGCCCCAAAACATGAAATTGTTCGCTCACTAATGACATGAGGAAGGTGTTTTTCTAAGGGTGGGGGCCCCATTGGTTGGTCTCATGTGTGAGGTTGATGAAGCAGATGAAAAAATATCGCATATGGGATTATGTTGATGGAGGTATGGTGGGCCAAATGCGAGGTGCGGTAGTGCGATTTTGATCTGCTTATACAACCTGATCATCCGGGAGATGGGTTTTATTTTGTATGGTAAAACTTGAACTTATGCATGATGGATGGACGGGCATGAGGTGCTCCCTAGACTAAAGTGGTATGGCCATGGCGTCACTTTTTCTGTGATATATGGTCTACTGTGTGTGATGAGCGCCATGGAGGGGAGGCTCTACTAACAAACGAGGATGTTTGCCATATGCAGGGTGAGGTGATGATAAACACGGTCAGGTATGTGGAACCTATGGTTGATTTCTGATGGAGAAATGATGTTAGGATATGCAGAGTTTTCTGGGACTCTATTGTGCTGGGGGTAGAATGATACCTGCTCTAGAACTTTCAGTGGATGGAGTTGTGGACGGTTTGTGATATTTCCTGCAAAAACAACTACCTCAAGTGAAAGCATGTTTTTTATCAAATATAAAGACATGAGCTTTAAAAAAGAAGATGAGAGAGGGCATACTTGCCGGCTGAAAAATTATTTTTTCCGGAGTGCGAATGTGTGGCATCACCTCTATTCATTATGGAGTTCTAGTCACATCGCTGCTTAAGGTTCGAAGAACTGACCTTCTGATCTCTTGTTATGGTCCTCCAAAGGTTTTGAAAAGGGCGATATACAAGTGAATATGGACCTAATTCAGTTCATTTGTACTTGTTGCGTTTTAAAGAGGTCAGAGGCTTCTGTGGAGCAGTTCTTGCCGTTGCGGTTAGATACTCTAAGCTCCATTTCTCCCTTGAGAGTTTTTACTTGGCTCCTAGTTTTGATTTCAGTTGGGGTTGCCCCTAGACTTAGATCACAGGGGGCATTTCTCGTTACTACCCCCTGTCCAGGATCTACCATTTTGTTTGTTCCTCAACTTCTTTTTGTAGCAATTGGAGGATTGTCATAATTCTCTTGGTAATATGGTTACTGATGAGCCTAGGAAGGGTTGCACTAGATTGACCGGTGCATTACGTTGTTGTTGATGAGTCTAAGGTTATATTGGTTATGTACTTCATTGATAGCAAAATCATAACCTTGTTTGTAATCAAAGGATTCACCAGAATCTAATTGCATTTGCTATAAATCAAATAACTATTGATCTTCTTGTGTAAGAAAGATAGTGTTATCATCATTAATACCCATTAGATATATGGTGTCTTCATCATCATCATTTTGCTAAGAAATTTCATCATAGTTCTCTTGGAAAGGTAGTCTTATTGTTTGATGAGGTGCTGATTCTCTAGATTTTCGTATATTAGTGTTTTTCCTAAAGTTGGGATTTCTAATTTGCTGTTGGTTATCCCATTGTGGCCTCCTTTCTATATTATCTAATCTATCCATAATTCTCTCTAAAGTTTTAGCTAATTGATCTATGTTTAAATCTGAACTACATGCCTCTTCTTTTATTCTTACTCTCCTCTCATTCCTTAATCTAGCTTTTCTAGCCAACAAATTTGCCTCTACACTAACAACATTTGTTTGCATTTGTTCTAAAGTATTTGGATTCCTCTCTCTTAATTGATATGCTATGTCTGTGTCAAATCCATCAGGGAATTTGAGAAGGATAGAGTTTGGAGTAGGTTTGAGATTAATAGGGATTGAATTATAAATGTTGCTATATCTAGTGCAATAATCCTGGACTCTCCCATTGGCTGCACTTTTTATACTTTCGAATTCAGACACGATTTGAAGAGGATTTTCCTTATTTTCCCATTTATTAATGAATAATCTATGAAACACTACTAAGTCTGCAATACTACTAGGATTTAAACCTTTAAACCATTTTTTCACTTCCCTAGTTAATGTTTGAGCAGAAAGTCTCATTTGTACATCATAATCATCTATTTCATGAAGCTCAAAATAGTATGTCATCTTATTTACATGTTGTTGGGTAGTGTATTGAGTGGTTCCAAGAAAATTGAGGTATTTTGTTATGATAGTCCTGGGGCATGTCATGTAGCTAAGCTGGAAGAATCAAGGGAGCATATCTAGCAGCCATGGCTTAAATTCTAGCTTGGCTTGGGGGTAAATTGGAAGTACTTGGAGCAGAGCTAGAAGCACTTGATGATGTAGTTGCAGAACTTGCAGATGACATGGGGATATAAGAAGAGGTACTGGATAATGTGGTTGAGAAACCAAAATATGAAGCTGGGAAATATGAAGAGGTACTAGGAGATGAGAATGATGTATTGGAAAATGCAGAAGGAAAACTAGTGGATGGAGATGAGGTGGTGGAGGATGGGAATAATACTCTAGGTTGGAATGGTTGTTTACGAATAAATGGATATGTGGAATGAAGTGTGGTGGAGATAATGAAAGATGTGGTAGTAAATAGAGATGAACCTTGGGACTCTAAAAGGCTGCTATCTAAATGAGTGGTAGAAGGATTAGGAGTATAAGTTGATAAAGCAGCTAATTCAACTAAGTGCTGAAAAATAGCTTCATCCATTTCCTTAAGTATAGTAGCATTTATTTCATCAAGTTTATAATAAGCTTCAAAGGTCTTTGATTTAGAATCTACTGAAACAATTTCATGTTTAATTTCAAGAGATGAAATAAAATTAGGATCTATAATAGTGCTATTTAAATCACTTTCTGATTTGTTTTTGAATAAGGAATGTTAACAATTTTAGTCAAAATCAATGTCTTGTATAGTTGCTACCTGTTTTGGAAGGGAATTTTCTCTAACTAAGGAAGCTTTATTACCTAAATCTTCTACTTTTTTATTCTTTTTTTCCAACTCTGTCAGGATTATCTACTATGACAGTAGGTTGTGGATCTGGATTTGACCTGGTATAGTAGACTCTTCTGGAAGCCAGGATTACAATTTTTAATGAAAATATACTCACACTTTTTAAAACAGTATTTAAGGTGAAAAAACAATAAAAATATTTCCTTTAAGACCTATTTAAAAACTGAGGATTGGTTAGTTCCCCAATGGAGTCACCAATATGTTAACACTCTAATAATTCTCAAAGTTGTGAGATTTTGAATTTATAGTTTAAATATATTAGAGGTAACCACAAACCTACTTTCAAACTTTAGGATCTAGCCTTCCTAAGGCTCAAAGAGGGCTCTCTATATAAGATTTAACTTTGTTTTTATATACGATTCTAGGCTAGTTATACGGAACAATTTGGTTTGGTTTGGTGGGAAAAATCACTTATTGAGATGGATAGTGATATATTTGTTTTTCCATTGGGAAAATGGAGTCAATGTGTTAAGCAGATAGGTCAGGATGAAGGTCTAAAGTCAAATATTTTCAGGGTAAGATAGCAGAGCCACTCAAGATCTTTGAGGCTGATTGGTGAAGTGGTTTAATCAGGATAAAGAGCAAACAAGGATTATTTAATCCAGATAAGGAATGAAGTGGACAGAGATCATTCGAAAGAGGGAGAAATTAAGGGTTCTCTACTCTAGAAATTAGCAGAAAACATTAAAATGAAAACCAATAAATAACAGAGTGCTTTTAATAAAGTTTGATATATCACTTCCTGATTTCACATTAAAATTTAGAGCACATTTATGTATGAATGTAAAACATAAGAATATTTAACAAATAACAGTAGAAAGCACCTCACTTATGTAGCCCAACACATGAATATTGAAATATGATTCTTTATTGATTTGATCCAACCTGCTGACTTGAAACTTGGTATGAAAACCCTTCAGGTACATAAATATTGACTATAGAAATCTTCAACAATTTATTCCACTCTAATACTTTAAAGGATGAAGTATTTAAAAAAAAATTAATACAAAATATCCTAGAAAAATCATAGGAATTTTCTAGGGAAAATAAAATATCTATTACAAAAAGATAGTGACAGCTACATAAAAAACTTTCAAGTTGTCCTACTTATTCAAATTAAATAGTAATGTTGTTTAGATTTGGGTGCAGCTTGCTGTTGTGTTGTCTTTAACGCTGGAAAAAAGATTTTCAATCAGTTTTGAAACTTTATCTTCTCATCTGATACTCTTTATCTGATACACTTTAACCAATGATACTCTTTAACCTGCTGTTGGACTATTTTACTGCTGTAAAAATATGTTTTTACTGTGTAAAAACAACACTATGTTTTTCATCCTCTTTCACTGTAAACTATCTTTTACAGTAAGTCAGTAAGATTTTGCAAAAAAATTTCATTAGGTAACTTGATATTTGTAATTTTTCTGAAATTCTCATCAGCCTCTGTGTATCTAACAATGGTGGGCTTGACCACAAAGAGATGTTTTATCTCATGCTATAAAAAAAACAAATCTTCAACACTTTTGTGCAACACTTTGCCTGTAGGTACTCCTTGCCAATCTTCCTTGTTGACTTGTTCTTTGGAAAAATCTCTGATCTTTTTGTTATAATCTTCTTGCTTCATTAGTTTATCATTTATAACAAGAATGATTGGCAAGACTTTTTGTCTTAAGGTGTCAAACTTAACCATGAATCTAGCTATGGCTATGTCCATTTTTTTACACTTCTCTTCTAGCTGCTTCATCAAGTTTTTCTTTGAAATTACATTTCTCACCTCAAAAATTGTTTGAGTTATATCAATTATCCCTATCTCATCCAATTCTTTCTTGTTTTTAGTGTTGAGAAACTTGATTATTTCTAGGCATTCTTCAGGCTTAACACCTAGCTCTTCCTTTGTCTTCAATTTTTTTTCTTTGACTACTTTGATTAGGTCCTTTTGTTCCTAACTTACCTGAATGGAAGGCCAAGTATCATTGATTGAATCAATGATCTTGGACCATAGTTGATTCTTTATGTAGGCCATTGGCTCTTTCAAGGTTAACTCTGCTTCAACCATCTTTAATTGTTCACCTAACCTTTTGGCCTTTTACTCCTCTATTTTAGCATTTATTTGTGCTAATTTTTTGGCATCTTCCAATTTTTTAATTTTTTCATTTAGTCTATTGATTTAATTATTTTTTATAGACATCTCTTCCATGGATTTAATGAGTGTGTTGGCCTCATTTGTTTGTTGCACTGCTGAAGTGGAAGATTCAGTAGCAGAAGTAGTGGAAGAAGTAATTGGCACAACTGTGGCCAATGAGACTTTTGGTGCCAACTCCTCTGCTAAAGTTGAAGGAACTGATGTTGTTACCATGGGAATGACTGTAGGAGGAACACTTTGAGTTTTTATAGCTTAATTTTCTTGGACAAGCTTGTCCATTTCAATCTCCATTTCCTTAATCTTAGCTGTCATTTGTAGTATGAGACTCATCATCTCATGTTTTTGATTTGCCTCTTGCACAATCTCTTTAGCCTGAGGATGTTCTGTTGGAGGAAGTTTTAATTGATTTCTAAGTGTTGCAATGTCAGCATTTTTATTTTTCACGAATTCTTTTGTTACTTTTACATTTGAAGGGTCATACCCTACCTCAATCACCAGTTCTTCTAAAGACTTGATTCTAGTGTCTTTAGCATAGGAAGAAGCTTTTTCAATCCTAATTTGATCTCTCAATTTTGTTATAGTGTTCTAGAGTTTCTGGTTACTCATTACCTTTGTAGTCATAGTATAATAAATAATTTCTGAGCTTTGTTTGTGAAACTCAATTTGATCTAAGGGATTAATTCTTTCTACTAGTACTTTAAAGTCGACCTTCTTATAATATGCTGCTGTTGTAGGTTTAGGCACTGCTAGCTGTAGCACTGTCATTAGAAACTTTTTATTTGCATAATAAAAGGCTGAGAGAAGCCTATTTTGATTTCATGGAGTCTTCTTTAGATACTGTGAATAGATCTCATTCTTGATCTCTTCATTTTTAGCTTTGATTTATTTGTACTTTTCTTTGATATCACTATATGTATCCTCTGCTTGGTGTGACGAAGATGCTTCCATGCTTTGCTATTTTTAGATCATTTGAGTGTTTGAATTATTAGGTTCCTATTCATTTTCAATAACTGTAGTAGTATCTGTGTTCTTTTCTGGATTTTTTTCATCTAAAACCTCAATTGTTTCTTTCTCTTTGCCCACTGGATTAATCTTAGGTTTCTTATTGTATCTAATATTGAATCTAGTTTCCATTGTTGTTTCATCTGTATATGTTCCTTCTTCTCTCATCCTCTTTGTGGTTCTGTCCTCTTGATTTACAGTCTTCAAAGTGTGACTAGTATCACCTTTCTTGACTGTTTCTATTAATGTATTTTCCATCCATTCTGTCTGGTTGGAAAAATATTCAATCTCAGGCCTTTTATCATGAAGACAAGGGGTTAATTTTCATTTTACCCTCATCTTACTGAGTATTCCATGAGGATCATAGTTTCACAAGAAACTTTCATCAAATTTATACTCCAGCAGCTGTTTTGTTTTCTCTACACCTGCTTCCTTGTGATTACAAATGAAAGGATCCATATGGTTTTTCAATTTGAATTGAGTCTTATTTTTAGCAGCCAAGAAATTTATAGAGTATGAGTTTAGAAGTTGTCTTATGTACTCTAAGGAAAACACTCTCATTGGAAAGTATTTTGGCAATTTATAGGGCAAGAGGTTTGACCCATAGACTCTAACCTCTGTGTGATTTTGGTAAAGGTACCAATCTCCAGTTCTAATTTGCTCTGACGGTTGTAACACTTTCTTTATCTCATTGCTTATCCTTGGCTGTATACCGTTTGTAAGCATGTTTATCAATTGGTGAACAAAATAGTCTATGAAATATGCATATGTGAAATATGTGGATACTTTTCTGATTAGGAAAGTCCAGAAAATGACTGACACTGGATTAAATTCTACATCTAGTTTCTGAAGGGTTATTGGGAATTTATCTACTTGGAAGTACAGGAACATATGAAAGAAGAAGGAGGTATATCTGAAAAATCCTTCAGTGGGAAGTTTTACAAGCTGATCATGGTACTATCAGCTATATACTCAACATAGTTATAAATGACTATGGGGGGTTGACTAGGCACAAAAGTGGATAGAAAACCAAGTATAAACTCATCAGTGTGCTCATCAGTAAAGTAACCAAGGATAATGGATAACATTGAAATAACATGTCTTGATCCTTAAGGAAATTTGGAAGATGAGTATGGAGGGTTTATCTTTGGGATTTCAACATATGAAGGCATGAATGTTTGGAAGATCTGAAATCTCTTAGGAAAATATAACTCAATATAAAGTTTTGTAAGAGCTTCTATGGATAATGGGACTGCATTAGGGTCTGGTTTCAATTAAAGAATTGGGTTTATAGATTCTGTAGTAATAATGAACAATACTTCTTTTTCAGCATTAAAAATAGCTCTTTGGTTAGGGGAATAGTGGGCTTGACACAATCTAATGACTTCTAGACACTAATGAGTATGTTGGACTAAATATTTGGGTAAATTGGACTCCCAAATTTGAACTTCAACTCCCTGATCCAAATATTTTTCTAGACTCCAACAGTGGAGATTAAGAAGATTGAATTCAATTACTAGATCTGTTATTTTATAATCAACATCAGCTAAAGATGTATGCTCAACATCTACAACAAGAGGTTGTAGTGGATTTATGACAATGGTGCTTTTAGAAGCCATTACTGGATTTGTTCTTGATAATTTGACCTCCAGATTTTAGAAACTTTGTTTTTAGGTTTTTTATACTCTTTTGTAAACTTAGGATGTTTAAAGAAGGTATTTTTGGTATGACAGAGGTCTCTTTGAATAACAATAGGTACAATTAGGTTTTCTTCTGGTTCTAACTTTCAATTCTGCTCCAAAATTACTCTTTAGACCTTTACAAACTCATGAAAGGCTTTAACAAGGGTTTCCTGTCTTTTCTTAGATAAAACAAACCTAAATCATTCTAATTTATGCACAAAAAGGGGTTATGAGCATTTATAAAATGGTTTGAGTCATTCAAAGAGTTTTTACAGGGCTACAAAAGGCTAAACTTTCTTCAATTTTGTTTTAAAACAGGTTACAATATTCAAAACTATGATTTTATCAGGGTTTTTACGGAAAATAGAATTTTTTGAAGGCCATAAAGGTATTTTTTTAGGAAAACATGCTTCACGAGGCTCAAATTCACAAGTATAGCTTTTTTAGATGTGAAATAGGTATTTTTCAAGGTATTTTTCTTGAAAAATACCTCATATTGCAAGTATTTTGACTTGGAGAAAGGGTTTATGTGACGTTTGGATGCTTTCGGAAGCTGTTTGAAGCCTTTTAAATGAAAATTGGTAGGTCTGAGTAGTTGGATCAGTGGATTTGGGCTGAATTTTGGTTGTTTGGGCATGAACCAGGGGCAGCGACATCTTTTCTTCAATCGGAAAGGGTCAAACAAGCAGAAAAACACAGAAAAAGATTTAAACGCATGAATATGCAGTTTTTATAGAAAATTTGATTTAAAATGTATCTGCATTCAATGCGGATTAAATCAAATGGGAGGTGGTTTTGTGTCGGGGATTATAATACCACCAAGTGGTTATCCCAACGCTGGAGGGTGGTTTGTGGTATTTCGCAATCGAATGCGATCTAGTGAGAAAAGGATATGTGAAGGAGAGAGGGGAGGGAAATACCACCTATTTCAAAAATTTGAAATGGATTAACGATTGTGATATTGAAAATGCGATATTGCCTGTGGTTCGTCGGATTTGATAGAAGGATTGCGAATGGTCGAGATCTATCGCTGAAGCTGCTGGGAAGATGGGCGTAGGGCCCAAGAGTTGTTATGTGGTGGGGTTAATATAATACGTTTAAAACATGTTTAAACATAAAATCTAATGTATTTACGGGATAGGTGGAAATGTGATTTACACGGAAAATGAGTGATTTACAGGTGTAATGCGACCATAGGGCGGGTTTTAAATAAAATATATATATTTTAACCTATGGTGAAAAGTGGAATATGTCACGTGGAATATTAAAACCATAGGTTAAACATTCATAAAGTGGGTTTTGAGGTATTTTAATAAATGAATTAATATAACTACGGGATGGGGTATTATAAGGGAATTAATAAAATAAGTTAATTGTTAATATGAAATTGAATGAGCGAAAATGCATATAAACACTAAGTAAAGTGTGTTTTAAGTGTTTTTGGCATGTTTTTCATAATGGTGGTGCCATAATTAATTTTTTACACTTACACTTAGGATAAATAGCATTTTGTGGGTTTTTTTGAATGCTTTTGTATGAAATGAAATTAGTTAAGGGGGGCTTTTACTTTCCCTAAGAAAAAAGATGTTTTAACTTAGGAAAAGGGATTTTATCTTAGGAAAAGGGTGATAATGTTGAGGAAATGGGTTTTTTTATTAAGGGAATCCAATACTTAGTACCAATCAGTCATTAAGCCTTGGGTTTGGTCCCAAAAAAAGTCAGAGAAATGCTTCGAGCCTTTATAACTGAAGGTTTTTAATAATGGAATACTTTGAGGGAAGGGAAATTAGTAATTTGCGAGATGATATTTATACATGCCTTATAAAATTTCTTTATACCTACCCATCATTTATTCTATCATTTTTTCATTATTTGCATGGGTGCATTTGAGCTTGCAACCCTAGATCCATTTTTATTTTAAAGCATGAACTATATAATTCTAACCTTATTTCATCTGAGGGCTCAGATTAAACTGTTGAGCTCCTCATTTATTCTCTAACTATCTACTGATTTGTCAAGTTTAAACTGTTTGACAGATCTTCATTCTCTATCTATAAACATGAAAATTAAAGAATGAAAAAGTTAAGATTAAACTATTTAACTCATCATAGATTATGGCATTTTGAACAAGCTGCACATAATCATTATTTTTGCAATTAAAGTAAAAGTAGCAGTATTTTAAATTGCATCAGTTTGATGTTTTATTTTTATCTCTTTTTTTGTTTTTGGGGCCCATTTTTTTATTCTTTTTGATATTTTCTTTTCACGTACTTTGATCTTTCTTTTAGGAATTTTTACCCTCTTCATTTTTTTATTATTATTTTCAAATATGGGAAAACAACTTGAAAAAAGCAAGGTATGTACATATGTACAAGACTAATCAAAGTCAATTCAAAAATTATGAACCCTATTATTAGAAGACCCTAACAATGGCTCCACATGGGGATGGCATTTCCTGGTGAAATGTCAAGAGATTTGAGACTAGTAGTCCTTTAATTTTGACCGTGTTGACCTTGTAAATGTTGTTTGAGTTCTGCAATTATTCATACTTATGATATTTTACCTTTCAAAGCTTAGGTCCTTCTCTTTGGGCTTCAACTTTGTTAGGAAAACATCTAATCCAATCTAAAATATGTAATGTTATGTACAATGGATAAAGTAAACAAAGTTAACTACTGGTTATTTTTGAAGAGTAGTAATGCTTCAACATTCTACCATTGACAGGGCCACCCAGCAGATCTGATCCATCCATTTCTTTCAAAAAGAAAGCATTGTTACCTCTATAACCATAAATAACATCAGGTCCTTTGCATAGGAAATCAAATTTCACATGTTTACCTTTCTCTTCTCTCCTTGAATCCCATTTTAGAACTTTGTCATCAATGTAGAAATCATCTTCTTTACTTTTTTTGTCAAAAAATTTCTTAAAATTATCTTAGATAAATTGAGACTTAAGATAAAACTCTTCTCTTGTTTGTTGTAAGTGAATGGTTTGGTTAATTCTTATTTGAATGTCATTGGTCTCAACTTGTAATTCTTGGATTATGTTCATTACTGGTACTCCTAAGGAAGATGGAAAAGCAACATCCATTCCATAAACAAGCTGGTAAGGGGATGTACCAATATATTTTTTGGTGGTAAGTCTGTCTGCCCATAAGGCATAACTAACCTCTTGTTCCAAGTTTTCTTGTTATGTTCTAGTAATTTATTGATGATGTTCACAAGGCTTTTATTGGAAGATTCAACAAGGCCATTACCTTGAGGGTAATACACAGTAGAATGGCCTAGGGTAATGTGGTATTTATGGAAGAAATCAATCATGTTTTTGGATTTGAATGCAGCTGCATTGTCAGTGATAATCTTTTGGGGGCATCCAAATCTTGAAAGTATGTTGTTTTCTAAAAAGGAGATTATGACAATGTCAGTGGCTTGCTTGGAGGGTATGGCTTCTATACACTTAGTAAAATAGTCAGTAGCTGTCAGAATCCACTTATGTTGGGCTGAGGATGGAGGGTGAATTTCACCAATGAAATCAAGACCCCATTGTTGAAAAGGAATTTCTATTGAGATGGGTTTTAAGGGTTGGGGTAACAACTTTTTCTTTCCTTCAAATATTTGACACTTGTGATAGGAGGTCACATATTTTTTTACATCTGTAAACAAAGTAGGCCAGTAAAAACTAGCTTTCAAGATTTTGTCTGTATTAGTCTTCTAGTAGAGATGTCTTCCATAGTCACCTGCATGAAATTATTCTAAAACTTTGTCAGCTTCTTCTTTAAGCAAAAAATTCAATAAAATTCCACCACGAACTTTCTAAAAGAGTACATTGTCTATGATACAAATTCTTACTTCCTTCAATTTTAAGAATCTAGCTTTTGTTCTTGATAAGCTAGGAGGAGCTTGTAAATTTAGTAATACAAATACAATATCTGCATACCATGGTGAGTCTGAAAAGGCTTCACGGATCTCTGGAGTTGCCATATCTTCTTGATCATCTACTTGGGCAATAAAACTAATGTCTAAAGCATGAAAATTTGATTCAACCATGAGTTTGGCTAAACCTTGGCCTTTTATGAGTTTGGTGGGTTTGATTTCTATGTCATATTCCAAAATTGCGGAAATCCACTTGCCTCTTTTACCATCAGGTCCATTATGTGTTAGAATGTCCTTTACAACTGCATTTGGAACATAGGCAATGATGTGTGAATAAAGAATGTACACTCTAAAGTCTTTGATGGCCTTAACTAAAGCTAGGGCCCATTTCTCCATTATGTTGTACTTTAAAGTGACATCTCTGAGTGATTTTCTAAGGAAAGAAATGGGCTGCTCATAGCCTTGGTCATTTTTCTGCAGTAAAACTGCAACAGTAGTGTGTTTTGAAGCAGAGGAGAAAATAATGAAATCATTTTTAAAGGCAGGACTTATAAGGACCGGTGTTTTGGTTAAAGCTTGTTTAATTGATTCAAAATATTGCTTGGCTTCAATAGTCCATTTAAGTAATGAGTCTTTTTTAAGAATATTGTTAAGCTCTCTAGTTATTTCACCTAGATTTGAGATGAATCTTCTAAGAAAGTTAATTTTACCTACAAAAGATTGTAATTCTTTAATGTTCCTAGGAGGACTAATGTTTAGAATTTCCTCTATTTTGGCCAGGTCTATTCTAATTCCATCTTTAGATACAATATGTCCTAGTAATTTACCTTCTTCTAATCCAAATAAAGTTTTCTTAGGGTTTAGAGAGATGCCAAATTTCCCGCATTTAATAAATACGTGCCTAAGATGATCCAAATGTTCATAATCGATCTTTGAAAATACAATAATGTCATCTAAATAAATCACTAGGAATTCATGAATCTCTTTTGCAAAGGCTATATCCATAGCTCTTTGAAAAGTGGCTCCTGCATTCATTAATCCAAAGGGAATTTTTACATACATAAAAGTGCCCCATGGAGTAGTAAAGGCAGTTTTGGCTTGGTCTTCTGGTTGGACTAGAATCTGGCTATATCCAAAAAATCCATCTAACAATGAAATTCTAGAAGAACAACCTACCCTTAGTAAAATGTGATCCATTTTTGGTAAAGGATAATTATCTTTTAAGGACACCTTATATAAATTTATGAAATCAACACATAATCTGATTTCTCCTGTCTTTTCCCTAGTGGGAACTAGATTAGAAACCCAATCAGAATATCTGATTGGTGCAATTATTTGGGCATCATACATTATTTTTACCTCTTTCTCAACTAAAGGCATCAAAATAGGATTGATCCTTCTTAACTTTTGTTTAAAAGGTTTTTGGTCCTCTTTTATAGGTATTTTATGCTCTATTATGCTAGTGTCATAGGATTCTAGGTCCTCATAACTCCAAGCAAAAACATCTTGAAATTCCTTAAAAAGAGCTATGTATTTTTCTTTTTCTTCCTGAGGTAAAGCTCTGGAAAGTTTGATCATCTTAGGATTTAACTCTGTACCAATATTACATTCCTCAATATCAGATCTAAGTAGCTCCATTTTAGGTTTTCTTGCTACATAATTAGAGTCAAATAAATCTTCTAAAGGAGTTAAGCCTTTTGGTAAAAAGTTATCTTTTAGGTTCAAAATATCAGATTCATCATTTGCTCACACTTCAATCTCAAGTTTTTCTAAATTATCTATGTCTATTTGACTAAATTTAGTAGGTTTAGCCAAACTTAAGTTATTTACATCTACATTATTCAAATAATCTTCACTATCTAAGTTATGATCTATGGTACAATCTGTTTCTATATTACAATTCTGAAATTCACCTTTATTGTTCATAAAATGATAAATCTGTTAATCTTGTGAGAAAATTTGCCAATATTTAAGATTATCAGGAATTACTGTTCTGTGTTTTACTTTTATAGTATATCAATAATTTGCTTGAAAAGGAATATTACAAGTACTAGCAAAATTTTCTAAGCAGTGAACCTGTATGTTTCATTTTCTTGGTATTGTAGAAAAATCACATTCTAACAATTCTTTGATCAAATCTAAAATGGTTTCTCTATATTGGCTTAATCTTGGATTATAAACAGAATATTCTCCAGTTATCTATTTCATAATTAACTCTGGTTCTCCCATAATTGATATTCTGTTACCTCCTAAATTCCTAACAATCTGCAGTCCTAAAATAAGAGCTTCATATTCAACCACATTATTGGTACATTTAAAATTCAGTTTGAAAGCATGGCCTTTTGCATGATTTTTTTCCATATTAGTTATCCAAACTCCTGCTCTTGCTCGTAATTTATTGACTGAACCATCAAAATCTAGGTGCCATAATGATTCATGAAATATGTTTTCACTATCTAGTGTTTTGTTTTTATCTTTTAGTTCAGTTTTGATTTCAATATCAGTTTCAGAGTTGCATAAGATGAATGAATCCATGTCAGTAGGTGTAGTGTAAATTGGGTAATTTCTTGGTCTTTGTACACTACTCACCATATATTTCATCAATGTTTCTCTATAAAGTTTCTTTGGTTGGCCAATAACTGATATTGTTGCATATGACATATCAAGTTGTAGAGATCCCTGTAATTTAGCTCCCCATGAGCGAGATAAAAGCATTCCATACTTGGGAGGGATGTTAGCTACTAAAATGTCCATGAGTATGCTTTTACCAGGATATTGAACTAATGTGATACACAAATATTTAATCAAACCTAAATATTTGACTTTGCTGGAATCAAATGAAAAGAGATCTTTGTAAGGCCTAGTGATATCTAAATTCAGGGTTTCCATTATTGCTTTTGGTATTACATTGTGTGAAGCCCCTGAATATAGCATTACATTGTGTAATATTTGATCATGAACAGTTAAGCTAATGTAAAATGGTGGAATTGCTCCATATTGGTGTTTTCCATTAACATCAGGACCAAAAATTAACTCTGGTTGATCATCTCTTAGATTTACTAAATCTTCTCCATCATTCATGTTTAAGGTTTCAATGATAGTTGTTTTGTGCAAATAATTTTTTACCGATTATGTCAAAGGAATTGGTATTTTTAATTTTGCAATTTTAGCTTGGATATTAAATGGAGCTTGTGATTTACTAGTTGAATTATCTCTTCTTTAGTAACTGTAGTTTGAGTAGGTTTATCTTCTTTTCCTACAACTGTTTTCTCATTTTCAGTTTTTGTTTCTACTGTCTTAACATTTTTAGTTTTCTCTTCAAGAATAGTTTGAGAAGTAGTAGACGTTTTTGCAGATTTTGAATTATCAGAAGTTGTTTTAATAGTGGCAGCTTTTGGATCAACTGATTTTGGATCAACAGTGGGTGTTTTAAAGTCTAAAATTGTTGTTTTAGCAGAATTAATTGTCTTTATAGCAGCAGATTTTTGTGAATTTGTTGATGTTTGGACAACTTCATCTGTTATATCAACAATCCCCATACTAGAGGAAATTTTAGGGCTTGAAATTTTATGGGATGAATTAGATTTTTTCTTGTTTTCCCGAGGGAGAATTTGCAGAACTTTAGTGTTGGGAGCTTCTACTGTTTTCTTATTTTGTGTTTGTGAAGATGTCTTAGTAGAAGGCTCTATGTTTTTCTTGCCCCTAAGGTTATATTTCTTATGTAATTCATTGATAGAAAAATCATAACCTTGTTTGTAATCAAATGATTTACGAGAATCTAATTGCATTTTTTGTAAATCATATAACTCCTGATCTTCTTGTGTAAGAAAGATAGTGTTATAATAATTAATACCCATTAGATTTATGGTGTCTTAATCATCATCATTTTGATGAGAAATTTTAGCATAGTTCTCTTGGAAAGGTGGTCTGATTGTTTGATCAGGTGCTAATTCTCTAGATTTTCCTGTATTAGTGTTTTTCCTGAAGTTGGGATTTCTAATTTGTTGTTGGTTATCCCATTATGGCATCCTTTCTATATTATCTAATCTATCCATCATTGTCTCTAAATTTTTAGCTAATTGATCAATTTTTAAATCTGAACTAGATGCCTCTTCTTTTATTATTACTCTCCTCTCATTCCTTAATCTAACTTTTCTAGCTAACAAATTTTCCTCTACACTAACAACATTTGTCTGCATTTGTTCTAAAGTCTCTGGATTCCTCTCTCTCAATTAATATTCTATGTCTATGTCAAATCCATCAGGGAAATTGAGAAGGACAGAGACTGGAGTGGGTTTGAGACTAATAGGGATTGAATTATAAATGATGTTGTATCTAGTGCAATAATCATGGATTGTCTCATTGGGTGCTCTTTTTATACTTTCGAATTTAGACAAGATTTGAAGAGGATTTTTATTCTTTTCCCATTTATTGATGAATAATCTATGAAACACTGCTAAGTCAACAATAATACCAAGATTTAAACCTTTAAACCATTTTTTCACTTCCCCAGTTAATGTTTGAGCAAAAAGTCTCATTTTTACATCAGAATCATCTATTTCATGAAGCTCAAAATTATATGTCATCTTATTTACATGTTTTTGGGTAGTGTATTGAGTGGTTGCATCAAATTGAGGTATTTTGTTTTGATAGTCCTGGGCATGTCATGTAGCTGGGATGGAAGAATCAAGGGAGCATATCTAGTAGCCATGGCTTAAATTCTAGGTTGGCTTGGGGGTAAATTGGAGGTACTTGGAGCAGAGCTAGAAGCACTTGATGATGTAGTTGTAGAACTTGCAGTTGAGATGGGGATATAAGAAGAGGTACTGGAAAATGTGGCTGAGAAACCAAAACATCAAGTTGGGAAATATGAAGAGGTACTAGGAGATGAGAATGATGTATGTTGAGAATGCAACAAGATGATGGAGCTTAGTGAAAAGAAGTCACCTTCACTAAGTGGGCCCGCAGGCTATTTTTGGCACAAAGTCTATTTTTAGACATATGGATCATGGTCTATGAGTTGCAGGATGCTATTTATGGATGATTGGTCAAGTTGGTAAAAATAGATGGACCTCTATTTTTAGACTATGTCTATTTTTAGACTCACAATAAAATAACATCAAATAATATTATTAGCCCTTAATAATATTTGGACTATAAACATTATCTTATCCTCTGAAGCACTTTAGTTTGATGCTTGGATGTGTGGCACATGCAATTACGTAAGGAAATACACTTTTCCTAGGGGTTAGTTGAGCTATTGCATGGTTGAATTCAGTTAGAACTCATGTGGCAGAGTTTGGTGGAGTTGATGAGACAGTTGGCGGAGTTGTGTTCGGTTTAACTTAGTTGAACTAGTTGTATTTAGTCTAATTGATAAATACACTAGTGATAAGTGGTGTGAATTAATTATTAATTAATTCAATAATTATTAACTCATAAATCAACTAAAGAACACATCAGTTAACTGCAATGCATGGACAGTTCAGTGGAGACCAGTGTTAGAGGTGGGTGAAAGGGTGAGTGTGACTATCAGTTGTGACTATACTTGTGCATGAGATTTGCACACACATTGATTGAGATTTCCAATGAGGATTGTGCAGTATAAGCCAAGGGGATTCAAACTTGGATCTCATTATTTTCCATATTGGATTGCGCAGTAGAGGCAGGCAGATAGGTGGAAGAGATTTGAACTCGTGACTTGTTCATATCTGAGCTAGTTTGTGTGTAGCATGAGAGATAGTGCTGAGAGCTGTGAGGAGATTTGTGCTATGTATTGTTACATTTTATCTATCATTATAATATACAGATAGTTGTGGGTTTTCAGCTATAAGCTTTCCCCATTACATACTGTGTTATATGTGTGCTTGATTATGTTTTAATGTGAGCATGCGACTGCTTCTATTTCCGAAAATTGATGATCAATTGTAGAAGAGGTTATGTATTATGCATGAAGCTTAAATAGTGTGTAATCAGGATAATCTCAGTGAATAATTCAGCTATTATTAAAATTTCTACATGGTATCAGAGCGAAATTGATCATCGGATCTATTATGTTGATTACAATTTATTTCTCAGAGACGTAGTTTGTAAGGGCTGTGTAGCCTCGGGATCCATCCTTTGAAAGGTGATATATCCAGTAAGTGCCCCTACAATCAATCTCTGTACTAGAAATAATTTTTTCTCACAGATCCAAAAGCGGTTGAGTTTGAGCTGGTGGAATTCGAATTTTGCAGCAGTTTGTTTTCTTGATGCCGGAGTTGAAATGTCTTTCAATGGATTGCGACTGGAATATGCCCTTGAGGGTAGTTCGAATTATGTTGCATGGAAGGACAGAATGGAGGTAGTATTAGATGATAACGGGCTGAAGGAGTTCATAGATGCTGAGGTCCCAAAGCCTACTGATGTCGCTCAAGTTGAGGCTTGGCAAAAGAAGATGGCGAAATGTCGAAGGATTCTGTTGGAGGGCGTGAAGGATCATATTGTATCCAAATTTCGCATGGTAAAGCTTCCATATTTGATGTGGAAAGTGTTGACATATTTATTCTGAAAGCAAGAGCGAATTGCAGGAAGTTGGCGCTCAAGGATAAACTCGAAACATAAAGATGGGGAAAGGCGACGCGCATACCCAAGTACTTCTCACGAAGTTCACCCAATGCAGATGAACTGGGAAGTGTGGGGGTGACTGTAGATGATGAGGACTTGGTGGACTTGGCTCTCCTTGGTCTTTCGAAGAGTTGGCATTCCTATCAGGACTCTGTCAATGGTCAGGAGAAATTGCCAGGATGGGAGCGACTTTGGTTGGATCTTATGCAAGAGGAGATAAGGCAGAGTACCAGGGACGAATCTTCATCAAAGGCATCTGATGAAGACAATTGCGCTTTGGCTGCCAAAGCAAAGAAGGGGAAGAGCAAGAAAGCTTCTCATTCCGGTGCGAAAGGCAAGAAGCAGAACATGTCCAAGGTGAAGTGCTTTCACTGTCACCAACACAGACATTATGCCACAAATTGTCCGCAAAAGAAGAAAAATAAGCAGGCTGCTGGATCTGCAGTGGGAGAGGCCTTAGCCTTGCAGTTTGAGCTATATTTTTCGCTGATCACATGCTTGGTCTCAAGTGTGATGGGATCAGTATGGTTCTTGGACAGTGGTGCGTCTTTTCACATGACAGGAGATCGAGATTTGTTTTCTGATCTGGATGAGAAAGATCTTGGAGTGCACATCGAGATGGGCGATGATGGTAGATACAAGGCGACCTAGACGTACCATTTCCTTTGAGAGGGAGTCTGGTAAACCCTTCGTATTGAAGGAAGTGATGCATGTTCCAGGATTGAAGAAGAATCTGATCTCTATGGCAATGTTAGAAGACAAGGGGTATGATGTTGTCTTCAGCGAGGGAAAGGCTTTCCTGCGCAGTAAAACAACTGGAGAGACCCGGAAGATAGGGGTTCAAGTCAAGAACCTTTATCAGTTGCAAGTAGATGGCTGCGCAACAATGGCATGCAAGGCGGAAGGAGTGGTGAGCCGGGATGATGGTGAGTTGTGCCACCGGAGATTGGGCCACCTTCACCATGGAGCTTTGAAGATATTGCAGCAGATTTCTACTGGGCTTCCTAAGGGCACTCTTGCGTAGTCAGATCAGTGCAAGGGGTGTACCTTGGGAAAATTTGTGAAAGCCACCTTTCACGAGAAGGATAGTCGCGCCACGACAATCCTTGAGAGAATTCACACATACGTGTGTGGACCTTTCTTGTGAGGCCGATGTTGTGCCACGTGCACTATGTGATCTTTTGTGATTATTATTCTAAGTGCTGGATCTTCTTCATGCAGAAGAAGAGCGAGACATACTCAAAGTTCTGTGAGTTCAAGGCACTGGTTGAGAAGGAATCGGGGAAGTAGGTGAAGGCTCTTAGGAGCGACAATGGTGGTGAATTAATCTTTGGTGAATTCAAAGACTTTTGCAGCACAGAAGGAATTCGAAGAGAGCTCATAACACCTCATAACCCACAGCAGAACGGGGTTGCTGAGCAAAAGAACAGAATGATCGTGGGTGCTGCGTGGACGATGTTGCATGATCAGGGCCTACCCATTCACTTATGGGCGGAGGCATGAAATACTGCAGTATATGTGCAGAACCGTTGTCCTCACAAGATACTTAGCATGAGTACACCCGAGGATGCGTTTTCTGGTAAGAAGCCTGATATTTCCCATTTGAGGATTTTTGGTTCACCTGTTTACATTCATGTGATGAAGGATGCCAGGAAGAAGCTGGAGCCGACCGCGAAGGTTGGGATATTTTTGGGGTACACAGATATGCCCCACAACTATCGTGTGTATTTTCCAGACAGTCGCAAGATTGTTGTGCGACGGGACATCAAATTTCAGGAGGAGAAAGCCATGAAGTGTTCGCTTGAGAGGGAGCCACACTTGCATGCAGATGAGGAGCTATTAGTTCCTAAGGATGAGCCTCAGAATGTGGATAAGCCACAAGAGGAGGTTCATGGAGTGGAAGAGACCACCTGCGGCAGCCGCCAACCATCGCAGGGCCGAAGCGACGATGTTAAGCCGAGCTTCGACTGGCTCAAGATGCAGAGAAGGTTGTAGGACCACCTACAGCATAGCGCAGACAGAGACAGTCACCGGACCGGTACACTGGATACATGGCTCTTGTGAGAAATTGTGTCATGATAGAGCCATCCTCTTTCGAGGAAGCTGTGGAGTACCCCGCATGGGTAGATGCCATGGTGGAAGAGTATGATTCGATTGTCAGAAACAGTGCATGGGAGATTGTCCCAAGACCGAAGGGGAAATTAGTGGTGGGTTCGAGATGGATCTTTGCTGTGCGAAGTGCCAGCTCGACGGGAGGTGAGAATATAAGGCAAGATTTTATCGCCCGAGGCTTCTCACGTATAGAGGAGATCGATTATGAAGGAGACTTTTGCACCGTCGCAAGGTATTCTTCCATACGCACGATTCTCGTTCTCTCAAATACAGATGGGGGTGGCACATTCATCGATGGATGTGAAGACTACGTTCCTCAATGGAGTCATTGAGGAGGAGGTGTACATAGAGCAGCCCGAAGGTTTTGAGATCTCCAGCAGCGAGTCACATGTGTGCGGGCTCAAGAGAGCGTTGTATGGGTTGAAACAAGCACCTCGTGCTTGGTACACACGGATAGACAGTTATTTCACTGGACTTGGATTCTCTAAGAGTGAGGCGGATCCTAACCTATACCAGATTGTGGTGGACGGTAAGTTGCTAATCATTGTACTTTATGTAGATGATTTGATTTTAACAGGTGATGAACTGTTGATACACTCATGCAAGGCTAATCTTGCAAAGGAGTTTGAGATGAAGGACTTGGGCCTCTATCATTATTTCTTGGGATTGGAAATTTGGCAGCACAGTGGTGGACTGTTTGTTTCTCAGGGTAAGTATGCCCGGGAGATACTGGAAAAGTTCAACATGCATGGTTGCAAGCCCGTTGATACTACTCTTCTTCGGGAGGTTGGAGGAAGGAGGATGCTACTTCGGCGTGAGGTAGTGGATGCCACCTTATCGACGCTGGTGGGGTCGCTATGCACCGGGGGTCAATACACGACCCCGATATATGCTATGTCATAATCCGACCGTCATGTTATGGTTAAGCCTACCAAGCTCTTTTGGAAGGCAGACAAGCATGTATTGAGATATCTCAGAGGCACATCAGGATATGGATTATGGTATAGACAGTTGGATGAGGTGAAGCCATGTGGCTTCACGGATGAAAATTGGGCAGGGAGCCCAATGGACAGAAAGAGCACATTTGGAGGGATTTTCAGTATCAGGTCGACAGTAGTTTCTTGGTACAGCAGGAAGCAGAGATCCGTGGCACTCAGTTCGGCAGAGGCCGAGTATATGGCAGCAAGTTTGGCTGCATGCGAGGCTATATGGATGAGGAAGATCCTGGTCGGGTTGTTCGGCTCACACTTGGAGCCTACTGTGATTTATTGTGATAAAAAGAGTTGCATTAAACTCTCGGCTAATCCAGTATTTCATGATATATCCAAACACATCGACATCAGGTACCATCATATCAGAGATTGTGTGCAGTGGAGAATCATGTTACTTTCATATATTCCCACGGAGGATCAGGATGCTGATATCTTGACGAAGGCGCTCACCAGGAGCAAATTCGAATACCACAGAGGCAGGATAGGGGTTGCAGATAATCCATATCTTGTTGAGAGGGAGTGTTGAAAATGCATCAAGATGATGGAGCTTAGTGAAATGAAGTCGCCTTCACTAAGTGGGCCCGCAGGCTATTTTTTGGCGCAAAGTCTATTTTTAGACTATGTCTATTTTTAGACATATGGATCATGGTCTATGAGTTGCAGGATGCTATTTATGGATGATTTTTCGAGTTGGTAAAAATTAGATGGACCTCTATTTTTAGACATTGGGCGGTTTCTATTTTTAGACTGCCGGGCTAAAAATAGAACAGTCAAATATTATTAACCCTTAATAATATTTAGACTATAAACATTATCTTATCCTCTTGGAGCACTTCAGTTTGATGCTTGGATGTGGCACATGCAGCCGACAGAAGGAAATATGCTTTTCCTAAGGGTTAGTTGAGCTATTGCATGGTTGACTTCAGTTAGAACTCATGTGGCAGAGTTTGGTGGAGTTGATGAGACAGTTGGTGGAGTTGTGTTCGGTTTAACTTAGTTGAAATAGTTGTATTTAGTCTAACTGATAAATACACTAGTGATGAGTGGTGTGAATTAATTATTAATTAATTCACTAATTATTAACTCATAAATCACCTAAAGAATACATCAGTTAACTGCAGTGCATGGACAGTTCAGTGGAGACCAGTGTTAGAGGTGGGTGAAAGGGTGAGTCTACTATCAACAGGATTATAGTCAGGTATGAGATTTGCACACACATTGATTGAGATTTCCACGAGGATTGCTAGGCACAAGCTAGTGGATTCGAACTTGGATCTAATCATTATTCATCCTGGATTGCGCAGTAGAGGCAGGCAGACTTGTGGAGGAGATTTGAACCTGTGACTTGTTCATCTTCCGTGCTAGTTTGTGTGTAGCATGTGAGATAGTGCTGAGAGCTGTGAGAGCTTTGTGTTATGTATTGTTACATGTTCTCTATCATTATAATATACAGATAGTTGGGGGTTTTCAGCTGTAAGCTTTCCCCATTACATACTGTGTTATATGTGTGCTTGATTATGTTTTAATGTGCGCATGCGACTGCTTCTATTTCCGCAAATTGATGATCAATTGTAGAAGAGGTTATGTATTATGCATGAAGCTTAAATAGTGTATAATCAGGATAATCTCAGTGAATAATTCAGCTATTATTCAAATTTCTACAATGTATTGGAAAATGCAGAAGGAAAACTAGTGGATGGAGATGAGGTGGTGGAGGATGGGAATAATACTCTAGGTTGGAATGGTTGTTTAGGAATAAATGGATATGTGTAATGAAGTGTGGTGGAGATAATGTATGATCTGGTAATAAATAGAGATGAACCTTGGGAATCTAAAAGGCTGTTATCTAAATGAGTGGTAGAAGGCTTAGGGGTATAAGCTGATAACACATCTAATTCAACTGAGTGCTGAAAAACAACTTCATCTATTTCCTTAAGTATATTAGCATTTATTTCATCAAGTTTGTCATAAGATTCAAAGATATTTGATTCAGAATATATTGAAACAATTTCTTGTTTAATTTCAAGACATGAAATAAAATTAGGATCTATAACAGTGCTATTTAAATCACTTTCTGATTTGTTTCTGAATAAAGAATGTTCAAAATTAAAGTCAAACTCAATGTAT
The DNA here is from genome assembly GCA_034641835.2 of Pinus albicaulis. Lineage (NCBI taxonomy): Eukaryota > Viridiplantae > Streptophyta > Pinopsida > Pinales > Pinaceae > Pinus > Pinus albicaulis. Next base: position 833,718,632 of record CM076572.1, on the reverse strand, counting down.
TGTATAGTTGCTAACTGTTTTGGAAGGGAATTTACTCTAACTAAGGAAACTTTATTACCTAAATATTCTACTTTTTTATTCTTTTTTCCAATTCTGTCAAGATTATCTACTATGACAGCAGGTTGTTGATCTGGATTTGAATGGGTATAGTAGATTCTTCTGGAAGCCAAAATTAAAATTTTTAATGAAAATATACTCACAACTTTTTAAAACAGTCTTTAAGGTGAAAATATAATAAAAATATTTCCCTTAAGACGTATTTAAAAACTGAGGATTGGTTAATTCCCCAATGGAGTCGCCAGTATGTTATCACTCTAATAATTCTCAAAGTTGTGAGATTTTGATTTTATAGTTTAAATAATATTAGAGATAACCACATACCTACTTTCAAGCTTTAGGATCTAGCCTTCCAAAGGCTTAGAGAGGGCTTTCTCTATAAGATTTAAATTTGTTTTTATATAAGATTTTAAGCTAGTTATATGGAACAATTTGGTTTGGTTTGGTGGGAAAAATCACTTATTGAGATGGATAGTGATAGATCTGTTTTTCCATTGGGAAAATGGAGTCAATGTCTTAAGAAGATAGGTCAAGATCAAGGTCTAAAGTCAAATATTTTCAGGGCAAGATAGCATAGTCACTCAAGATCTTTGAGGCTGATTGGTGAAGTGGTTTAATTGGGATAAAGAGAAATCAAGAATTCTTTAATCCGGATAAGGAATGAAGTAGATAAAATTCATTCGAAAGAGGGAGAAATTAAGGGTTCCCTACTTTGGAAATAAGTAGAAAACATTAAAATGAAACTAGTAAATAACATAGTGCTTTTAACAAATTCTGATAGATCACTTCCTGATTTCACATTAAAATTTAGAACACATTTATGTATGAATGGAAAACATAAGAATATTTAACAAATAACAGTAGAAAGTACTTCACTTAAGTAGCCCAACACATGAATCTTGAAATATGATGCTTTATTGATTTGATCCAGCCCACTGACTAGAAACTTGGTACAAAAACCATTCAGGTATAGAAATATTGACTAGAAATATTCAGTTATTCCACTCTAATACTTCAAAGGATGAAGTATTTATACAAAAAGTAATACAAAATATACTAGAAAAATCATAGGAATTTTCTAAGGAAAATAAAATATCTATTACAAAAAGTTAGTGACAGCTGCATAACAAACTTGCAAGCTGTCCTACTTACTTAAATTAAATAGTAATGCTGTTTGGATTTGGGCGCAGCTGGTTGTTTTGTTGTCTTTAATGCTGGTAAAAATATCTTCAATCCGTTTTGAAACTTTATCTTCTCATCTGATACACTTTAACCACTGATACTCTTTAACCTACTATTGGACTATTTTACTGTTGTCAAAATCTGTTTTTACTGTGTAAAAACATCACTCTGTTTTTCATCCTATTTCATTGTAAATTGTCTTTTACAGTAAGTCAGTAAGATTTTGCCAAAATTCTTCATCATTTAACTTGATATTTGTAAGTTTTCTGAAATTCTCATCAGCCTCTGTGTATCTAACAAAGTTTGGCTTGACCACATAGAGATGTTTTATCTCATGCTGTAAACAAATCTTCAACACTTTTGTGCAACAATTTTCCTGTAGGTACTCCTTGCCAATCTTCCTTGTTTACTTGTTATTTGGAAAAATCTCTGATCTTCTTGTTATAATCTTCTTGCTTCATTAATTTATCATTTATAAAAAGAATGTTTGGCAAGCCTTTTTGTCTTAAGGTGTCAAACTTAACCATGAATCTAGCTGTGGCTATGTTCATGTTTTGACACTTTTATTCTAGTTGCTTCATCAAGTTTTTCTTTGAAATTACCTTTCTCACTTCAAGAATTGTTTCATTTCTATAAGTTATCCCTATCTCATCCAATTATTGCTTGTTTTTAGTGTTGATGAAATTTATTATTTCTAGGGCTTCTTCAGGCTTAGCACCTAGCTCTTCCTTTGTCTTCAAAATTTCTTCTTTGGCTGCTTTGATTAGGTCCTTTTGTTCATAAATTACCTGAATGGAAGGCCAAGTATCATTGCTTGACTCAATTATCTTGGACCATTGATGATTCTTTATGCAGGCCATTGGCTCTTTCAAGGTTAACTCTACTTCAACCATCTTTAACTATTCACCTAACCTTTTGGCCTTTTTCTCCTTCGTCTTATAATTTATTTGTGCTAATTTTTTGGCATCTTCCAATTTCTTAATTTGTTCTTTTAGTCTATTGATTTAATTATTATGTATAGACATCTCTTCAATGGATTTAATGAGTTTGTTGGCCTCATCTGTTTGTTGCACTGCTGAAGTGGAAGATTAAGTAGCAGAAGTAGTGGAAGAAGTAATTGGCACAGTTGCGGCCAATGAGAATTTTGGTGCCAACTCCTCTACTAAAGTTCAAGGAACTGCTGTTGTTACCATGGGAATGACTGTAGAAGGAACACTTTGAGTTTTTGCAGCTTCTTTTTCTTGGACAAGCTTGTCCATTTCAATCTCCATTTCCCTAATCTGTGCTGTCATTTGTAGTATGAGAATCATCATCTCATCTTTCTGATTTGCCTCTTGCACAATCTCTTTAGCATGAGGATGTTCTGTTGAAGGCAGTTTTAATTTCTTTCTAAGTGCTGCAATGTCAGCATTTTTATTTTTCACCAATTCTTCTGCTGCTTTTACATTTGAAGGGTCATACCCTACCTCAATCACCAGTTCTTATAAAGACTTGATTCTAGTGTCTTTAGCATAGGAAGAAGATTTTTCAATCCTAATCTGATCTCTCAAATTTGTTATAGTGTTCTAGAGTTTCTGGGCACTCATTGCCTTTGTAGTCATAGTAGAATAAAGCATTTATGAGCTTTGTTTGTGAAACTCAATTTGATCTAAGGAACAAATGCTATCTATTGGTACTTCAAAGTCAACCTTCTTATAATCTATTGCTGTTGTAGGTTTAGGCACTATTGGCTGTAGCACTATCATTAGCAACTTTTTATTTGCATAATCAAAGGCTGAGAGAAGCCTATTTTAATTTCCTAGAGTCTGCTTTAGATACTGTGAATAGATATGATTCTTGATCTCTTCATTTTTAGCTTTGATTTATTTGTACTTTTCTTTGATATCACTATCTGTATCCTCTGCTTTCTTTGATGAATATTCTTCCATGTTTTTATGTTTTTCAATCATTTGAGTGTTTGAATTATCAGGTTCCTGTTCATTTTCAATAAATGTAGTAGTATTTGTGTTCTTTTTTGGATTTTCTTCAACTAAAACCTCAATTGTTTCTTTCTCTTTGTCCACTGGATTTATTGTATCTGATCTTGAATCTGATTTCTGTTGTTGTTTCAATTTTATAGTGCCTTCTTCTCTGATCCTCTTTGTGGTTCTATCCTCCTGATTTACCGTCTTCAAAATGTGACTAGTATCACCTTGTTTGACTGTTTCTATTAATGTATTTTCCAGCCATTCTGTCTGTTGGAAAAATGTTCAAAATCGGGAATTTTATCATGAATATAAGGGGTTAAGTTTCATTTTACCCTCATCTTACTGAGTATTCAATGAGGATCATTGTTCCATAAGAAACTTTCATCAAATTTATACTCCAGCAACTATTTTTCTGCCTCTACACCTGTTTCCCTGTGATTGCAAATGAAAGGACCCATTTGGTTTTTCAATTTGAATTGAGTCTTCTTTTTAGCAGCCAAGAATTTTATAGAGTCTAAGTTTATAATTTGTGTCATGTTTATCATAGATCCTTGAAAATGATTGGTCCCAGGGAATCTAACCATAGGGGGCTTTTTCTTTATTGAGGTACAACCTCATTCTCCACTAGGCCCCCATCTTGTGCCTCTTCAAATTGTCCTCCACCACCTCCTTCACTCTAAGGAAAACACTCTCATTGGCAAGTATTTTGGCAATTTATAGGGCAAGAGGTTTGGCCCATAGACTCTAATCTCTGTGTGATTTTCGTAAACGTACCAATATCTAGTTCTGCTTTACTCTGATAGTTGTGACACTTTCTTTATCTCATTGTTTATCCTTGGTTGTATACTACTTGTAAGCATGTTTATCAATGGGTGAAAAAAACAGTCTATGAAATTTGCATAACTGAATTCCGTGGATACTTTTCTGATTAGGGAAGTCCAGAAAATGACTGACAGTGGATTACCTTCTACATCCAATTTCTGAAGGGTTATTGGGAATTTATCTGCTTGGAAGTATAGGAACATATGATAGAAGAAGGAGGTATATATGAAAACTCCTTCAGTGGGAAGTTTTTAGGTTTTTAATACTCTTCTGTAAGCTTAGACTCTTTACAGAATGTATTTTTGGTATGACATAGGTCTCTTTGAACAACAATAGGTACAATTAGGTTTTCTTCTGGTTCTAACTTTCAATTCTGCTCCAAAATTACTCTTTAGACCTTTACAGACTTAGGAAAGGCTTTAACAAGGGTTTCTTATCTTTTCTTGGATAAAATAGACCTAAATCATTCTAATTTATGCACAAAAAGGGGTTATGAGCATTTATAAAATGGTTTGAATTATTCAAATAGTTTTTACAGGTATGAAAAAGGCTAAACTTTCTTCAATTTTGTTTTAAAACAAGTTACAATATTCAAAACTGTGATTTTATCAGGGTTTCTATGGTAAATACAATTTTTTAAAGGCCATAAAGGTATTTCTATAGGCAAACATGCTTCACAAGGCTCAAATTCACAAGTATAGTTTTTTCAGATGTGAAATAGTATTTTTCTTGAAAAATACCTGTTATTGCAGGTATTTTGACTCGGAGAAAGGGTTTCTATGACGTCTGGATGCTTTCAGAAGCTGTTTGAAGTCTTTTAAACGCAAATTGGTAGGTCTGTGTAGTCAAATCAGTGGATTTGGGCCGAATTCTAGTTGTTTGGCCATGAACTAGGGGCATCGATGTCTTTTCTTTAATCGGAAAGGGTTAAACAAGCAGAAAAATGTAGAAAAAGGTTTAAATGTGTGAATATGCAATTTTTATAGAAAATTTGGTTTAAACTGTATCTGCATTCAATGCGGGTTAAATCAAAAGGGAGGTGGTTTGGCATCAGGGACTTGAATACCACCAAGTGGTTATCGCAACGCTGGATGGTGGTTTGTGGTATTTCGTAATCGAATGCGATCTAGTGAAAAAAGGACGCGTGGAGGATAGTGGGGAGGGAAATACCACCTATTTTGTAAATCTAAAATGGATTAACAATCCTGTTATTGAAAATGAGATATTTCCTGTGGTTCGTTGGATCTAGTAGAAGGATTGTGAATGGTCGAGATCTATCGCTAAGGATGCTGGGTGGATGGGCGTGGGGCTCGAGAGTTGTTATATGGTGGGGTTAATACAATACGTTTAAAACATGTGTAAACATAAATTCTAATGTATTTACGAGTTATGCGGATATGTGATTTACACGGAAAATGAGTGATTTACAGGTGTAATGTGACCGTAGGGTGGGTTTTAAATAAAATATATATATTTTAACCTATGGTGAAAAGCGAAATATGTCACGTGGAATATTAAAACCATAGGTTAAACATTAATAAAGTGGGTTTTGGGGTATTTTAATAAATGAATTAATATAACTATGGGATGGGGTATTATAAGGGAATTAATAAAATAAGTTAATTGTTAATATAAAATTGAATGAGCAGAAATGCATATAAACACTAAGTAAAGTGTGTTTTAAGTGTTTTTGGCATGTTTTTCATAATGGTGGTGCTATACTTAACTTTTTACACTTACACTTAGGATAAATAGCATTTTGTGGGTTTTTTGAATGTTTTTATATGAAATGAAATTAGTTAAGGGGGGTTTTTACTTTTCGTTAGCAAAAAGATGTTTTAACTTAGGAAAAGGGTGATAATGTTGAGGAAATGGGTTTTTTTATGAAGGGAATCCAATACTTAATACCAATCAGTCATTAAGCCTTGGGTTTGGTCCAAAAAAAAGTCAGAGAAATGTGCTGAGCCTTTATAACTGAAGGTTTTTAATAATGGAATACTTTGAGGGAAGGGAAATTAGTAATTTTCCAGATGATGTTTATACATGTGTTATAAAACTGCTTTCTACCTTCCCATCATTTTTTCTACCGTTTTTTCATTATTTGCATGGGTGCATTTGAGCTTGCAACCCTGGATCCAGTTTTCTTTTAAAGCATAAGCCATCTAATTCTAACCTTATTTCATTCGAGGGCTCAGATTAAACTATTGAGCTCCTCATTTATCCTCTAACTATCTACTGATTTGTCAAGTTTAAACTATTTGACAGATCTTTATTCTCTATCTATAAACATGAAATTTAAAGCATGAAAAAATTAAGATTAAACTCTTTAACTCATCACGGATTATGGCATTTTGAACAAGCAACACATAATCATTATTTTTGCAATTAAAGTAAAAGTAGTGGTATTTTGGCTTGCATCACTTTCTTGTCTTATTGTTATCTCTTTTTTGTTTTTGGGGTCCATTTTTTATTCTTTTTGATATTTTCTTTTCAAGTCCTTTGATCTTTCTTTTAACACTTTTTACCCTCTTTTCATTTTTTTTTATTATTATTTTGAAATATGGGAAAATAACTTGCAAAAAAAAAGGTATGTACATATTTACAAGACTAATCAAAGTTAATTCAAAAATCATGAACCCTATTATTATAGGACCCTAATAGGTTCAACCTTCTTGGCTAACTTCCTGACCTCTGGCTTGGCTGAATTGATTATTTAGAATTTGTTTTTTAGCTTGAATTTTCCCGACCTATTTAGAACTTGTTCCCTACTCTAGGGGTCATAATTGCACCCTCTCTTCACTGAGCCAAAATTCTCATTCCCTTTTCCTAGAGCCCTCCTCCCCCTAATTTCTAAAGCTCAATTTTGATGATATTTCAAAAAGTAACCCAGGCGAGGTGGGCTATGTCAAGTATATTCAGGGATCATTTGGGATTCCCTATCTACATTTATTTAATATTTGTGGGATATAACCATAAAATGAAAAATTGAATGCCTTGGAAGACAGACTATTGACTACCCAAACTCAAGGCTACACCAAACTTGTGGTGAAGGGAGATTCTCAACTCATTTTAATATGATCCACAAGATCCTTCATGGCACGTAGATCAACATAACATTTTGTAGTTGGAGAATTGAGAGCCTACTCATATGAGTAGTATTTCTCCTTCCTTCATTACCAAAATTTTGAAGTCTAAAATGAGCCTTCTAAGGAATATTATAAAATAATACTGGAAATAATAAAATAATATTAGATTATATCATCAAATTTTAGAGGGAAGAAAGAAAAATCTACATTTTCAACTTATCTCCCTATGATTTTACTCGAATGTCGAGTGGGAGAACTCATTGGATGTATAATTTAATTCCTCATCTAAGGAGTACTCATGTTGCATACGTTCGATGGATCCTCCTACACGAAAAATGAGAAATACATGAAAAAATGTGATTGCAATCACACTTTTTCATGCATTTCTCATTTTTCATGTAGCATGGATCATTGAAAGTATGCAAAATGGGTACTCCTTGGATGAGGAATTAAATTTCACATCCAAAAAGTGCTCCCGCTCGTAGGGAGATAATTTGAAAATATGAGTTGAAAAAGTATTTTTTATTTTTTATATTTTTTCATTCCAAAAATTGTGAATCATCCTCCATGGTTGACATTATTATCTTGAATCCTCCATGGTTGACATTATTATCTTGACATTATTATACCATCCTCAAAATTTTTCTAATGCTATTCTAGTGGTCATCCCTTCTCACATCACACGAGTTGGGAATTAAAATGCAGATAAGTTAGCGAATTAGGGATGCTTCTTGTTAGATTTATAGAACTCCTCCTCATGGAAATCCTTTGAATATGGCCCTCAAGAAAGAATGTTGGACCATAATTAAGCAGGACAAATCTCCCTGACTAGTCTTTTTCTATCTTATCTCTTCATGCTCTTCATTTGTGTCACTTAGTTTGTAATTGGCCTATGTGGCCTAGTTTTTATTTTTAGTTCTTAGTTTTATATCAATAAGTAAAAATATGTCCTCTCCTCTCTTGAAAATGTTGAGATTTTGAGTATGTTATAATTTTACTAGGGGCAAAGACCACATAACCCCATGAGATTGAGATTTTGAGTCTATTCTAGTTTTCCCAGTAACAAACCAACTTATATTTCTCAAAAAACCAACATATATTTCTAAAAAAATTTATTAAATATTATTAAATATGTAATTGATTAATAAAAAATATTTTGTATATTTATTTTAAATTTAAAAATGGTTTTATCTTTATGTTTTTTTAAAATCCTTTTTCTATATTTAAATTTCTTCAAACTTCTTATTGCAAATGTAGAATTTGATATATTTTTTTTATTAGAATGCAAAACGAGGAAATATATATATAATTAATTCAAAAATATCATAACTTAATATTTTTATTATTATAAATTTAAAAAAAAATATAAAAGTTCTGTTTAATTAATTGTAATATATATATATATATATATATATATATATATATATATATATATATATATATATTTGTTTTTTTTTTTTAATATAAATATAAATATAAAATAATTAATTACCAATAATATTTAGTAATTATAAATATAAAATAATTAATTAGAAATAATATTTAGTAAATGGAAACTAACTCATTTAACATATAAGCCAATTTAATGTATAATATAATTTTATTATATATATATATATAAAATAATTTTCAAAATTAACAAATTTCATATTTTAAAAACAAATTAGAGATAAAAAAGATTTCTAAATTTATAAATATCTATTTAAAAAATGATCCATCAACTCAAGTAAGTTATATATATGATTATTTTTAAAATTCCTGAAAATAATATGCATGTGTAATAGAAATTTGACCCCTCTCATTATATGATAATTTTTATAATGATCTAAAATTAATATATGTATAATAAAAATTTAAAAGAACAAAAATATTAAATAAACCAATTTTATTTAAAATATATAATTTAAAAATTATATAATATACATTATATAATCCATGAAGAATAATCTATGATTATATGGTATTCTTTACGTATTCCTTATTTAAAGGTTGATAGTTTAAAATTTATAAATATAAAAAAATCCAATCATGTTACAAATAATTGTCTAGATTATTAAGAGTGATTCAAGAATACAAATTATATACTTATTTTTAAAAATAATATATCTATATATATTAAATGAAAGAAAATCACATATATATAATTTTGAATTGATTAATTATTTAAAATTTAAAATTAAAATAAATTTAAGATATCATAGAATTCAAAGATTTAAATATATTTTAAAATGATAACGGGTAGGTGCGGCCTATGCCGTGAAAATTCACAAGATGTGAACCACCTCTTCCTTAGTTGTTCCTCTGGTTTCTGATGTGAACAATCTCTTCCTTAGTTGTCAATGTGTGGTTTCTGTCTGGTTCTGAGTTTTCCATATGCTTAATTTTAGAGTTACTCAGGAAATACAGTGGTTTTCGGATTTTAAAGACTACAAGGCCCTTCCATTCTATGTCATTTTAAAGATTACTCAGAGAAGAACATGCTTTTTTTTGGTAGGATGGGAATCCTTATTCCATAATCAGAGATTGGTTGAGATAGGATATAGAGAGAGATTGTATATTTTTTGAAAATCTGACATGTAAGTTGCGGTCAGGAGAAACTTCTTTTCTTCTTATAATGAAAGAAAGTGTTTTTTCTTTCTCCAAAAAAAATCTATGCAATCCGTAAATCATGTTTCTGTTTGACAGTGAAGTACTCCCACATTTGAAGATTTCCAAGCTTTATGAATATATCGCAGAGTTGATTATATAATATGAAGAATATTGTTATGAAGTGCACTGATTATACCATAACAAAGTATATGTTTGAGAAGTGCACTGTACAGATTTCATGGCCAGTCTGGGTAATGGGATGCAAGATAAAAGCTCAAATTTATTCCTGAAACAAGCTAGGGACAATGATAGTTCCAAAATGCATTCAAATAATATAATTTTTTTTCAATGCCTCAAAGATGCAATGACAAGTCAAGCTCCACATCTTCCGTACTAAGGGTAACCATACAACCAGGGGTTGTATTGTGCTGCTTAGGATCTTCGTTTCTGGCCCTTTTCACACGCCGATTCGAAGTCATTGTTGGCCCTTTTCACAGAAGACAAAGAGCTCGATGGTAAATTGACGTGAAAGTTGTGTGGCCACTGCTCCATGTGAGGCTGAATAGTTGATAGGTCCACTCTCTGCAACTCAAAATTGCTAGAAAATCTGCGATTGGAAGCAAACATACCAAGAGCAGGTTGTTGTCCTACAAGAGGGTACTGAAATCTGTCAGTTGGCAGGGTATTCAGAATGGGATTCGATTTTCTTGCAGCTGCTCTTTCTTATGGGCATTCTGATGGCCTCCCAGCGCCTTAGGATTGTAGAACTTTCTTGAGCAATAGCGGCATGGAAAAACGCGGCGTTCAGGGAACTGAGTGGAACTTATGGTCTTGGAAGCAGAACCCTCTAACTCCGGCAAATTGTTGTTGCCTTGGTTGTTTGCAGAACCCAGTCTGAGCTCTTGCCTCTTATCATCACCGTTGGAAGCCATGGATCCGTTGAATATTTGTATATATGACCTCTGCACTTTTCTAGTGTTATATCTCTACTGAAAAACACCAACTGAAAAACAACAACTGAAAAACTACTGTCAGATCTTCCTCGGCCCACTCTTTCGCAATGTTTTATGAAAGCATTTGATGTAGTGCTGGTTTACTCACTCAACATACAGAAGAATCATCCTATATTTATAAAAAGCTTGGGCAAACAAATCCACTGTTCAAGATTTTGGGATAAACTCTCTCCGGATTTCGAAATCTGGTCAAAAGACAAATGTTGCATGGAAAGAAGAGTGAAACTTGAAATCGTATACCATGATATTTTTTACGTTACCCATGACTGGTTGATTAGTGACGATACTCAATGCAACCCTCAAAATATAAGTTGAAACAGCCATGGCCAGCGCAGCGTAGATGAAGCAGAGGTTCCCTATATCTCTGCGAAACACCCATGCTGGAAATTGTATAAATCAAATACATTTTACAACTCTAATTGAATTATGAGTTTTAAGTGAATCAACTCATTTTTTATCAAGTGAAGCCATGGAAAACGGATCAAACACGGGTTCCCTATATGCATGGGAAACAGGCAGGGCCAGTGCACGGTAGATGAAACACAGGTTGCCTATATCCCTGCGAAACACCATGGTTGACATTGGATGAATCAAACACTTTTTTACAATTCGAGTGTATCAACAATTTTATCTGGTATACATCCATGTGAATCACACCACATACATATTTTTTGTGTATTTTTTTCGAGTTTATATTTTGGTAAGATTTAAATATATATATTTATTTGTGAGGTTGAATTGTAATTGGTAAAATTCCTATTAAATAGCAAAAATGATTTTTATTTCGATTGTGATTGTTTATTTAGTATATTTTTAAATGATTTTTATTTCGATTGCGATTGTTTATTTAGTATATTTTTATTTTATATGTTATTGACCAAAAAAAATTATTTATTGAATGTGAATAAATAGACGAATGTATTATATTATTTATCATAACTTTATAAATAAAATCAATATATTAAACAAGGGTTATATGGTAGCTTTTGCCTGCTTCTTAATAAAAGATATATGTGTAATTGCAAGGTTACTAGAACTAAAACTAGAACAAGATGAAGTTAATTGCAGATATTTGGTGAACAGATATATAAATCAAATTTATCTTGGCCTAGATTTGTTTACATGCACATAAACAGAGGGGTATTGGAAAAGATGAGAAGCAATTATGTCAAAATTATTTATAATTATTATAAATAAATTAGAAGTATTCTAGAGCTAACAATTATGTCGAAATTACTAAAGCTGAGGAGCAAACAATTATGTCAAAATTATTATTATGTCAAAATTATTTATAATTATTATAAATAAATTAGAAGTATTCTGGAGCTAACAATTATGTCGAAATTACTATAATAGCTGTAACTGTTTCTACTTTGAATACATGGTAGCATTCGGTTTGAAGCAAATTTTGGGAAAAAAAATAAACATATTATTATGGCACAACATTTTTTCCCTATCAATTATATCAAATTTTGGAAAATATAAATGCTTGCTATTTGCATTATAAATGCATTCAAAAGATCTGTAAATAGGTTTATAATATTTATATATTTAATGTCAGATTATAAAGAGAGACTCTGTTCGTTAAACATATATGTATTAAGTCTCGAAATATTTGTGAAGGCCTAAAGGAAAAGCTATATGCCTTAAAAATACATATATTAAGTCTGAAAGTATTTGTAAACAGTTAGAGGAAAGACTATAAATATAACCAATATTTTTTGTTCCTAATATTGTTCTGGAAAAACTTTGCTGTCATATGTGCATTTGTATGCTGCACGTTGAGCGAGGAGCATCCAATTAGCAAAATCTGGTACAAAAATTGAGAAGAGCGTTGGAGTGATTTCTGGATTACGATGTGTTCTTGTTGTAGGTAATGTGTGTAGAGGTGACATGTTCTTGTTGTAGGTAATGTGTGTAGAGGTGCTAGGGCTGCAAAGAAGAGGGAAAAATTAGTACAAATCTTGCTATTTTGGATAACATAATTTAAAATGCATATATCTGATTTTTACTTGAAAGATAAAGGGTAATTAGAAGAATACCTGGCTTTGGTAGGGCTTGCATTGCTGTCAACAGATTGGATCTTGTTGTCTTCATTGATTGTAAATGTACCATATATTTTGAAATCTCGTAGCATATACATGGTTGCTTGTTTCTTTTGAACATAATCTTGAAAAGACATTTGCGCTAGGCTAGGAAGTAACTGTTTCAAGAGAAATTTGTTTCTGATGCAACACTGCAAGCTGGTGTTGTTAGACTTGATTATGCAATAAGACACCGTGAATAGAAAAAGGACAATTTTTTATTGCACTTAAGGTAGTTAACTGTTGTCTCCTCTAACATTGTACAGGCTGGTATTGGTGAATTGCATCCAAGACAAACAGGTTAAAATGGCATAGAGTAAATGCTTGCAGCTATCAATGTTCCTTTTATCTGTTCATAGAGGAGGACAAGTATTATATGTGAAAATGGAAAGAAATGAAAAAACAATTATATATGGAAAAGTAGAGGTATTGTTTCATGTGTAGATACAGAGAATGTTGGAGGGCTCAATTTTCTAAGTTCTTCTGCTGCTTCTGTATTCAATTTTTTGATGAATGTAGATTGCGTTGTTCGAAGTGTTCTCTCTTTGACTTCTTTCCTGTTTGTTATGTTTTTGAATAACATAATTTGGAAATGCCCTTTTTGCAATTCTTGTTCAAGTTCATTGTAGAGTGGTGCAAATGTTTCAAATAACTGCAACTTCAATAGAAGACAAAAAGCTTAATTTTTTTCAAAGACAATTGAAATGTAGGATGGAACTAGCAATATAAGAACAATGCAAAGTAATTTATGTTACCGTTGCTCTATTGTCATCGAAATTTCCATCTTTAATTTGCAATGTATATTGCAAACCAATTTTCCGTGCAGCTGTGACAACTGCAACAATTGTTCCAATTGGATATGTTTCTATATTTTCTGTAAGGTGTTTTACTGTTGTATCTGGAAATAATTTGTAATATTTGCAAATTGGTGGTATGTTCTGTATGGTAATTGATTCAATTAGTAGTAGAATCCAATCGCAATCGCCGCAGTCATAATTTGTTTTGGAAGAATTTTAAAATTTGTAATTGATATTGCTTTTCTTCGTGATATTTTTTGTTCATGTTCTTGAATGAGCTCAGTTGGTATGGACATTGTGATTGTCATGATTCCTTCAACATCTGTCAAATCTGCATTTAATATTTTTCGTGCTTTGTGGACTTTATCAAGATATGTGCTTTAAATCACCATAACATCTCCATTGAACATTTTTCCAGTTTTGCAAATGTTTAGTTCTTCAATTGTAATTGGGACTAATGATGATGCTTTCAATATGTGTATAGATGATGTTGATGTGGAAAAAGACACAGTTATAAGTAAAATATGATGCTGATCAATATAAATTTCATGTCAATGGGGCCTATAAAAATTTCTTTCAAATTTACTTGTTTGATTCAGATGCAGGCGATGTTTGTTGTTGTTTCTCTAGTGTAGCTTGATCTTCAGAGCTAAAAGATGACGAAGATGCAACATCATTGAATGGTGAGCTTGAAGGAATTTGTCGTGACAAGCGAGAAATCCTAGAAATTTAGAGAACGCTATAAAACTATAAAACCTGAAACTAAGAATAGTAATGAACATATAATTGCTAATTGTACAGTGAAATTTAGTTGAATGTCTCGAAATTTGCAGTGATATTCTGGGCATGACTTGATATATCATTATTTTAAGAAATTTAATATGAAGTGAATATTTTTTATACAAGCAGAGACTAAACAACGCTATACTTTTGGGGTTTAATTATGTAAATTTGATATTTTTTTTGCATATCATGAACTTTGTTCTACTCAGGGATACTAGGCAAGAGGGTAACTGTTCAATGAAACTTGCCCAGGATTTTGAGGACTCCTCTGCAAATATCAGAGGAGGGTAGCTATGTAACAACTTGATAACAGAATCGAGCTATATGGCAGAGTATGGGATTGACCTTGATAATATGAAGTGGTAGTTTGTAAATAGTTTTCTATTGAAATGATTAGTGTCTTGATTGTATAATATCTTTCCAATTACGCTAGATGGATTTAACATATGATATTTCTATGTTTATATTAATATGTCATTATATTATTTATTTTATTCTTTTGTTTTGTGAGTAACTCCTAGTGAAGTTGGTTTTATATAATTCTATACTGCTTCAATTCTGAAGGATTGATAACTGTTATCAAACATCCTTGGGTTTGAATATGCTTTTAATGGAATCGAGTGGCCTTTGAGGGGTTTGTCTAAAACAAAACCAACTTGTGAAAGGCTTAGAGCCATGAGGAATTCTTTAGGTCAAAGATTATATCTCTGATCAGATGAGGTTTTTCATGTGACAGTTCTCATGCAAACAAGCGGTTGATGATGATTGTCAACTTCTAGCATGGATGCTACAAGATAAGCCTTAGGAAGTTGTAGCGTCCATTGTTTGATAACTCGAAAATGATTATATATAGTCTGCAATTTGTGATGGAGGCTGTGTCATGTGTGCATGAGAATATTCCAATGGATTGAAAGATAAATTGAAGGATTAAAATAAATTCTCTGATGCTTGAGTGTTAAATTATGGATGGATGCTATGACTCTATATGAATAGAAGACCAATGGAAGTCAGTGCTAGAAATATAAGAATAACTCTTGTAATAGATTCATAGAAAGAAATAAATAGTTAAACATAGAGGTATGTCTATACGTATGCATCGAAGAGTAAGTGAGTCAGACGTAATAAACAAACCTGGATGTGTTTGTTTGTTTTTGTGAAATGTCTTTGCGTCTTTGACTCGTTGTATAAGGCAATAAAACTTTGCAAGACATATGATTCGAAGTCAGAATGATATAATTGCTATGTAAAAAGAAGCAATTCCATATGTTAAAATAAGTAAATGTTTTTTACTAATATTTATTCATTTTTAAAGGCTAACAAGTAGAGATGAGATTTTAAATTATTACAAGAATGGAGTTTCTAAAACATGAAATGCATCTAGCAGACGATAGTTAACGAACTCAGCTCTGTGAAAAAATGAGTGCAGAAAAGATGCAAGAGTTGGACTTGGATCAGAAAAATCTTGGCTAGTGCAAAAAATATTATTAAATACTGTCAAACTTGGGAAATTTTGGAAAAAACTCATTCACTTGATGGGTTAAACCGAAGTTGGCAGATTTGACTAGCTGGTAATTAAATTAGCTCAATTGGCCCTTTGGTCACTAAGTCAGGTTTTATTGATGAGTCCAGAAACTATGCTTCAAACTTGTCAAATCCATCATGCTTTATGGCTTAGCAGCTTGTCAACCTCATCACTGTTATGAGCATTGAAACTAATATATCAGTAAAAACCAACACTGAATAATGAGGAGCAACATTTTTATATTTCGCCAGTCTACCTTTCTAGCGGATACTGTCTATCAGTAGAAGCTAAAGGCAATGGATAGTACTATATAGTATAGAATAAAAACATTTGGCGGCATCATTTTGTAGGAACAAACTTGACATGTGCCTTCAAGACAGAGACTACCAGACAAGGGATACACTTGCTTTTCTTTTATGTCACTTCGTTGGATCCCTGTTTCCCGTTTCAGCAGATCTTGACATATGTTGTTCATACTTGTCTTTGTTTTTGCTTCTACATTTAATTTATACATGTTTTCTACTTTTGATAGAAGAGTACAAAGAGATTATCATATATATCTTATTATCTACTAGAGAGACTATTTTCAGATGAAAATCCATGGTATTCATACGAATCTGATTAAATTTAAAGCTGTTATGAGATTCATATCGTTGCATGGCAGAGGACTGGGCACACAACCGCTCTTTTAAACTAAGTCATCGCGTTTGTGTTCATGTATTGAACAACGATGGAAACTAGAAAAAACATTAGTATTGCAAAAAAAATATGATAAAATTTGTCATTAAGGTTCACGCTGCTTGAATCTTGTGAAATGTCTAGTTGTCATCTCTGTCCAGAAGGTTATGCAATTTTTGTGGGTATTGACATAATATGGACCTTGGATTATAACATTCTGTGGTCAACGCTGGCATATAACAAGTTCAGATTACATTCCTTAGAGGTCAGGTCCTGGAAAGTTTGAAAAACGGCGTCCAATCCTCAAACGGAAAATATAATCAGGAGACATTAAAATTCACCAATATTGGACTATTTTCAACAAAAACCGATTAACCTTGTGACTATGCTTTTAAGAGTCATGAATATTATTATTGACTAAAAACTTATGATGTCGAAACAGACAAGCAAGTGCACAATAAACCAAGCTATTTTATTCGTGTATATTAGAGCTCACCTACTACAATAACCCTTAAGCTCATATGCATGAAGACAAACATTTTGTGAAATATATGTTATGAAAATTCTTACAAGATATTGCCCTGGAGTCCAGAGATATAATTCTATAGTAGATACAAATGTTTGTTGGCAATATGATGCAATGTGTTGTCCTTGATGGCAACCCACTTGATGAAGTTGATGGCAACCTACTTGATGAAGTTGTTCTTAATGGAAACTGACTTGTCCTATTTTTTAATGATGTAAATCTGATGTCTACAGAGCAGTTCAGAAGTAACAGAGAAAGGAATTCCCTGTAAGTGCCAGAGAAATGATGAAAATGGTATGCCACAAAGCATACGTGGGTTTGTTAAGGAGAAGTAGCGTATGCATGTAGAAAAGTACGTTCCAAGTCGCGTATGCCAACTTGCGCTCTAATTTTATAAATCCAGGGGACATAACCATGGTATAGGCCCATAGTATTGAGCGCTGGATTATCTATTTGATCCTATCCAGGAATACCATCAGAAGTGGTGTGGTTTTTACTCATGGTATTGATAAAGGCTAAATCTATATAAGGAGAAGAAGATCATTGTGCAAGGGTAGGAAAGTGTTTGGGTTTTAATGAATACTTCACTCTGAATTATATCTGGATGGTGGAACTCTGTTCTTAATTGATAAATCTGAATCTTGATGCACCTATGGATATGATGAAGGCTTAATATCTCTAGATCTACAAATGATGAATCTCTAGAATGATCTGCAAAAGAAATGATGAAGACCTGGCGCCAGTCTGATGAAGAAATTCAAGAAATTTGGGTAAGTTTATAGGTATGATCTGTTATGCAAAAATTATCTTTTAGAGATATATACGCTAGTCGGTATCGGTAAAAGCGTGTATATACGCGGGTTAGCTTGATGAAAAGTGCATATGGAAGTTAGGCTTTCTGAAGATTATTTTACTGCTGTGATTTCTGCTATCTCTCTGCTATTTGTCAATAAATCTGGTCTTCTTGAAGTTCTAGGCTGTTTTGAATATGACGTATGCTGCTGATATAATGATGAAAAAATCTAATAAGTGATTGAGAAGGCATGGTGAAGAAGGAATAATTGTTTAACAGTTCGGTATTGCTGTGAAATTTTCTGAACTGAATGATCCACATCTGAATCTGAGTCTGAATAGATTATGAAAGAAAATATGTTCAGAAGTATACGCGGATTGTTGTGATGAAAAGCGTGTATATACGCGAGGTATCTTCATTAAAAGTGCGTATGTCAGTCAGGGTTTGAAAAATAATATACACAAAAGAATACGTGGGTTGGTTTGCATGAAAGCGCGTATGCACACGGCTTCAGTGAAGAAAAGTAGCGTATGGAATTTGAATTAATGGTTTTTCAAGGTTGGAAGTGTATCTGATTATTTACTCTAATGTCTGGGTTATTTCTGATATTCTGGTTATAGTGGTCTCACTGTTCTGTTTGAAGTATTGGGCAAAGTATATTTGTTGATAAGTGAAGGGTTGTGTTGAAGATATTTGATCCAGTTTGAAACGTGGTCCATGGTGGTGCTTAGGGTCGGAGCCTTCAGTGAGGGGGTTGTAACTCCCTTCCAGTGGTAGCTGGTAAACGAGAGTAGGGGGTAGTAGCTCCCTTCCAGGAGAGGCTAGTAAACGAGAGCAGGGGGTAGTAGCTCCATTCCAGGAGAGGCTGGTAAACGAGAGCAGGGGGTTGTAGCTCCCTTCCAGGAGAGGCTGGTAAACGAGAGAAGGTTGTAGCCTTCTGCAGGTGCGTGCCTGCGTGATGGTATGAGTCTGCGCGAGTACATGGTTGTCCAATGTTTTCTTTATAATAATAAATATTGAAGACTGAGACGACGACAGCGGTGGTTTTCTCCCGAATTGGGTTTCCACCTTAAAACCTGGTGTTCATGTGTGATGCTTATGTGTGATGATTTATTCTGTTTTTACTGCACATGTTTACTGCTTACTAAACATTTAATGAATGAATGATGGAATGATCTAAGAAAAGAATTATCTGCTTAATAAGAGCTCTGAGAATACGTGAGTTTCCTTAAGGAGATCCGCGTATATATGCTAGTTTTGTTCTGTAAAGTAGCGTATGGGTTTTTGAGAAAGAAAAAGTAAATTTTTTTTCAGTCAGCTCAAAATACTGATTCACCCCCCCCTCTCAGTATTTTTCCAACAATTGGTATCAGAGCAGGTCCTTTTGAAAAAGCTTAGCCGCTAGAAGGAAGATCAAGCAAGATGAGCAATCAAGAAGAAATAACATCTATCAGGCCTCCGCTCTTTAACATAAACAATTTAATCTTCTGGAAAACAAGGATGAGATCCTATCTTCAGTCTCTGGGAGCAGATGTATGAGCCATTGTAGAAGGAGGATATCAATATCCAGCCGCAGTACCAACAGATCCGACCGAAAAGAAGAATTATGAATCAAATGCAAAGGCGGCCAATTCTCTAACGGGAAGTCTAACTGAATCTGAATTTGTCAAATTCATGCAGCTTAATACAACAAAGGAAATATGGGACAAAATAATTCTAAGTTATGAAGGTGATGCAAAGGTAAAAAGTGCAAAACTCCAAACTCTCAGAATTGAATATGAAAATATGAAGATGCATAGTGATAAGAATATTGCCAGTTTCCTTTTACGTCTTGATGATGTTGTAAATCGTATGAGAAATCTGGGAGAAACAATAACCGAATCTACTTTGGTTGAGAAAATTTTAAGATCTCTAACGGCAAAATTTGAGTCAAAAGTTTCTGCTCTTGAAGAAAAACAGGATCTTCAAAATCTTACTGTGGTGCAACTTCATGGCATACTAACTGCTTCTGAAATGAGAAGAGGAGGATCATCTGAAGTCAAAGAAGCCGTCTTTAGAGATTCTACAAAAGGGAAAGAAGTACAAGAAGTAGAAGGATCAGGTTATATCTCAGAAGAAGATGAGGTTAATTTTGTAAAGAAACATCAACTTGGGACAGGACGGTTCAGAGGTAAGCTTCCTTTCAAATGTTTTGATTGTGGAAGAGTTGGTCATTATGCTGCTAAGTGTCCTTATAAAGAAACACCTGCAAAAGGGAAGGAAGTAGCAATAAGTAATAAGAATCGGTTTAGCACTAGAAAAAGTTACTATACTCATGAAGACAGTGATGGGTTATTTGATAGTGAGGAAGAATGTGAACAAGATCTTAGACTTCTCATGGCATTTGAAAAAGAATCTAGAGAAGAAAATGAAACTTTTGTGGATGCTCTAGAGGACAACGATTTTCTTGAGGAAAACAATCAACTCAAAATATGCTTAGAAGAAAGTAAAATTCTCTTAGAAAAAAGGAAAATAACCATAGAGACTCTAGAAAAGCAAATTGAAGAAGTGAAGAAACACAATGAGGAATTAGAATGTGAAGTGATAAGTCTAAGAAAATAAGTTGAGAAAGTAAAGACTCTGAATCTTAAATTTGCTAAAGGATCTGAAACTTTAGAAGAGATTATCAAAGTACAACATTCTCCTCTTACAAAGACAGGTCTTGGATATATCGGAGAATCCTCTCAAGCTTCAGTACCAAATCATCTAAAAGCCGCTACAGCTGGTTTACAACATTCTGCCACTCAGCAAGGGAATAAAGAGTCTTTACAGGTAAATCCTGATCATCTCAATTCAAAAAACACTAACAGGAATACCTTTCAAAGAAACACCAATCAATAGGTAAATTCAATAAGAAGATTTCATGATCGCAGAAATTTCTTCTTCAATGGACAATGTTTCTCATGTCACAATTTTGGTCATAAAGTTGTTCAATGTGTTGCATATAAAACCATTATGACAAGAGAAGCAAGAAAGAAAAGGATTGATATTGAAACAAAAGGGAATACCTATAAAAAATTTTCTCCTCTTATAAATGAAGTTGAATGTGCTTATTGCAATAACTTTCGCCATGAAGAATCTGAATGCGGGAGAAAAGTTCAGCCAAAAGAGCATTTTACTTCAAGCTCCAAAGTATGGAAAAAGAAGGAATTACAGGTTGAAAATTGTGGCATAACATTATTTGCAGAAGGTGAAGAAAATCAATGGTACATTGATAGTGGATGCTCAAGACACATGACAAGTGACAAAAAAAAACTTCTTGCATATAGTGCTCTAGAAAAGGAAAAGAAGGTTACATTTGGAAATGATACTCCTGCGGTATTTAAGGGAAAAGGGTCTGTGTTTCTAAAGGAGAAGGTGAAAGCTAATGATGTCATGTATGTGGATGGACTAAGGCATAACCTGTTAAGTGTAAGTCAAATGTGTGATCAAGGAACTGAAGTTGTCTTTAGTTCAAAAGAATGTGTGGTACGTGATCTTGATATAGGTAAAACAATTATCAAAGGAAAAAGAACTCCAAGCAACTTGTATGTATTGAAGAACTGCAAAGAACAATGTTACTTGAGTAAATCCTTAGAAAACTAGCCATGGCATAGAAGGTTGGGACATCTGAGCTTCTCTCAGATCAACAAATCAAGCAGACTTAAAACTGTCCGTGATCTTCCCAATATTACTCTACCCGAAAATATCATATGTAAGTCTTGCCAATTTGGTAAACAAACCAGAGTACAGTTTAATGCCAAGGAAGGATCATCAAGAAAGCCTCTTGAACTTATTCATACTGACATATGTGGACCTATGAGGAAAAAGTCACCACGTGGTGAACAATACTATATCTTGTTTATTGATGATTTCTCTAGAATGTGTTGGATTGAGTTGCTTAAACACAAAGATGATGCATTTAAGAAATTTCAGAGCTTTAAAGCTTTGGTTGAAAATGAAGTAGATCTAAAAATCAAGTGTCTTAGATCTGATCGAGGAGGAGAATATACTTCAGATGAATTCCTTGAATTTTTTGAACAACATGGCATAAAAATACAATTTACTGTAGCCGGCAGTCCACAACAAAATGGCGTAGTAGAAAGAATGAATAGAACAATTCAACAAATGGCTAGAGCTATGCTTGATGATTCCGAAACACCTGACACATTTTGGGGAGAAGCGGCATATACAACGGTAAACATTCTTAACAAGGCACATGTTCGTGTAAATAGTGAAAAAACTCCATATGAACTTTGGTATGGTAATCCTCCCACTGTGAAGCATTTTAAAGTTTTTGGAAGAAAATGCTTTATCAAAAATAATGGTGAAAAACTTAGCAAGTTTGAACCCAGAGCAGATGAAGGAATACTTCTTGGTTACTACTCTAGGAGTAGAGCATATAAATGTTACAATAAAAGACTTAGAAAGATTGTTGAATGTATTGATGTTGTTATTGATGAGTCTCCTGCAGCCCCAAAAGAAGAAAAACAAAAAACAAATGAAGATGATGGTGACATATGTCCTTCTACATCAAATAACAATGATATAGACAGTGAACCCAATGAAGAACCTGAAGATGATTTATCTGAAAAAGCTCCATCCAGATATGTTCAAAAGAATAATCCAGAATCTCAAATTTTGGGAGATAAGGGATCAGGTGTACAAACAAGAAGGACTCTTGTGGGATCTTCTAGCTATCTGGCATTTCTATCCACTATTGAGCCACACAATGTCAATTAAGCTAGCAAAGATGAATGTTGGATTCAGGCCATGAATGAAGAGCTTGATCAAATTGAAAAGAATCACACTTGGGAATTAGTACCAAGACCTCATGACAAAAATGTCATTGGAACTAAATGGATATTCAAAAACAAGTTAAATGAGAATGGGGAGGTTATAAGAAATAAATCTAGACTTTTTTGCTAGGGGTATGCTCAACAAGAAGGTATAGAATTTGAAGAAACTTTTGCTCCTGTAGCTAGACTTGAAGCCATAAGAATGTTTCTTGCTTTTTCAAGCTTCCAACAGATCAAAGTTTATCAAATGGATGTTAAATCTGCGTTTCTCAATGGTGATCTAGAAGAAGAAGTTTATATAGAACAACCAGAAGGCTTCATTTTGGGAAATGATGAAAAACTTGTTTGTAGACTTAAAAAGGCTCTATATGGTCTCAAACAAGCTCCAAGGGCATGGTATTATCGTCTTGAAAAATATCTTCATCAACAAGGATTTTCAAAGGGGTCTGCTGATAGCAATTTATACACAAAAACTGAAAGTGATAAACTATTGATTGTGGTTGTATATGTTGATGATATCATTTTTGGAAGTAATGAAGAATCTATGAGTTAGAAATTTGCTTCTGCTATGCAGCAAGAATTTGAAATGTCTTTACTTGGGGAACTAACATTCTTTCTTGGCTTGCAAGTGCATCAAACTATAGATGGCATATTCTTGTCACAAGCAAAATACCTTAAGAAAATTCTGAAGAAGTGTGGCATGGAAGAGTGCAAACCTGTAAGTACACCAATGATAACTGGATGCAATTTCAGTTCTCATGATGATTCTCCCACAGTGAATCAACCAGAATACAGATCTATGATTGGAAGTCTACTTTATCTCACTGGGACTAGACCAGACATTATGCATGCAGTTGGGATTGTTGGACGATTCCAAGCTAATCCAAAAGAGTCTCATCTTCAGGCTGTCAAAAGAATATTCAAATATCTACAAGGAACTCAATACTTTGGACTATGGTATCCAAAGAATGCTGATCTCACTCTTCATGCTTACACTAATGCAGATTGGGCTGGAAATGTTGATGATCGGAAAAGCACTAGTGGTGGTGCATTCTATACGAGGCCCCGGTTAGTATCTTGGTTCAGCAAGAAGCAAAACTCTATTGCCTTATCTACAGCAGAAGCAGAATATGTGGCTGCCGCATCATGTTGCACTCAACTTCTTTGGATGATGCAAACCTTACAAGACTTTAAAATCAAGTGCTCACCTCCTATCTCCATTATGTGTGATAATAAAAGTGCCATCAGTATCTCAAAGAATCCTGTTATGTATTCCAAGACCACGCACATTGCCATCAAGTATCACTTCCTACGTGAAAAAGTGCTTGAACAAAAGGTGAAGTTGGAGTATGATCCCTCCAAAGAAAAAGTTGCTGATATATTTACCAAACCTCTGCCCAGGGAAGCGTTCGAATATCTCAGACAGAAGCTGGGAGTGGTCTCTGCCATAAAAAAGATCATATCTACTTAAATGCAGAAGATTAAATTGGATACGCAGGTTTCCTGAAAGACAGTCGCGTATATACGCGAGTTTATACACATAAAACCACGTATGGGTGGTTGCTGACAAATTTTTTTGGGTCAGCATTCTTCAGTACAGCTATGGTGCTGTTGGGTATCTCTGATGATGTTTCAGCTCTCATATTTTTGTTTCATTCTCTGATATTTGATGAAGATGCCTTGATGATTAGCTGTTGAAAGTGTTCAGAATTCACAAGCTAAGGGGGAGATGAAGGAGTGAGATGGCTCATGAACAGGTGTACGGGTTCAGGGGGAGCATTAGCCTTGCTGAGAATTATGCATTGTTGGCATTATGATGGTTCTGAAATATGATCTCTCTCTTGAGGTCTTTTTGGTATTTGTTACGAAAGGTCATTGTTGTAATTTGATGAAAAGGTCATGTTGAGACCTATGATGTAAAATTGTAATATTCAGTCATGTAAGAACTTGTTCAAATTTGTAAACCCACTTGGTTGGCTAGCTAAGTAAAAATGTGTAAACCCACTTGGTTGGGTACTTGAGTCACATATGTAAATCCACTTGGTTGGATCATTGATGTAAGTATGAGTCCTTGATGATAGGAAAGGTCATAGAGTCATGTACTTCATTGAAAAATATGTTTGAAGATTAAGCATGAACTCAAGGGGAGCATGGTAACTTCAGAGCTCTTCCTTCATGAGGAGAAAAATATTGTTTTGGTTTTGACCCACCCTTTGCCCTTGATGTCAAAGGTGGAGAGTAGCATGGTGTTTGAATAGGGGGAGAGTATCATGGTGTTTGAATAATGGTTATAATCAATGTATCTATTTGTTGTGGTGATTAAACACCATCATGGTTGCCATCAAGTCCAAAGGGGGAGATTGTTGGCAATATGATGCAATGTGTTGTCCTTGATGGCAACCTACTTGATGAAGTTGGTGGCAACCTACTTGATGAAGTTGTTCTTAATGGAAACTGACTTGTCCTATTTGTTAATGATGTAAATCTGATGTCTACAGAGTAGTTCATAAGTAACAGAGAAAGGAATTCCCTGTAAGTGCTAGAGCAATGATGAAAATGGTATGCCACAAAGCATACGTGGGTTTGTTAAGGAGAAGTAGCATATGCACGCAGAAAAGTACGTGCCAAGTCACGTATGCCAATTTGCGCTCTAATTTTATAAATCCAGGGGACATAACCATGGTATAGGCCCATAGTATTGAGTGGTGGATTATCTATTTGATCCTGTCCAGGAATACCATCGGAAGTGGTGTCGTTTTGACTCATGGTATTGATAAATGCTAAATCTATATAAGGAGAAGAAGATCATTGTGCAAGGGCGGGCAAGTGTCTGGGTTTTAATGAATACTTCACTCTGAAGTATATCTACATGGTGGAACTCTATTCTTAATTGATAAATCTGAATCTTGATGCACCTATGGATATGATGAAGGCTTAAGATATCTAGATCTACAAATGATGAATCTCTAGAATGATCTGCAAAAGAAATGATGAAGACCTGGTGCCAGTCTGATGAAGAAATTGAAGAAATTTGGATAAGTTTATAGATCTGATCTGTTATGAAAAAATTATCTTTTAGAGATCTATACGCTAGTCGGTATCGGTAAAAGCGCGTATATACGCGGGTTAGCTTGATGAAAAGCGCGTATGGAAGTTAGGGTTTCTGAAGCTTATTTTACTGTTGTGATTTCTGCTATCTCTCTACTATCTGTCAATAAATCTGGTCTTCTTGAAGTTCTGGGCTGTTTTGAATATGATGTATGCTGCTGATATAATGATGAACAAATCTAATCAATGATTGAGAAGACATGGTGAAGAAGGAATAACTGTTTAACAGTTCGGTATTGCTGTGAAATTTTCTGAACTGAATGATCCACATCTGAATCTGAGTTTGAATAGATTCTGAAAGAAAATATGTTCAGAAGTATACGTGGATTGTTGTGATGAAAAGCGCATATATATGCGAGGTATCTTCATTAAAAGTGCGTATGTCAGTCAGAGTTTGAAAAATAATATACACAGAATAATACGCGGGTTGGTTTGCATGAAAGCGCGTATGCACGCGGCTTCGGTGAAGAAAAGTAGCGTATGGAATCTGAATTAATGGTTGTTCAAGGTTGGAAGTGTATCTGATTATTTACTCTAATGTCTGGGTTATTTCTGATATTTTGGTTATAAGTGAAGGGTTGTGTTGAAGCTGTTTGATCCAGTTTGAAACGTGGTCCATGGTGGTGCTGAGGGTTGGAGCCTTCAGTGAGGGGGTTGTAGCTCCCTTCCAGTGGTAGCTGGTAAACGAGAGCAGGGGCTAGTAGCTCCCTTCCAGGAGAGGCTGGTAAACGAGAGCAGGGGGTAGTAGCTCCCTTCCAGGAGAGGCTGGTAAACGAGAGCAGGGGGTTGTAGCTCCCTTCTAGGAGAGGCTGGTAAACAAGAGAAGGTTGTAGCCTTCTGCAGGTGGGTGCCTGTGTGCTGGTATGAGTCTGCGCTAGTACATGGTCATACGGTGTTTTCTTTATAATAATAAATATTGAAGACTGAGACGAAGGCAGCGGTGGTTTTCTCTCGAATTGGGTTTCCACCTTAAAACCTGGTGTTCATGTGTGATGCTTATGTGTGATGATTTATTCTATTTTTACTGCACATGTCTACTGCTTACTAAACATTTAATGAAAGAAAAAGAAAAAAGTTTTTTCAGTCAGCTCAAAATACTGATTCACCCCCCCCTCTCAGTATTTTTCCAACAATCTTCTCCAATGTTACCATATAAATGAGTTTGGTAGCAGTGGGAAATGCAGATGAAGTCAAGGTGAGGCAAATCATCAAAATATTCATGGCTCGTCCTTTGTTCTGCCTTAATGATCCCCATCCAGCTACGAAGGAGGGAAACAAGGCTTATGGTAACTATATTCAGATCACATGTGCACAGTCCTGGAGTTATATCTCACATCATCTAAACCATTACGTTATTCATAAACCAATTCAGAGTTCAAAATTTGCTCTCATTACCTTATGGATAATGCACAAGCCCGAAAGGCAATGTTGAACATGTTTCTATGACTTACACATTGGCTAACACATCAATTGAAAGCTGGATTAGAATATTCCTACAGTCTTATAGAAAATGTTGTTCTGCAAGGACACGCTGCTACCAGAAGCAAGAAACGGGAAATGAAACAAGAAATAAGAAAAAAAAGAGAAACAAGGGGTACAAATATTGTAGGTAAGAAACAGTTTCTCTTGCACTATGCGTATGATAGATATACGGGATAATTTAGTAAATTAAAATCCATTTGAAATTGGAGATTAATGTATCAATGTTAAAAATTCAATTCAATTCACAACATAATGTTCACGTGTAATTTTTGTTTTATTTTCAATTTTATTTAAAAAAAAAATATGTTTTTGGATCTCAAAGAAAATTATTGTAGAAAGAAGAAAAAACAATAGTGCTAAGAGTGATTTCACATGGACAAGTCTCATTATTTATATCCACATCAGTATAAATCATTAAATAGAGAAGGCCCTTCCTGAAAGGTGACCTCTATTAGATGCAAATATAAATCTAAATTAAGGTACATGGACCAAGATATGTAATAATGTTTAAGTACAACTGAAAATTGAGTCTTTTTTCACCTCACATTCATATCTGAAGTATGTTAGAAAAGGAAATATGATCTGATTTGGATCCTCAGTTAAAATATTTTTAAAATTTGTAATTAGCACATGTTATCACTTAGGTTTTCCTTGAAGTTGTAAGAAAAGGGAAGTATACCCGAGGTAACCACAAACCAACCTTCAGATGCAGAATCTAGCCAATCTGCATCTAGAGAGGGCTCTCTCTTTATAATTTATCTTGGTTCTTAGAAAGTTTTAGGCTAGTTATAAATCCAAGAAATTTGGTTTGAATTTGAATGGTGGAATCTGCCAACTGAGGGCAAGATTGAATATTTCAGGCCATTGGGCTATGGAGTCGAAGGAATGGCTTTACTGGATTACTATTCTACACACAAGATGGCTTTGCAGGGCAAGATAGCCAAACAGAGAACAATTTTAGAAATTAAAGTGAATGGAATGGATTTTGAAGGAATGAAAGACAATTAAGAATCTTTCAACATGTTCAAAGAAAGAAAGCTAATGATTACAAATAAAGAGAAGTTAATAATTCTTTACTATAGTAATCAAAATGTTTAAACCAGCGAAACAAGAGCAATTAAGAATTCGTTGCTTATAACCATCTTAGAAGAAAACATTTAGAATAATCACAATTGAAATCAGAGTACACTTAAGTAAGTTCTAATTTATTCTTTCATGTCAATTATTCAGAAATGGAACACAATGATATTATAAACAGATATAAAACTTAAAACATGGAATAGAAAGGACTTATTGAACTGTAGTCGGACGCATGAATCCTGCAAAAATTCTTGAGCTTCAAATCATCATCCATCAAGCCACAAAGAAATTTCTCCAAAGCACTTTTATTCCAAAAGATCATTGTTACAACAAAGTAGTAGAATCCACCCTCAATACTTCATTCGAGGGTTTATTTATACAAAAAATGATTTAAAATATCTCACACTAACCTAGGAAATAATCTAGGGTGACTAATGAATAAGTTACAACAAAAAGGGAGACAGATGGTCTCGAAGATAGGACAAAAGATAACTGCTGGTGTGTTGTTTCCTCCTTTTATGCATGTGCTGGAGGCAGGTCCTACAATATGGCTCGATGCTGTCCTTTTGAGTAATTCTTTTTTTTAACTGCCTTGCTTGTCTGATACTCTTCATTTCTACTGATACACTTTCAACTGCCAAGCTGATACTCTTTAACCTTTATTCATCTATTTATCCTTTTCATAATAAAAAAAAAGGCAAAATTTTTGATTTGAAGATGAATTTTACAAAATCTCTAACAGGTCTTCCCACCATTTGTCTTCTTCTATTATGGTTCGTTTGAGTTTTCTTAATGTTTCATCGGCCTCTGTGTATCTGAAGAGACTGGGCCGGTTTGGGAACAAATACCTTATTTCATACTCAAGATGAAACAAATTCTTTAACCTGTCGTAGAGATTCTTCCCTGTTGGCAATGTTGATTCTAACGAACTGATAGAGTGAGCAGTTGTGTTATGAGCATGTATATCCAGTCTGTTAACATAAGTTCCCAAGTCCATTATTTTGTCTTCTGAAATCATAGGACTGGGCAACCCACTGTTTAATAAAACCTGAAACTTTTCTTTGAAGGCATTAATCTCTTCCTGAATATCTGAGCATTTTCTTTCCAGATTTTGCATAAGAGTTCTCTTGGTAAAAACTCCTTTTATTTCTAAAATAGTACCTGTCCTGTCCTCAATTCCAAGCTCTGCAAGCTGCTGTTTGCTCTGGGTGTTCAAAAATTGTATAAGTTGATTTTCTTGCTCAGGTCTGTCCCTTAATTCTTCTTTTGTTTTGTCAATTTCTTCCATAGCTACTTTGACAAAGTCATTTTGTTCAAATATTATTTGAACAAAGGACCAAATACTCTTTATTGAATCAATAATATTATTCCAAAGAATTTCATTAATTTCTCTCAAAGAATTTTCTAATGAGAGATCTTTTTCTAAAGCCTTAACCAATTTATCCAGTCTTTTGATTTCTTTTGTATTATCAGCAACAGTCTTTTTTGACATATCATATTTTTGTTCCAAATTCACGAGCTGCAATTTTGTAGATTGAAGTTTTGTGACTCTAAGTTTTAAACTTTCCATTTGTTTTGCTAATTCATCAGAACTTAAATTAGAAGTATTCACCTGTGATGGATCTGTTTGTTGATCTGCTGTTGTTGTACCTATAGTAACCTCTATTGTGGATGTCTGCATGATAGATTTCTTTTCTTTCAATGCCTGCTCCAGTTATTTTTCTGTTTCACTCAGTTGCTCAGTCATTTTCAGGAGCAACTCCACCATTTCTTCTTGTCAAATTTCCTTTAAAACTTCTTGAGTTTGGGGATGCCTTGAAGCTGGCAATTTCAATTTCTTTCTCAGTGCAGCAATATCATCATCCTTCTTTTTAAACAGTGCCTCAATGCTTTTTATATCTTTGGGATTATGACCCAAATTGATGATTATTTCCTCCAGAGATTTTATTCTGTTATCCTTTGCCTGAGACGAAGCTTTCTCAATTTGCAACTGGGTATTTGTATTATTTAAAGAATCTTGCAATCTATGGGTTGTCATTGCTTTATTAGTAAGGGTAGAATATATCATTTCCCCAGTTTGTTTATGTAATTCTATCTGGTCCAATGGATGAATGTCTTTTGCTAGGACCTCAAAATTGGTCCTAATGTAATCAGATGCTATCTTGGGTTTTGGCACTTTGGCTTTGAAATGGCTCATAATCATTTTCCCTTGCTAAATTTCAAAAGCTGACATTAATATTTCTTGATTGTGTGGAGCCATTCTAAGATACTGATCATATACCTGCATCTTCAATGGGTCATTCCTTGCTTTTATATTAATGAAAGTCTTCTTTATATCACCTGCGCCTGTCTTTGGCTATTTAAAGGAAGACACCTCAGTGCTCAACTGTCTTTGTAATTCCTTTCCTTTATGACTTGTGTGTGTTTCACTAACTGAACTAGTTAGCTGACTATCCCCTCTTTCATCATCAAAGATTTCATCTATAGATTCCACTTCTGGAAGTGGATTCAGTTTCTGCCTTTTAGCCTGATGTTGTTGTGAAGATTCTTTGGGAGGAGTGGGATTTGTAACCTGTATTTTCTTGCCTATTTCCATATTAGATGGAGTCTGCAATTCTGAAACTTCAGGATGATTAACTTGAATAGGAGAAACCTGTGTTTGATCTGGTGCCTTGGAAGTTTGAGGCTTCTCTGTCATGATGAAAGTTTCAATGACTTGTACTTCTGGTTCTTTCCCTTTTCCTTTAGACTCAACTGCAATTGATGGGATGTTTTCCTGTAATCCCTGTTGAAGATTTCCTACCGAAGAAGTGCCAATATGAGGTACCTGCACTTGCCCAAAATATTCTAGGTCAAAAATTTTCTCAAGATCTTTCATAATTTTGTTCATATTGACTTCTTCACTATCCTGTTCAACTAATGTTCCTTCCATCCACTCATTTTGATTAGCATACTTTTCTATTTCTGGAATTCTGTGGTGAAAGTAGGGTGCTGATTTGTTCTTCATTCTTTTGTCACAAATAAAACTGAATGGATCATAGGGAATCCAACGGAAACTCTTTTGTAACTTGAAATGGTTTTGCAATATATTTTCTGCTTCTTGTTCAGCATCCCTAGAATTGCATATAAAGGGACCTAACTGACTTTTGATTCTGATTTGGGCTTTCTTCTTAGCGTTACAAAAATGAATAACATTAGAATTATTCATTTTCCTGAAATACTCTAAGGAAAAAAGTCTCATAGGCACATATTTAGGCAGCTTGAATGGACAAAGTTCACATCCATATATTCTGATTTCTGAATAATTTTGGTACAAATACCAGTCTCCAACTTTGTATGTCCTTGAAAGCTGTAAATTTTTCTTAATCTCATTGCTGAGCCTTGGAGGAGCAACTCCTGTCAACAAGGTAGTTGCAGGATGTATGAAAAGATCAATGAACTCAGCATAAGAATAGGGAGAATTATAGGAACTGTGAGTTATGGCAGACCAAAATATAACAGATCTGGGGTTTCCCTTGGCATCAAGCTTTTGAACGGGAAAAGGGAACTTCTCGATTGATAATAGATGATGAGATAAGAAATAGGCGAGATATTCCAATCAACACTTTCTCAGTATCTAACCTCATGGGTTGGTCTGGATTTTGTTGCAATGAAGATCTGAAAGTCATATTTTCTGTGAGGAGGTTGTCTGAGAGATGGATAATAATACTCGGGTTAATTCATCAACATACTCACTTGTATTGAAACCCATGACAAAGGATATCATATTCAGGATGAGCTTGCCTAATTCAGTAAAATAAGCAAAACCATAGGGAGGAGGTCGCTTAGGTTGATGTTCAGGTACCATAAAGGTCGGGCAAATGCATTTCATTTTTTCTTGGGATAGTTGAGTAGACCTTTCAAGTAGTTCTTCCATGGACAAGGGAGTAAGATTTTGATCAGGTTCAAAATGGAGCATTGTATTGATAGCTTGAGGAGTAATGGGGAAAAGGATACTCTGGTCCGGGGATAACACTGCTCTTTGAGTTGGATCATAATTGGAATGACAGTAATGGATAATTTCTGGGAAAATACGGACTAAGGGGATGAGATATCTTGGAAAATTGGATTCCCATAACCCAATGATATCCAAACCTTTCGAATAATCATCTCTGTAGCGACAATAACTTCGAAGGGGATTTTCATTGAAAACTAAGTCTTTAATTTGAAAATCTTTATCCACTAGTGGCAAGTATTCCAATTCTCTGTGAGGGGCATTTAATGGGGCTACACTTAGGGCTACCGGAACTTCCATTTTGGTTCTTGTGTATTCAAAGTAGAAATTTCAGGGGTTTTCCATGGAACAGGCGAAATTTTAGTTTTGGAAGTTTGATTTTAGTTGCAGGAACTAAAAGAGACCAATATTAACCTTTATTTAGACTATGGCGTGAATTTAACACTGGAATGCAGATTTTTCAAAGAGTTCCAGCAAGAAATCGGATAAATACCTGTTTTATGGAAAATGTCGAGATTTACAGGCACTGGTTAATGGCGGATGAATGCTCGGGCACTGGTATAACAATAGCGTTCAGGAATTTTGGTTGAGAGCAGTTTAACAGTGGATTTTTCAAATTTTCAGTGGAGGACGTAGTCACTTTCACCAGACAAAATGATAGAAAATACGCGGAATTTTGTTTTATTTGCAAAGTCAACGGGCTTTTTTTATTATTTTTGGGAGTAATGTCATCAGGGTACGGGAGGACACGTCACCGGGGTGGGTCAGTAAGCGGTAATTTCCGCATCGCTTTCGGGAGTTGGCGGTATTAGACGAAATGGCAGCGAATCCATTCAGCGATTGACACGTAGCCGGTGCACTGTTTGGAAACCGTCGGCATTTCGCACGTTAATCTTCGGACGGGAGATGGCCAGCGGAAAGGATGTGCACCGTGGATTTTCGATGGAATGATCCAATGGACGATGGGACGGGGAGATGGCATGGGAGTTAATGTGCGGGTCCAACGGGTTTTCAAAATAATTAACATTTAATTAATTATTCCGGGCGGCTTTTGATTGGTGAAAAGGTTGGTTATTAATTAATCTGGGCGATTAATTAATCCCTGTATTATGTGGGCAATCGATCGGGGATTTGGTTTTTAAACCAGAGTTTAGACTTGGAACTTGAGAACTTTAACTCTAGTTAGGGTGTCGGGTGAAAGGAAAAAACCAAAGGGATGGTTTATTTGTTTTTTTCGTTTAAAACATATAAATATATGTTCAAAACCCTTTTTCTTGTTTATTTTTATTATATGGTAATTAAATTAAAACAATTTAATTAACATAGGGGGCGAGAATAGTTTATAAAGATATGTTTTAGCCAAAGGGTTTATAATATGGGAATTTGATTTTATTATATGGGTTTAAATACTTTGGCTAAAAATCTATAGTAAGAGGGTTTTGGGGATATTACATAGAAGGATTTATATATATAGGGAAAGGTAATTTGTATAAGGATTTAATATTTAAAGTTAAATGTTAATATGACAAAGGAAACAAGGGAAACTCAAAATACTTTACACAACTAGGAAAGTGAAGATTTATGAAGTAAATTGTATCATCTCAACTTCAACACTTAAAAATAGAATAGTAAGTAATTTTGAGGGATTTTTATGGAAATTTGCATGATTTTCCTAAGTAAAATAGAATTTTACTTAGGAAAAGATTAAAAGGAAATGATTATAATGATAAATAACTTCAAGTACTTAGGTCTTTTTGATCATTAGGCCGAGGGTCCGGTCCCTCCAAAAGTCAAGGAAATGCCTTGAGCCCCTTTAATCTTCAAATACCTTAGCACTTTGGGGAAATTTGTAAAAATCTTAGGGAAAAAGTGATGTGGGAAGTTAATGATTTTGAATTTGCTTTCTGTGAATTTTCCAATGTATTTTCTGCTTCAGTACTTGTGATGAAAGTAAAGGATTAAATACATTTAGCACCATCATTCATCACATGAAACTTTGCAACACCATCTACCTACCCTATCTACTTTACACTACCATTTTCTCTTCTTTATTAGGGTGCACTTAGACTGGTAAACCCTTATCAATCTTTTTTTTTTTACATGGAAAATCTACCTAAGTCTACACTTATTACATCCAAGGTCTCAGATTAAATTGTTGAGCACCTTTTATTAACTCTACCTATCTACTTATCTGCCAAGATTAAACTGTTTGGCTAGATATTTATTCTCTATTCTACAACATGAAATTGAAACATGAATGAGTCAAGTTTAAACAGTTTGACTCTTCATAAATTGTGGCAAAGTTTAACAAGCTGCACACAATTACTTATTTACAAAAAATGAAATAGTAGTGGCATTTGGATTTGCACACTTTCCTTGGTCTAATTTTGTTTGGGGTTCATTTCTTTCACTTTTTTGACCAATTTATTTTTCTTACCCTTTGATTTTTCTTTTAGGGTATACTCTCTTTACATTTTTTTAAATTTTTTTTTTTGATTTTTTGATTTTTCAAGAATATGGAACACCTTTGCACAAGAAAAAGGTTTGAACATATTGCATAGTTCAACAAGTCAATCATGAAAAATTATACCTATTGGTATAGGAGTCTAACACTGGCTCCACTTGGGGATGGCTTTTCCTGGTGAAAAGTCAAGAACAGCAGGTCAGATGCCTCAAAATGCCTTTAACTGAACCATGAAATCTCCTTCTTCTGGTAGTTTTATTGTACATATGATAGTGAAACTTTTGAAGCTTAGGGCCTTCACTTCAGGCTTCAACTCCAAGAAGTCACCATCCAATCAAAACTGATGCATTAGAAAGGATATATTATGTACAAGTTAGAAAAAATCAAAACATCCTAGTAAATAGGATCAAAATAGTGCTTTAGCATTCGACCATTGACTGGTCCTTCCTCAGCTTCTGAATTGTCCAAATTTTTCAAAAAGTATGTGTTGTTTCCCTGTAAAGCATGTATGATGTAAGGTCCCTTCCATAAGAAATCAAATTTCCCATGTTTCCCTTTATCTTCCCTTCTGGAATCCCATCTTAGGACTTTGTCTCCTAGTTGAAAATCTTCTGCTTTAGTTCTTTTGTCAAACATTTTCTTTAACTTTTCCTGCAAGACTTGGGATCGTTGATACACTTCTTCTCTGGTTTGCTGCAAGTGAATTGTTTGGTTAATTCTTCTCTGAATATTATTTGGTTCCACTTGAGCCTCCTGAAGTAACTTCATAACAGGAATTCCTAAGGATGATGGGAATATTGCCTCAACACCATAAAATAATTCATATGGACTGGTCCCAATTGATTTCTTAGTTGTAAGTCTATCTGCCCACAATGCATTGGTAAGTTTCTTATGCCAGTTCTTTTTATTTTCTTCCAATAATTTTTTAATGATATTAATAAGGCTTTTATTGGAAGATTCTGCCAGTCCATTACCCTGGGGGTAATAGGCTGTTGAATTGCCTAAAGTGATGTGATATTTATTGCAGAAACTAATCATTTTCTTAGACTTAAATGCAACAGCATTATCTGTTATAATTTTCTCTGGACAGCCAAATCTTGAAAGTATATTAGTGTCTAGAAACCCTATAATTACAGAATCATTGGCTTGTCTGCATGGGATAGCTTCAATCCATTTAGTAAAGTAATCTGTGGCAGTAAGAATCCATCTGCGTTGCCCAGAAGAAGGGGGATGGATTTCTCCAATAAAATCCAGTCCCCATTGTTGAAAGGGTCTCTCTGTGGAAATTGGTTTTAATGGTAAAGGTAACAACTTTCTTTTTCCCTCAAAGATCTGAAACTTATGACAAGAAGTTACAAATTTATTAACATCTGAAAACAAAGTTGGCCAGTAAAAACTAGCCCTTAAGATTTTATCTGCAGTTGACTTCCAGTAGAGATGTCCACCACAATCCCCTGCATGAAATTCATTAAGTACCTTATCAGCTTCATCTTTCAATAAACAATTTAATAAGATTCCATCATGATTCTTCCAAAAAAGAGCATTATCTAAAATACAATATCTTAAAGATGTCATTTTCAAAAATTTTTGTTTCGTTCTGGACAACCCTGGAGGAGCTTGCAGGTTTAGCAAAACATAAATGATATCAATGTACCAGGGTGAATCTAAAAAGGCTTGACTGATGTGTGGAGTCGCCATCTCCTGTTCGTCATCCAGCTCGTTGATGTCCAAGGCTTGGCAATTAGTTTCAGTCATGAGTTGAGCTAAACCTTGACCTTTTATGAGTTTTGTTGGTTTAATCTCAATATCATATTCTAATATGGTAGCTATCCACTTACCTCTTTTGCCTTCCATAGCATCTTGAGTCAAGATGTCTTTAACAACAGCATTAGGTACATAAGCTATCACATGAGAATATAATATATAAACTCTGAAATCTTTAATTGCTTTCACAAGTGAAAAAGCCTGTTTTTCCATGATATTGTATTTCAAAGATGCATCTCTAAGTGCTTTACTAAAAAATGCTATTGGTTTTTCACATCCATGATCATCTTTTTGTAGTAAAACAGCTGCAACTGTATGTTCAGAAGCAAATGAAAAAATAATGAAATCTCTATCAAATTTTGGACTGGTAAGAACTGGTGTTCTTGTTAAAGCCATTTTGATTTCTTCAAATGATTGCTTGGCTTCTACAGTCCAGTCAATGCTTGAATCTTTTCTTAGCATGTTAGTAAGCAATCTAAGTAATTCAGCTAAACTAGAAATGAATCTTCTCAAAAAGTTAATCTTTCCTATGAAAGCTTGAAGTTATTTTATGTTTCTGGGATGAGGTATCTGCAAAATTGCTTGTATTCTTTCAGGATCAATTCTAATGCCATCTTTAGAAATAATGTGACCTAGGAGCTTTCCTTCTTCCAAACCAAACAATGAATTTTTAGGATTTAAGGAAATACCATACTTTCTGCACTTTATAAATGCTTGCCTTAGATGATCTAAATGTTGTTGATCTGTTTTGGAAAAAACAGTTAAATCATCTAGATAAATAACCAGAAAATCATGTATTTCTTTAGCAAAAGCAATGTCCATTGCTCTTTGAAATGTAGCTCCTGCATTCTTAAGTCCAAATGGCATCTTGACATATTTAAAAGTACCCCATGGTGTTGTAAATGCTGTTTTGTCTTGATCGTCAGGATGAACCAAAATCTGGTTA
The DNA here is from genome assembly GCA_034641835.2 of Pinus albicaulis. NCBI lineage: Eukaryota > Viridiplantae > Streptophyta > Pinopsida > Pinales > Pinaceae > Pinus > Pinus albicaulis. The sequence continues at coordinate 833,681,078 of CM076572.1, read as the reverse complement.
TACCCTGAAAATCCATCCAGAAGAGATATCTTTGAAGATCCCACTAGCCTTTGTAGGATATGGTCCATTTTAGGCAAAGGATAGTTATCTTTTAAAGAAACTTGATTCAAATTTCTCAAATCGACACACAGTATAATTTCACCAGTCTTTTTTCTTGTTGGTACTAAATTAGAAACTCATTCAGAGAACCTAATAGGAGCTATAATTCATGCTTCATACATTCTTTTAATTTTCTTTTCAATTGAAGGTAGTAAAACAGGATTTATTCTTATAAGTTTCTGTTTGAAAGGTTTCTGATCTGGTTTCAAAGGTATAGTGTGTTGAATTATTGATGTATCATATGATTTAAGATCTTCATAACTCCAGGCAAAAACATCTTGGAATTATTTTAAGAGTTCCACATATTTAACCTTTTGATCTGCTGGCAGAGATTTGGATAACTTAACCATTTTGGGATTTTCTGGTGTTCCTAAATTGCATTTTTCAATATCAGCTTTAACAGGTTCCATTTTGGGTTTTAAGGGAATGTCATTTGAGTCAAAAAGATCTTCCAAAGGAGTTAATCCTTTGGGTAAATGATTATCTTTCAGATTAATGATTTCAGTTTCATCTTCTATGATCTCATCGAATTGCATTTGTTTCAAATCTTGCATATCTTTTTCAGTGAATTTGGTTGGGTGAAGCATGTGAATTGCAGTTTCTTCTGAAATATTCATTTCTTCTTCATCTACTTGATTAGATTCATTGATTGTTATGTCTTCATCTATATTACTGTTAGAAAACTCATTTTCTAGTGTCAAAAAACTATTGATCTGATTATTATTCACAAATACTTGCCAATTCATTAGATTGTCCGGTATAGCAGGTCTATGTCTAATCTCAGCTGTGACCTGATGATTAGGTCCAAAAGGAAATTTACATGTGCTAGCGAACATTGCAAGGCTGTGAGCATGCAAATTTTGTTTCCTGGGAATCTTGGCAAGTTGAGCTTGTAGAAAAGTGTTGAGAATTTCCACAACTGTTTCTCTGTATTGTTTCAATCTGGGATGTTTTGTTGAAAATTCACCATTAATCTGTTGGATAATTAATTCAGAGTCTCCTATGATTGATACTCTAATTGCTCCTAACTTTTTGACATGTTTAAGCCCTAGCAAAAGAGCTTCGTACTCAGCCATGTTGTTAGTGCATTTAAAATTCAATCTATAAGAATGACCTTCGGCATGATCATTTTCAACATTATGTAACCAAATTCCAGCCCCTGCTCCTAACTTGTTTACTAAGCCATCAAATTCTAAATGCCATAGAATTTCATGTTCATAATCTTCATCAACTGTTTTAACATGTTTCTTAACAGGAACTAGTTTTTTAGCTTTTTCTGTAATTTCTTGTTTTTCTGGTGTTTCTTTGTCTTCGGAAATTTCTTCGATCTGAGCAGTGGATTTATTTGTAGTTTCTGTTTCAGGTCCTTCTAGCTTAGTAGGAAGGTCCATTTCAGCATTATAAAGGATGAAAGAGTCCATATCAGAATGCACTGAATAGACAGGGAAGTTTTCAGGCTTCTCATGGCTACTAACTAAATATTTCATCAAGGTCTCTCTATATAATCTTTTAGGTTGACCAAATACTGAAATAGTGGCATATGACATGTCTAATTGAATAGATCCTCCAAGTTTAGCACCCCAGGATCTAGACAACAACATACCATATTTACAAGGAATATCAGCCACTACTATATCCATCAAAATAGACTTCGCAGGGTATTGCACCAAAGTAACACACAAATCTTTAATTAAACCTAAACATCTTACCTGACTAGAATCAAAAGAAAACAGATCTTTATACGGTCTAGTAATGTCTAAATTTAATCTTTCCATCACAGCTTTTGGCATCAAGTTATGGGATGCTCCAGAATCAAGCATAGCATTATGGAGTATTTTGTCATGAATGTTCAAGCTCACATAAAATGGAGGAGTTCCTCTACTTTCTGGTTTGCCATTTACCTCGGGGCCAAAAAGTAGTTTCGGTTGATCATCAAGAATATTCACTGAATCATCCATTACAGTAATGTTAATGTTAAGGGATTTGCTGATTTGACTTATATAGACATCATGTTTAGCCAATTATGATAAAGGAACAACTATCTTTAGTTTGCCTATTTCAGCCTCTAGATTGAAAGGTTTTTCTGTTTGAGCTCTAGTGTTTTGGACAGTTGGGTTTTCTCTATTTTTTGGGTCTTCAACGTTTTTCTCTTTTTTCATGAGTGGGATTATGATTTGAAGGTGTTTCTGAACTAACTTCTACTGTTTCTTCTATGTTTCCTATAGGAGGAAAAGTATTAGATAGTTGTTTATTATTTGGTTGGTTTTCAGACACATATTCAATTATTGGATTTGGGGGGTTAGGAGTTGTCCTAGACAGAATTTGAACAGGGGGAATGTTTTGTACAGGAGGGATGTTAGCTTTACCTTTGACATTTTGTTTTACCACTTTCTGTTTGCTATTCTCTGGCACATCAATCCATCTTCTTCTTAAATTATACTGTTTATGAACCTCATAAATTGTTGTGTCATAGCCTTCTTTAAAATCAAAAGTTTCTCCTGAATGAGTTTGAAATGTTTCAAGGATGTGATTCTCTTGATCATCTTGAGATAGGAAAACTTCTGGTTCATTTTTGTCCTCAGTTACGTTATTTATTTCAACATCCTCAGTAGGTTCTTCAGAAGTTGAACCTTCAACAAAATTTTCTTGAAAATGTGGCCTGATGTTTTGGTCAGGGACATTTTTTCCAATATTTTGGTTCTGATTCCTTCTAAAATTTGGGTTTCTCACAACATTTTGATTATCACTGGAAGACTTTCTTTCGATTGTCTCCACTCTGTGCCCTAGTCTTTCCATACCTTTGATGATTGCATCCAGCTTTCTTTCAAAAGCTGAAGGTTCTTCAGTTATAGGCATTCTTCTTTCGACCCTAGCTCTAGCTCGTTTTTCTATGAGGTTTTCTTCCACACTAACCACTATGCTTTTCATTTCCTCTAGGGTTTGAGGGGTTCTTTCCCTGAGTGAATGGGCTATGTCAGAGTCAAAACCATCCGGGAATTTAACCAATACTAAGTCAGGAGGGGGTCTAAGGTTTTGGGAAACAACATTATATGCTTCGTTGAATCTTATTATGTAATCTTGCACTGTTTCATTAGGTCTTCTTCTTAATTTTTCAAATTCTGATAGGATCTGAAGAGGGTCTTTCTTCTTCTCCCATATATTCAAAAATGCCCTATACAAAGCTGGTAAATTAGCAATACTGTTTGGAGCAAGGGCCCTAAACCATGTCCTGACTTCTCCAGTAAGACTCTGAACAAAAATTCTCATTCGGACATCATCAGTGTCAATTTCATAAAATTCAAAGTAATCAGTCATCCTTTTGGTATGTTGTTGAGCAGTATAAGCACCGGATCCATCAAAAGGTGTGATCTTACTTTGATAATCTTGGGGCAAAGCAGCAGGGTTGGCTGACAACTGTAACGGAGCATATCTATTGGCCATTGGAAGGTGTAATGGAATAACAGGCGGTGATGGTCTGGAGGGAGTGAGTGGAGGGGTAGAAGGAGTGGCTTGGTTTTGAGGAGTTTGAGGAAATGTAACTGAACTTGGAGAAGCTTCAGTAATTACAGAAATGTTTGAACTTTCTTCAAAGGTCTGTTAAGATTGAATGGAGTTTTGTAAATGTTTGTCAAGGTGATATGAAACAAATCTGAATTGCAAATCTTCAAAAAACAATGGATCTGGAACTAATCTTGATAATTCAGTTTCAAATTTTTTTACAAATAAGGATGTTTCAAATCGCTCATCAAAGGGGATTTCATCAACATATATAATCTTCACGGGACAGGATGAAGATCTGGAAAGAGGTTGAGAACTTTCAGAACTTTCTTGACTTTCTCTCTCAGAGCTTTCTTGACTTCCTTGTCTTCTAAGAATTCTCGGAATTAGATTTGGATTTTCAAATATCGGTGGTGGATTAGGGTCAGGATTTGACCTAGTATGACGAATCCTTTCTGAAGCCAGTTTTCCTAGATGATATATGTTTTTGGATTTTTGGTTTTAATTGATATGAAAGTACAACTTCTACAAATTCTTTAAGAAAAAATGATTTTTGATTAAAATTTTCTCAAAGATTTATTGAACTAGAGAGTCTGATTAAATGTTTGAAACTAAGGTTCAGTTTATAAGCTAAACCAGATATGGACTGAAACAACATTTATTTACTATGCAGTTGCAGAGCAAAAGCATTTCAAAAGCTACCTGGCTGATCTTCAGACTCTGTCTATAGCTTATAAGTGAAAAATATTAACAATAAAAATGATTCAGGCTCCCCAGTATGGTCGCCACTATGTTATCACTCAGGTTTTCCTTGAAGTTGTAAGAAAAGGAAAGTATACCCGAGGTAACCACAAACCAACCTTCAGATGCAAAATCTAGCCAATCTGCATCCAGAGAGGGCTCTCTCTTTATAATTTATCTTGGTTCTTAGAAAGTTTTAGGCTAGTTATAAATCTAAGAAATTTGGTTTGAATTTGAATGGTGGAATTCGCCAACTAAGGGAAAGATTGAATATTTCAGGCCATTGGGCTATGGAGTCGAAGGAATGGCTTTATTGGATTACTATTCTACACACAAGAAGGCTTTGCAGGGCAAGATAGCCAAACATAGAACAATTTTAGAAATTAAAGTGAATGGAATGGATTTTGAAGGAATGAAAGGCAATTAAGAATCTTTCAACATGTTCAAAGAAAGAAAGCTAATGATTACAAATAAAGAGAAGTTAAGAATTCTTTACTATAGTAATCAAAATGTTTAAACCAACGAAACAAGAGCAATTAAGAATTCGTTGCTTATAACCAGCTTAGAAGAAAACATTTAGAATAATCACAATTGAAATCAGAGTACACTTAAGTAAGTTCTGATTTATTCTTTCATGTCAATTATTCAGAAATGGAACACAGTGATATTATAAACATATATAAAACTTAAAACATGGAATAGAAAGGACTTATTGAACTGTAGTCGGACGCATGAATCCTGCAAAAAGTCTTGAGCTTCAAATCATCATCCAGCAAGCCACAAAGAAATTTCTCCAAAGCACTTTTATTCCAAAAGATCAATGTTACAGCAAAGTAGTAGAATCCACCCTCAATACTTCATTTGAGGGTTTATTTATACAAAAAATTATTTAAAATATCTCACACTAACCTAGGAAATAATCTAGGGTGACTAATGAATAAGTTACAACAAAAAGGGAGACAGATGGTCTCGAAGATAGGACAAAAGATAACTGTTGGTGTGCTGTTTCCTCCTTTTATGCATGTGCTGGAGGCAGGTCCTACAATATGGCTCGATGTTGTCCTTTTGAGTAATTCTTTTTTTAACTGCCTTGCTTGTTTGATACTCTTCACTTCTACTGATACAATTTCAACTGCCAAGCTGATACTCTTTAACCTTTATTCATCTATTTATCCTTTTCATAATAAAAAAAGGCAAAATTTTCTATCTGAAGATGAATTTTACAAAATCTCTAACAGATCTTCCCACCATTTGTCTTCTGCTATTATGGTTCGTTTGAGTTTTCTTAATGTTTCATCGGCCTCTGTGTATCTGAAGAAAGTGGGCTGGTTTGGGAACAAATACCTTATTTCATACTCAAGATGAAACAAATTCTTTAACCTGTCGTAGAGATTCTTCCCTGTTGGCAATATTGATTCTGACGAACCGATAGAGTGAGCAGTTGTGTTATGAGCATGTATATCTAGTCTGTTAACATAAGTTCCAAAGTCCATTATTTTGTCTTATGAAATCATAGGACTGGGCAACCCACTGTTCAATAAAACCTGAAACTTTTCTTTGAAGGCATTAATCTCTTCCTGAATATCTAAGCATTTTCTTTCCAGATTTTTCATAAGAGTTCTCTTGGTAAAAACTCTTTTTATTTCTAAAATAGTACCTATCCTGTCCTCAATTCCAAGCTCTGCAAGCTGTTGTTTGGTCTGGGTGTTCAAAAATTGTATAAGTTGATTTTCTTGCTCAGGTCCGTCCCTTAATTCTTCTTTTGTTTTGTCAATTTATTCCATAGCTACTTTGACCAAGTCATTTTGTTCAAAGATTATTTGAACAAAGGACCAAATACTCTTTATTGAATCAATAATATTATTCCAAAGAATTTCATTAATTTCTCTCAAAGACTTTTCTAATGAGAGATCTTTTTCTAAAGCCTTAATCAATTTCTCCAGCCTTTTGATTTCTCTTGTATTATCAGCAACAATCTTTTTTGACATATCATATTTTTGTTCCAAATTCATCAGCTGTAATTTTGTAGATTGAAGTTCTGTGACTCTGAGTTTTAAACTTTCCATTTGTTTTGCTAATTCATCAGAACTTAAATTAGAAGTATTCACCTGTGATGGATCTGTTTGTTGATCTGCTGCTGTTGTACCTGTAGTAACCTCTGTTATGGATGTCTGCATGATAGATTGCTTTTCTTTCAATGCCTGTTCCAATTCTTTTTCTGTTTCACTCAGTTTCTCTATCATTTTCAGGAGCAACTCCATCATTTCTTCTTGTGAATTTTCCTTTAAAACTTCTTGAGTTTGGGGATGCCTTGAAGCTGGCAATTTCAATTGCTTTCTCAGTGTAGCAAAATCATCATCCTTCTTTTTAATCAGTGCCTCAATGCTTTTATATCTTTGGGATTATGACCCAAACTGATGATTATTTCCTCCAGAGATTTTATTCTGTTACCCTTTGCCTAAGAAGAAGCTTTCTCAATTTGCAACTAGGTATTTGTATTATTTAAAGAATCTTGCAATCTATGGGTTGTCATTGCTTTATCAGTAAGGGTAGAATATATCATTTCCCCAGTTTTTTTATGTAATTCTATCTGGTCCAATGGATGAATGTCTTTTGCTAGGAACTCAAAATTGGTCCTAATGTAATCTGATGCTGTCTTGGGTTTTGGCACTTTGGATTTGAAATGGCTCATCACCATTTTCCCTTGCTGAATGTCAAAAGCTGACATTAATCTTTCTTGATTATGTGGAGCCATTATAAGATACTGATCATATACCTGCATTATCAATGGGTCATTCCTTGCTTTTATATTAATGAAAGTCTTCTTTATATCACCTGCGTCTATCTTTGGTTGTTTAAAAGAAGACACCTCAGTGCTCAACTATCTTTGTAATTCCTTTCCTTTATGACTTGTGTGTGTTTCACTAACTGAACCAGTTAGCTGACTATCCCCTCTTTCATCATCAAATATTTCATCTATAGATTCCACTTCTGGAAGTGGATTCAATTTTTGCCTTTTAGCCTGATGTTGTTGTGAAGATTCTTTGGGAGGAGTGGGATTTGTAACCTGTCTTTTCTTGCCTATTTCCATATTAGATGGAGTCTGCAATTCTGAAACTTCAGGATGATTAACTTGAATAGGAGAAACCTTTGTTTGATCTGGTGCCTTGGAAGTTTGAGGCTTCTCTGTCATGATGAAAGTTTCAATGACTTGTACTTCTGGTTCTTTCCCTTTGCCTTTAGACTCAACTGAAATTGATGGGATGTTTTCCTGTAATCCCTATTGAAGATTTCCTGTTGAAGAAGTGTCAATATGAGGTACCTGCACTTGCCCAAAAGATTCTAGGTCAAACTTTTTCTCAAGATCTTTCATAATTTTGTTCATATTGACTTCTTCACTATCTTGTTCAACTAATGTTCCTTCCATCCACTCATCTTGATTAGCATACTGTTCTATTTCTGGAATTCTGTGGTGAAAGTAGGGTGCTGATTTGTTCTTCATTCTTTTGTCACAAATAAAACTGAATGGATCATAGGGAATCCAACAAAAACTCTTTTGTAACTTGAAATGGTTTTGCAATATATTTTCTACTTCTTGTTCAACATCCTTAGAATTGCATATAAAGGGACCTAACTAACTTTTGATTCTGAGTTGGGCTTTCTTCTTAGCGTTACAAAAATGAATAACATCAGAATTATTCATTTTCCTGAAATACTCTAAGGCAAAAAGTCTCATAGGCACATATTTAGGCAGCTTGAATGGACAAAGTTCACATCCATATATTCTGATCTCTGAATAATTTTGGTACAAATACCAGTCTCCAACTTTGTATGTCCTTGAAAGCTGTAAAGTTTTCTTAATCTCATTGCTAAGCCTTGGAGGAGCAACTCCTGTCAAAAAGGTAGTTGCAGGATGTATGAAAAGATCAATGAACTCAGCATAAGAATAGGGAGAATTATAGGAACTGTGAGTTATGGCAGACCAAAATATAACAGATCTAGGGTTTCCCTTGGCATCAAGCTTTTGAACAGGAAAATGGAACTTCTCTGATTGATAATAGATGATGAGATGGTAAATGACTGAGGAATATTTAAACACTTTCTCATTATCTAACCTCATGAACTGGTCATGGATTTTATTTGCAATGAAAGATGCAAAGTCATATTTCACAGCAGGAGGTTGTCCAGGAGTGAAGATGGATAAGAATACTAGGGTTAATTCATCAACATACTCACTAGTATTAAAACCCAGTACAAAGGATATCATATTCAGGATGAGCTTGCCTAATTCAGTAAAAAATGCAAAACCATAGGGAGGAGGGCCCTTAGGTTGATGTTCAGGTAACATAAAGGTCTGACAAATGCATTTCAATTTTTCTTGGGAAAATTGGGTAGACTTTTCAAGTAGTTCTTCCATGGACAAGGGAGTAAGATTTTGATCAGGTTCAAAATGGAGCATTGTATTGATATCTTGAGGAGTAATGGGGAAAAGGATACTCTGGTCCAGGGATAACACTGCTCTTTGAGTTGGATCATAATTGGAATGACAGTAATGGATAATTTCTGGGAAAATGCAGGCTGAGGGGATGAGATATCTTGGAAAATTGGATTCCCATAACCCAATTATATCCAAACCTTTCGAATAATAATCTCTGCAGCGACAATAACTTCGAAGGGGATTTTCATTGAAAACTAAGTCTTTAATTTGAAAATATTTATCCACTAGTGGCAAGTATTCCAATTCTCTGTGAGGGGCGTTTAATGGGGCTACACTTAGGGCTACCGGAACTTCCATTTTGGTTCTTGTGTATTCAAAGTAGAAATTTCGGGGGTTTTCCACGGAACGGGCGCAATTTTAGTTTTGGAAGTTTGATTTTAGTTGCAGGAACTAAAAAAGACCAATATTAACCTTTCTTCAGACTATGGCGTGAATTTAACACTGGAATGCAGATTTTTCAAAGAGTTCTAGGAAGAAATCGGGTAAATACCTGTTTTATGGAAAATGTCGAGATTTACAGGCACTGGTTAATGGCGGATGAATGCTCGGGCACTGGTTTAACAATAGCATTTAGCAATTTTGGTTGACAACAGTTTAACAATGGATTTTTCAAATTTTCAGTGGAGGACGCAGTCACTTTCACCAGACAAAATGATAGAAAATACGCGGAATTTTGTTTTATTTGCAAAGTCAACGAGCTTTTTTTATTATTTTTGGGAGTGACATCATCAGGGTATGGGAGGACACGTCACCGGGGTGGGGTGGTAAGCGGTAATTTCCGCACCGCTTTCAGGAGTTGGCGGTATTAGACAAAATGGCAGTGAATCCATTCATCGATTGACACGTAGCCGGTGCACTGTTTGGAAACTGTCGGCATTTCGCACAATAATCCTCGGATGGGAGATGGCCAGAGGAAAGGATGTGCGCCATGGATTTTCGATGGAATGATCCAACGGACGAGGGGACGGGGAGATGGCATGGGAGTTAATGTGCGGGCCCGATGGGTTTTCAAAATAATTAACATTTAATTAATTATTCCGGGTGGCTTTTGATTGGTGAAAAGGTTGGTTATTAATTAATCCGGGTGATTAATTAATCCCTGTATTATGTGGGCAATTGATCGGGGATTTGGTTTTTAAACCAGAGTTTAGACTTGGAACTTGAGAACTTTAACTCTAGTTAGGGCGTCGGGTGAAAGGAAAAAACCAAAGGGATGGGTTATTTGTTTTTTTCGTTTAAAACATATAAATATATGTTCAAAACCCTTTTTCTCGTTTATTTTAATTATATGGTAATTAAAGTAAAACAATTTAATTAACATAGGGGGCGGGAATAGTTTATAAAGATATGTTTTTAGCCAAAGGGTTTATAATATGAGAATTTGATTTTATTATATGGGTTTAAATACTTTGGCTAAAAATCTATAGTAAGAGGGTTTTAGGGATATTACATAGAAGGATTTATATATATAGGGAAAGGTAATTTGTATAAGGATTTAATATTTAAAGTTAAATGTTAATATGACAAAGGAAACAAGGGAAACTCAAAATACTTTACACAACTAGGAAAGTGAAGATTTATGGAGTAAATTGTATCATCTCAACTTCAACACTTAAACATAGAATAGTAAGTAATTTTGAGGGATTATTGTGGAAATTTGCATGATTTTCCTAAGTAAAATAGAATTTTACTTAGGAAAAGATTAAAAGGGAATGATTATAATAATAAATAACTTCAAGTACTTAGGTCTTTTTGATCATTAGGCCGAGGGTCCGGTCCCTCCAAAAGTTAAGGAAATGCCTTGAGCCCCTTTAATCTTCAAATACCTTAGCAATTTGGGGAAATTAGTAAAACTCTTAGGGAAAAATTGATGTGGGAAGTTAATGATTTTGATTTTTCTTTCTGTGAATTTTCCAATGTATATTCTGCTTCAGTACTCGTGATGAAAGTAAAGGATTAAACACATTTAGCACCATCACTCATCACATGAAACTTTGCAACACCATCTACCTACCCTATCTACTTTACACTACCATTTTCTCTTCTTTATTAGGGTGCACTTAGACTGGCAAACCCTTATCAATATTCTTTTATTTTACATGGCAAATCTACCTTAGTCTACACTTATTACATCCAAGGGCTCAGATTAAACTGTTGAGCACCTTTTATTAACTCTACCTATCTACTTATCTGCCATGATTAAACTGTTTGGTCAGATATTTATTCTCTATTCTACAACATGAAATTGAAAAATGAATGAGTCAAGTTTATACAGTTTGACTCTTCATAAATTGTGGAAAAGTTTAACAATTTGCACACAATTACTTATTTACAAAAAATGAAATAGTAGTGTCATTTGGATTTGCACACATTCCTTCATCTAATTTTGTTTGGGGTTCATTTCTTTCACTTTTTTGACCAATTTATTTTTCTTACCCTTTGATTTTTATTTTAGGGTATACCCTCTTTACATTTTTTTTTAATTTTTTTTTTTGATTTTTTGATTTTTCAAGAATATGGAACACCTTTGCACAAGAAAAAGGTTTGAACATATTGCATAGTTCAACAAGTCAATCATGAAAAATGACACCTATTGGTATAGGAGTCTAACAACACGAATGCTTTGTTTGATTTTATTTTGTCTCTTCCACAAAATTGAAAGGGAAAACAAACCATTGTGACGGTCAACCTTCCAAGGGTAGCCCATTAAAATAAATGAATACTCTAGTGAAGACATCAACAGGTAGATGAAAGGAGAAGTTGGAGATGACAATAGTAGAAATGAGAGCTCGAAGAGGGCAACCTGCTTGAATATCAGTGGAGTTAAGGAGCATGCCCATGATGAGTGAATGTGCTTCTGCACCAGGCCATATGAAATTATTTTTTTGGAACAATATACATCTGTGTATAGCTCACCCCTCTATATTTATCTACTGAGCCTAATAAAATGGTAATTAAATGTGGAAAAATGTGTATAATTGTTTCAATTTCATGGCTCCGGTGTACATTAATTAGTTTATTTCATGCTTGAGCACCCTCGGCTATGGATGCTCTCATGAAAACTACAACAATCTCAGTGTTGTAAACACATTGTAGGCAACCCTGCTATATTTATTGGTTTAAGAGAAGAATGGTTTGTCTCACTTCTCGAGTCAAATTTCTTGTTGGGTATTTTTACCTTTGCCCATAGACCATCCATAGCATTCTCGCTTACTGGGAGTTTTTCTTTTGCCCACATGGCACAGACTGTCCACATCAATTTATATATGAAAGGAATACACACATAAATTTCATTTTATAGCCACTCCATAATGATACACTACACTAAATGAAAAACTTCCCACACACTTCGTTGTCTCACATATACAGGGACATGAACAAGGTGGTTGACGACCTTTCAAAGAGGCATTAGGGCTGGAGTGGGGTGTTTGGACCATTTCAGTTTCTCAGCGTGGGCATACAAATGATTTCATTCATGAACCTTATCTATAAAATTCTCTACAAATAGATACTTTGACTTATAGAATGATGTATTTTTCTTTTTAAAGCCACAAAAGTCTGTTTTCTGTTGTTTATATAGCTCACAGGTTTTGTGATAGTCAACAACTTTTAGAGCTTGCTTTTGAAAGGTATAATACATGTCCTTTTAATTCAAGAAACAACTTTTCTTTTTTAATTAGCTCACTTATATGTAAGCCATGTATGCAAAGTTGTCATGAACCAAATGTGAGACTTCCCACCCAAAGTTAGAGAGGTTACAGATTTAACTCTCTTCATCCCCTAGCAGTTAAGAATCCTAATTAGGGCCACTTATTTACCAAATTTACCATCCATGGATTGTGGAAAATTACTTGAATGGTTTTCCACGAGGTGTTCTCCTAAGAAAAAAAATGCTCATGAGGTTTCTTTGGAAAAGTTAAAAAATATGTGTATATATATAGATAGGTAGAAAGGTAGGTAGGTAGATAGATAACATTGTTTTATAGCCCCAATGTTTAGTTTAAGTGATTTTGCATGCCATGCCAAAGCCATAATGACCACAAATATCACAAGGTATAATCCACTTGGGTCCCTTGAGGGTTGGAACATGTCTACCAACAGCAGAGCACCGTTCATATTATATTGGGTCAGTTGAGGGTTGGCACATGTCTACCAACAACAGAGCATCATTCAAAGAATGTGAAGAAACTATTGGAGGGTTTCCCCGAGTTATTTTTACATGGGAAAAATGATATTATCATCATTTATATCAATACTTAAAGAAGCTTTTTATCAACAAAATCAAAGGGGGAAATAACACTCTATCTTTCTCTTAATTAAGCTTATATTGGAAAACCTAGAGGCAATGTTGCACATGATTGGAACCCGTTATTACATTTACCTAGATGACATCTTTGGGTGCTACAACACTTTAATACACATCAATTTTGTTGGCCCTATGTGGCTAATTTTGATTGGAAAAAATCTTTGCCTCACAGTTGTTGCTTGTGGTGGCTGCCTTACAGCATTTTATAGTGTAAAATGCAAATATATCTTTTATGTTTTAAATATGAATCATTTTATGAAAGAGAGAGAGAGTGTGTCTCAAAATAGGCTTTGTAATGAACTGGGGTTCATTTTAGTGCCACAATAATAACTTTTAACTTCGATGTTTGCAATCCATGATCAGTCTAATCACAACACATGGCTTTTTGGGTAAAGCATTTCTGTTTTGTATTTGAAATATAGAAATTCTCAGAATCATTCTTTATTGATGTGGGGTTTCATTTAACATCAAAATGGAATATTTTGGCTTTGATAGTCCTAGTGGCCAACAACGCATTGGCTCACTAGTGAGGTTGATGAGGTATTAAATAGTAGGTAAAATCAAGTTCGTATAAACCATATTAAGGAAAAATGTTTTCTTTTGTGGACCATAATAGTGCTTGAACTAAGACCTGTATCGAAATAAAAATCAAGACAATGGAAAACAAGATACAAAAATGAAACTTAAGGAATTCATAAGGTAACTGAAGATTTGAAATTCTTCAAATAATACTTACTTGAAACTTGCTTTGTAAAGGACCAATTTATACTAAAGGGGAAAATGCTAAAAAGGTATCAAGGAAATAGTTACAGAATTGACAATCAAAACTCGATAACGTGTAGAAATAAGCATGTAAGCAAGCAAAAAATGGACCAGTTACTGTAAGAATCTCAAACCTCATGTGTTATATTTTTACCTTGTTTTCATAGTGGTTGATTCTCCTTCCTCATAGCGCAGTTGTAACAGCATATCCATGCCTCGATATATGTTTGCAACATCGATAACAAATGAAGCTAGGCATAACAATAGTTTTCTTTGGGAGTGTTGTTGTTATGTAGATAAGTTTGTAGGGGGCGGAAGCATGCATGCATTCACCATAGTTATTTCATTTCGTGTTTTAGATTTAGAGAAGGCCCAATTATCTATGAGCAAGGTGCATGTTGCAGGGCACAAATACCAATAATATTGTGCATTTGTTTGTCTTCATTTTAGAGGCTCAGTGCATGCATGCAATGACCTAGTATTCTCCAGTTGAGCACAATATTTCTAGAAGCATTATCCATGCATGAGGGTGCACTCACCTAGGAGATTAGAGTTAGTTTTTAACACCATCACCTAAGGTGCATCACTAGATGTCTATAACAACCCCCAACCACCCAACGGAGGGGAAATTACCCTTGAAATCTGCCTCTAATGCCAAAAATTTAACATTTCTTTAGCCTCTGTGGGAAGGTAGTTCAATGTCTTCTCTAAAGCCATTTTCAACAATATTTTCTTAGGCAATACTTTGCTAGTTTTGGCACAGGAGAACCAATCACCCGCATTATGGAGCGTTACCTCTATTGAAGCATTACCTTATGGTAAAAGGATTTTTGGCTATAGTGAGTCCTTAAAAATTTATAAGATCTACATTCTGTTAGAAAAACAATACAAAATTGAGTCAAAACATGAAATTTGATGATAAGGCTTGGTCTTCCGAGTCTTAGGGGCATCTTGAGAAGGTTGAGGAGGGAGAGACAGTTGTTCCAAATGCTTCTCCATAGATTTGAGGGAAATCAGATTCAGATCAGCAAAGTTCCAATGCAAACACAGAGCATGCATGGAACACCCACACATTGCACAAGGCATGGGAGAAAGTTAGAGGTCCTAAGACTTCTTTTCATGTGATTCATCCTTGTCATGAAAAACTAGAATATCTGAAAGGGAATTTTTAGAAACAATGATTGAACCCAAGTGGTTGTAGAAGATGAAGCATGTGGCTAACAAGAGCTGATAGAAGTACAATTCCATATTCATTGGATGAAGATTCTCAGAAAGAGAGGTTACCTCTGGTATTTGGTGAATAACCAACCTCATATTTTCTTTTTTATTTGTAATAAATATATTGAGCGAGTTCAAGGAAAATTCACTGAACTACTAAAAATTATTTTCTTCACTATTTGAAGGGCACATTTCATTATTGGTTAAGGTATGTTGAGGATGGAAAATTGATGTTGCATGGCTTTGTGGATTTAAAATAGCAAGGTGCTACTAATGCTAGGAAAAGATATCATAATTTGGTACCATTTCCTAGAAGATAAGTTCAAGAGGAGAGCATTGGTTCTTGAGTATTTTCCCTTGAATTTGGAAGTTGTACACATTTTGACTAA
Organism: Pinus albicaulis; assembly: GCA_034641835.2. NCBI lineage: Eukaryota > Viridiplantae > Streptophyta > Pinopsida > Pinales > Pinaceae > Pinus > Pinus albicaulis. The sequence goes on along the minus strand of CM076572.1, from coordinate 833,665,567 downwards.
GCCTCTATTGAAGGGTAAGATTGAGATTTTAAGGGAGAGACTAAGGTTAGTGGAGAACACCTTCTCACAAAGCGGTAGTGTTACACATTTTGCCTTGTTTGCTCAGTAGTTAATTCTCCTTCCTCATAGCATAAGAATGATAGTATGTTGATACCTGGGAGTAGAAAATACTTACCATTATATGTGACCGGAGCATTGGTGGCCGATGGAATTAGGCACAACACTAGTTTACTGTGGGATAAGTGTTGCTGTCTAAGTTGCATGGTATAGTCAAATAGAAATGCATACGTCCAAAACAAGAAAGTGCTTTAAACATGACCCCAAAAAAAATTAGTAAACAAGGGATATATATATATATATATTTGATAGTATTTAGAATACAGATACATATTCATAAATAATCGAGCAAGTGCTAAGAGATCCAAGGCCGACCAAAAACATGCTACAACAAATACCTACATATCATCGCATTAAAATAAGATAAAAAAATCATGTCAAATCCAGATTTTGTTTAAGTGATAGGTACAATTTTACTAGGGTAATGATTAAATTCTAGTTCCATATCCTCATACATGACAGAAACATTGCAACCACCCCAATCCTGAAATCCCAAAAACTATTAAGTCTACTAGATTTTGAATGGAATATAAATTTTTATTTTCTCCATATGAAAATGAGGTTGGAGCCACTCTCCAACATCCTAAAAAAAAAAATTCTTTAAGAATTTACCATTCCCTATGATGAGGAGGATGTATTTGGAGCATCCTTACACCATCCTACTATCATTCCCCAATGTATGAGTCCTGAGGATAATCAACCTATATTGATTTCCCTTTCTCAATATGGTCCTTGTAATGAACAACCTAGATGTTGTGACTTTCCATGCCAATCATCTCCTTTATTATTCCCATGCCACCATGTACCCACATGTGTTGAGAAGAATCACATGCCTAAGGAAGTCTCTAAGAAAGTAAGAATAAATGTTTGGCCTTTGATCATATAAATAATTCTCTATAGTCAAGCCAAAAGGCATGATCCAGTGATATTTGAGTCTTGGGTGAGTGCTTGTCTTACGACTCTTTACACAAACTTTTGAGGAGGGAGAGAGAGTTGTTGTTACAAATTATCCTCCTCAGATTTGGGGGGAATCAGATTCAGATCAGAAAAGTTGCAATGAAAACACAAAGCATGCATGAAACACCCACACATTGCACAAGACACAGGAGCAAGTTGGAGCTCCAAAGAATTCTTTTCAAGTGAGTCATCCTCATGAAAAACCACAAGAACTGAAAGGGAATGACTGGAAAAAATGATTGAACCCAAGTGGTTATAGAAGATGAAGCATGTGGCTAACAAGAGAAGATATAAATACAACACCACATTCATTGGATGAAGATTCTCAGAAAGAGAGGTTGCCTCTGGTCTTCGGTGAATAACCAACCTCACATTTTCATTTTGCTTTGCAATAAATAAATTGATCTAGTTCAAGGAAAATTCACTCAACTACTACAAAGAATTTGCTTCACTATTTGAAGGGCACATTTCATTATCGATTAAGGTATATCGAGGATGGAAAATTGATGTTGCATAGGCTTGTGGATTAAAAATAGCAACGTGATGCTAGTGCTAGGAAGAGCATATCTATGAATAAGTTAACAACTCTGATTCATGCTGGAGCATGCTCCACTTATGCCCAGAAGCTACCCTACGTTGACGTCATGAGAAAATTCTCTATAAGGATTTTTTACCCAGCTAGGAAGTATAAGCAGCCAAGAAACTATAGGGAATAACAAGTCTAGGAAGTATAAGAAACCAAGCAATTATAGGGAGTAACAAGCCTACTCCATTTAATAACATCAAGTGTTCATAAGGTAGATCAAAGCTCTCTCTCTACTTTGACATTGAAAAACACCTAGTGGCATCCAATACGTTCGTGACTCATTCATATAGTAGCAACAAGTTCTTATTTAATGCAGGTGATTATTTAAGAGTGTCTCAACTCTCTGCTACTAAGTATAAAAAATAGAGATGCATGAGATTGCATAAATCCTTCCTACTGCTATCTAATGGCTATATATTTATTATTATTAAATTTTTTGGTCACAACCAAGCGAGACACCAAATTTGTGTATGAGACCCCCTCAGCGATTTGAGTGCTACGAAGGCATACATACTCTAGCCCCTTTTGGCTTTGAACCTGTGACCTCTTAGGAGGAAACAGATGCTCTTAAACATTAGGCCCACTCAAGACTGTCTCCCAATGCATGTATTTTTCATAGCATGGATAATTTAGAGCATTTTCCAGTTATCTTGATGGAACAACAGTCATTACTCTGCACCTTCACACAATGCTAGTTATGTGATAAGGACCCATCATATAAATTCACTCAAAAAGGCTTTGCCTCAGTAAATTCCTCCAGAATTAATCTACACTGAAAAATTATGTATAAAAGGCTCAAAGAAAGAGGACGCATATAATCTGGTGAACCCGAAAGCAGTAAACTGATATTTTGAACCTCATCATATCCCTCAACCAATGGATAACTGTAAGGAAGATTCCACCATAACTTATGGATTATACACACACTTTGTTGAGGTATAATTTTAAACAAATGGAGCAAGGTAAGGTAGGCCCTTATACTTTTGGTTCCAAGGCATCGTTTGCTTGAAGGGAGAATTTTGAATAGTGGGAAGAGAGTGCAAGATCCAATTCACATATTACTACATGTTTTATCAAGCTCACCTAAATCTGCAACACATATTAAATAACCCAAGCATAATTATAGGCCCAACTAAATAAAAATTCCAACACATAATAACACCAGAATTAATATAGATTTAGACTTTAGTTAATATGGATACTCATATTCAATCAGAGAGAAGACATAGTTCCCCACTAAGATACCAAATTATCATTTACAGTATTAATGACGCCTTAGGATTCCATGATAATAGATAGAATTAATAGCACAAGTTATGTATGGGAAAGGGTGTGGGTACATTACCCTTATCAAAATTCCCCAGTAGTACCCTTCTATCGAAGAGTGGAAACACTTAACTAGGAGATTGATGATGGCCTCCAAGGTAAAAGAAAGCAGAAGGCATAACTTCCAAGCATCACGATTCATTATCTAATTCAACCTGCAATCCCTACTTTCATGTCAAATAAATTAGGCATAAACACTTGATATGAAGCAATGGAAAAATGTACCACATGTGCGTTGAGCTGAGAGGCATCTTTGGGCAGCTATCTGGAGAATTCTAAATGTCATCATCAACACCATTGTCTGTGATGTATATCATCAAAGAAAATATCCTCTAGTTGTCCTTGGAAGTGAGGGGGTAACAAAAGGAACTTGGTATTTTCTTTTGAAGAAGCAAATTTGAGAGTGCATTGGCTGGTTAAGTTTACCTTGCAATGCAATAAATAAAAAATAAAATAAGAAACCCAAAAAATTGGAAAATGAATGGATACCCATATTCAATCACAGGGAAGACATAGTTCTCCACTAAGATACCAAATTATCATTTATAGTATTGATGAAGCCTTAGGATTCCATCATAATAGATAGAAGTAATAGAACAAGTTATGTATGGGAAAGGGTGTGGGAACATTACCCTTATCAGAATTCCCCAGTAGTACCCTTCGATCGAAGAGTGGAAACACTTAACTAGGAGATTGACGATGGCCACCAAGGTAAAAGAAAGTATAAGACACAACTTCCAAGCGTCATGATTCATTATCTAATTCAACCCACAATCCCTACTTTCATGTCAAATACATTGGGTATAAACACTTGATATGAAGCAATGGAAAAATGTACCCCATGTGCATTGAGCTTAGAGGCATCTTTGGGCAGCTGTCTGGAGAATTATGAATTTCATCATCAACACCACTGTCTGTGATGCAAATCATCAAATAAAATATCCTCTATTTGTCCTTGGAAGTGAGGCGGAACAATAGGAACTTGGCTTTTGGTTGTGAAGAAGCAAATTTGAGAGTGCATTGGCTGGTTAAGTTTACCTCGCAATGCAATAAAAAAAAATTAAAATAAGAAACCCCAAAAAATGGAAAATGAATGGATACTCATATTCAATCACAGGGAAGACATAGTTCCCCACTAAGATACCAAATTATCATTTACAATATTGATGAGGCCTTAGGATTCCATCATAATAGCTATAAGTAATAGCACAAGTTTAGAAAAAAATCAAGAATGTAGTTCTTATATCATTTGTATTACTTGTCTAATGTCTTTAGCATGTGGTGTGTATGACAAATAAATAAATTCAATGTTGTTGTGAAATCCCCAAGTTGCAATAACCTACAAACGATAGTAAGAAATAAAATTACAAACATTGTTAGAATCAAGTCACAACAAGCATAATAAAACTTAACTCAAAAATAGACTAGTGCCCTTAATTTTGAAAAGTAACGTTAGCCCCACGAGATCCAAGCTTGCACTATCTAGTAATTAAAGCCACTTTGAAGAGGCAAGGTTAGCACAATAAATAGTAAATGCACAAATTAGTTTAAACTTTATTTGTCACTTTAAATTCATGTCAGCTATAGACTACATAATTTTAGTTTATAAGGTCTATCCTAAGGTCCTTGACAAAATCCAATATTCTCTCCTCACTCATGCCACATATTGATGACTCCATACTTCCATGTTTAAGACAATCACCACCGTCCCCACCCCCAACCCCACCCCCACCCCCGACCCAGTTCCAAGCAACACTTAAATGATTACATCATTTTTTCAGTCCTACCAGCTAACATCAACATCAGAAGAACAACGTTCAACAACACCATTCCAGTAGAGGGGTCTCCTACGCCCCCCTTTCCCAACAAGACTCTCACAGAGCTGCCAACACAGATCCTAGGACGGAGATCACCCTTCTGGAAGGAAACCCTCCACCCTCATACAACAGTATCAAGCCATCCCACTAAGATGGAGAGACACATCATGGATTAGGCCTTCATCTAGTATTTGTCCTCTATCATAAGTTCCTTCCCTTTGGCCTTGGATGGTAGGAGAGGCACATGTTGGGCAGTGAAAAAGGTATGAAATCATTATGTATTTTCTCATTCTTTTACTATAGACATAATCCTTTTTACTTTAGAAAGGTAATTTATTATAAGAATTATGGTAGAATTGGAAAGGTTTATGTTTATTGTAAAAAGATGACTAAAGATTGATTTTTTATTGATAAAACAGGAATTAGACAAAGTGAACAGCTGTACCAAAGGCGAGGCTGAGATGAATGCAACTGTTGCTCCACCAAAATTAGACCAAATCTTGCCAAAGACAAGGAAATCTGAATGCATGACCAAGAAAAGGAAGGGGACAACTCGGCTTCAGTCAAAGTAAATCATATGATAACTAAACGAAGAGAAGCGAATCCCTCAGGATCCTTCGATCTTGAGGGATCGCTGTTCAAGCCTCATCTTGTTCCTCATCTTGTCTGTAAGGGTCTATTATATAAGGCAACACCTTTAGTGATTGAAGAGGTCAGAAATTCTTGTATTGAAAACATTTCCTCTGTAATATTGTGTTTTATTGACTCTCAGATTTAAGAGAGCGGTCGCTGTAATACTTTATGCTCGTTTAATATCAAAGACGCGTTTCGTTTCATTTCACAAGTTCTGAAGTAGCCCAGTAGTGTTTCACTGGTGCTAAGGGCCTGAATCTGGTGGAATTAACTTGTTGTTTGTATTTCTAATCTTTGATTATTGTTGTGTGAAGTCGTCTTTGAGTTTATTACGATTACAGAGTTTGATTGATTGTTGTTGGATTGAATACAGGTTCATTGTGAAGCATTAACGAACTGCACTGCTGTTTTATCATTTGCAAGAAGTGTATTCGATTTTTATTTACCTTGCTATCTTTATAAAGCTTTGTTGTTCTATAATCAATTCTAGTTGTTGTTCTATTGATTCATGATCCATTATAATTGATTGTTTTGTAGTATTGGCTGTCGATAGGATTGGAGTCTTGAGATTAGTTACTTGATTGCGTTACGTTTACAATTGCTGTTCAATTCATGTTGCTGTTCCATTTTTATTTACTGTTCATTTCTGATTCATAGCTTTAGATTAGCAGATAGATTGGTTACATTTGCTGTGTGTGCATAGGAATTTTGAGTTGTTGTTCCTTTCTAGCCTTTGAAGTTCCTTTCAGTTATTTTCATCAGCAAGTTGTTTGAGTTTGATTTCATTTCCATTGCTTTAAGAACAAGACCACCAACTGTAGAGGACACTGGTTACTTCTTCCAAGTTCCTAGATTGGTTATCTTGCCTTAGTGTGATTTCAGTTGCATCGATTTCTAAGGGGAGGAGTTACTACTACTGTATCCCTGATCGATGGTTTGTAGATTGATTTCAGAGCATTTCCATTTATGTTGCTGTAATTAGATTTCTTTATAAGCATCTGTTTACTCTTGTATTTAGAATTCTGTACTACATCTTCACAGCATTACTCTTAGTTAATTGCAGCCTCAGACAGAGTACACTCTTGAAATAAAAAGTCACTCCCGGATTGATGATTAATGTAGGCTAATTAGGTGTTTGAAAGATACCTTTTTATGACTCAACATTTTGGCGCCGTTTCCGGGGAGAGTGTATGCCATTTCAAAGGAGTGATGCACAACTGATTTTCTTCTGCTTGCGAAGAATTGGGTATTAAAGACAGAAGGTAAGAACCTACGCACCGGGCAAGAAACACACTTGCTCATAGCTCGCTTCACAGCATAATTAGGTAAGCTTATTTCTTTAGGTAGGAATGAAGGTTTGTTTTCTTGAATGAATAGACAAGCTAAGAAAAATAAAATTCCTCCTAAAATTGAAAAACCTAAGGGACCAGTGACCCTTGGGCGGACAACTTTTATTGACGAAATCCTTAAAAGAACTGAATCTCAGCCATCAGTAGGATTTAGAAAAGCTATCTCTAGACAACCTACTAGTTCCCTTCAGGCTACAGAGTCACCATCTGAAGCCTTTGCTGAGATACATAGTCAAACAGTGGGAATTGAGCAAGATTCCCAATAAATTGAGAATCCCTGCATAATTTCCCCTCAAGAAGGGAACTCTAGTAATCTCCGTGAAGGAGAAGGGGAAACAAGAGAAACAGGAGACCCAAAATCCCCTATTGAAATAGCCCAACCAGTAAGCAGTCCAGATAAGGGAAGTGCTACTAAACTCATTCAAAACCAAGGTCCTGAAACACCTCAAACAATAGGTCAACAAGGAATACTTATTACTCCAGATAAGGGAAGTGTTGTCAAAGCCATTCCTGCTCCTGCTAGTGAGCCTAGAAATTCCCTTGAGATCCCAGAAGGATATTGGAATATCTTTGACCAAATGGCCCAGAACAAAAATCAGAATCAGCAGACACCCCAACAAACCTCTATGCTGCAATATCCTATAGTAGATATTGCAGTCAACGCACCTATGAAGGCCATTCCCCTTCAACATATTCCCACATTTCATGGCCTAACATCAGAAGTTCTAGATTCATTTTTTTTTGAATTCGATGTGTTATGCAGGGGATATGATTATACCACTGATCCCCAAAAATTAAAACTATTTCCTTCTACATTAAAAGGAGCAGCCTTACGATGGTTTATGGTATTAGGTGGGGGTGTCATAACTGATTGGGATCAGATGAAAGATGCATTTTTAAAGAAGTATCAAGATTATTGCAGGTCTTGGGAACTAAAAGATGAAATATTCCAAATGATAGAAAAACCAAATGAAACCTTGGAAGAATATGTGGAACGGTTTCAATACAATATTCAGAGATCTCCTTATGAATCTTTACCTTTACTTGATAATGTGTTGAAAACTACATTAATTAGGGGAATGAAGGATCAATGGGTTGAAACATTGAATATTATGGGAAAAGGTGATATATATCAGTAAAGTTATGCTAACATTATTGATTTGTGCATCAGGAGTTCGAGGGGCAACACAAGGCTAAAATCAGTAGAACGTGATATGATTACAAGAGAAAACAAGACCTCTAATGAAGGTGTGACTCGTGCAGAGATCAGAAATTTGCTAGAATATTTTAAGCCAGATTTAATTAGGAATCTAAAAATGCAGTTCGATATTATGCAAGCCAAACAAAAGCAAGCTGAAGCAGAACAAAATATGGCGATATTCTGTCCTAGATGCAGGAAGAAACACAACCACAAAGAGTGCCCGTTGGATGTAATCAAAGTCTGTGCCATTTGCACTAAAGATCACCCTACAGAAGGATGTCCCTCACTTCCTATCCTAAAAGCAGTTTATAAGGAGGCGGAAGAAGAATCAGAAGTAGTATGTCTTCTTAATCAGCACCGACAATGGCAACCACAACAATCGGGTATGGAAATTGATCCATTTTCTTCTTTTCAACCTCCTCAATACAATGCTCAACAATATAGTTGAATGTGGAAAAATCAACAACCTTTCCCCAATTGGTCACAACATCCATTCCCTACAACATCTTGGCCAAATCAAACAAATCAATCTAATTGACCTAGCTTTCCTTTCTGCCCACCATTTTGGCAAAACAATAACTATCCAACACAATGGTCCCCCTCTACTTTGCAGAGTCAGGCCTGGCAGTCAAACTGGCAAAGACATATAAATCAGCCAGCTGGAACAATCCCTCTCTCTCAACCTACACTGCTAGCTCCCTATACAAATCCCCAGACCAACTTAAGACCACAACTCCCAACCCAGCCCAACCCAAACCCAAACAATAGGCCAGTTCAGTCTATCCAAATAATGGAACCCTTAGAATTAGAAACTGAACTAAGGGAGTGTAATGACCTTCAGTTAAGGTCTAGGCGCATAGTAGAAACAGAGAGAAATAATAATGTTCATATTGAAGATCCGTTACCTGTAGAACAAACATTACAAAAAGAGAAGGAAGTTCAAAAACAAAATCAACAACAAGTAACAACTTCCTCTCCACCATTCCCAGAACGATTAATCATACCATGCCCATTAGAACATCCTAACTTTGATATTCTGGGAGAATTAAAAAAAGTGTGTATAAAAATCCCTCTCCTCCAAGCTATCCAAGACATTCCTATATATGCAAAAACCATTAAGGAATTATGCATAAAGAAGCCAAAGAGGAGAACAACCACCAACCCAATTGTCCAAATAGTCGGTACTTTATCTGACTTATTATCAGGAATGGAAACACCTGTAAAATATGAAGACCCAGGAAATCCCATAGTGACAGTACAAATCCATGGGCAATTGTTTCCAAATGCCTTAGTTGATTTGGGAGCAACAATCAATATCCTAACAACCGCCACCTATCAAAAACTTGGCATTACATCGCTAGAACCAAAAACAACCTTATTAGAATTGGCTGACCGATCGGTAGTCAAACCAGAGGGTACACTACAAGATGTAATGGTATCTGTAGATTCCTGGGAATACTCTGCTGACTTCCTGGTTATCAATCCAAAGAACCGGCTAGATGGACATCCATTAATCTTAGGTAGACCTTGGTTGGCAACTGCTGATGCTTATATTGGATGCCAACAAGGCAACATGACAATAACAATGGGAAACTATGTCAAGAATTTAGCTTTATATCCCCCAGCCTAGCCAAGCCTATCAATAATCAAACCAAGAAAACAACCTGTATCATATCTTATGGAAAATATGAGATCACCTCTAACTATAGAAAATGCTCTTTATTTTAAAGATCAAACAGAGGATGATATCATCAATAGTTTTATTAACAAACCACAAATCAGATCCCATCTACAATGTCACATGATCAAGGCAGCATTTGATAATAAGGAAGAATAAGATCCTTTGAAATACATTCTTGATCAAGTAATACCCACTACTTCTGTGTGCAATAGCAAAGATTGTAGAAATTGAGCCGGGAAAAACTCTAAACATTAACAAAAATTTGACTGCTAAACAAGAAGAAAAGTTGGTGCAACTATTGCGGAAATACAAAGCAGCCTTTGCATGGGATTACCCAAACATGAAAGGAATTGACCCCCAATTGTGTACACACCACATCTATATTGAAAAAGATGCAAGACCCATTCGTCAACCCCAAAGAAGACTAAACCCTCACCTTAAAGATATTGTATGTTAATTTCATCTATCTAATATCTGATAGCAAGTGGGTCTCTCCATTAGTAGTGGTACCAAAGAAGAACAGAAAGTGGAGAATATGTGTAGATTACCGTGAACTTAACAAGGCAACTCAGAAAGACCACTTTCCCCTTCCTTTCATTGACCAAGTATTAGACACATTAGCAGGAAAGAAATTCTTTTCCTTCCTCGATGTCTTCAATGGGTACAATCAAATCCAAATTTCCCCTGAAGACCAAGAAAAAACTACTTTTACCTGTCCATGGGGGACATTTACCTACCTAGTCTTACCTTTTGGCCTATGCAATGCCCTTGCTACATTCCAAAGGGTCATTCTTAGTATCTTTGCAGACTTAATAAATGAAGGGCTCGAAGTATATATGGATGACTTCACACCTTAGGGAGATGATTTTGAGCCAGCATTAGAAAATCTAGAAAAGGTGTTGCAAAGATGTATTGACACTAGGCTTTGTTTAAACCATGAAAAGTTTCATATGATGATGACCGAAGGAATTATCTTAGGGCATTATATTTCAGTAGCTGGAATTCAGGTGGACCCAGCTAAAATTCAAATAATCTTGTTAATACGCACACCTACCACACAGACAGAGGTATGTAGCTTTCTTGGATTTTCTGGTTACTATAGAAGATTTATAGAACATTATTCTTGAATAGCTGCACCTTTATATGCACTAACTAGAAATGTTGATTTTATTTGGATAGATAAATGTGACAATGCCTTCAATGATCTGAAAAATCTTGTTTCAACAGCCACAGTGCTGAGGGGCCCAAATTGGAATTTTCCATTCCAAATTTCATCTAATGCCTCAGACACAGCAATTGGAGCAGTACTTGGGCAGGAGGAAGAGAAGAAGCCATATGCAAATTATTATATTAGAAAAAATCTATCCCCTGCTGAATTAAATTATACTATGACACAGAAGGAATTTTTAGCTGTAGTACATGCTGTAAATAAGTTTAGACATTATATAAATGAGTATCCTGTAGTACTATATACTGATCACTCTGCCATTAAATTCTTAGCAAATAAACCTGTTACAAATGGAAGAGTGACAAGATGGTTGATTTTGTTGTATGAATTCGACATTACAATCAAAGATTGACCTGGAAAAGAGAACCTTGTAGCTGATTTTCTGTCGAGGATGCCAAAGCCAACAGACACAGAAGTAGTTGAAGACCACTTCCCAGATGAACATTTGTTTGCTGTTACTGTCAGAACCCCATGGTATGCTGGTATAGAAAATTATTTGGCAATAGGTAAATTACCTAAACATCTATCCCTTAATGAACGAAAGCAGATAATACAACGTAGTACCCGATTTTCTTGGATTGGGGGCTACCTATTTCATACAGGGGCATATATGCAAATAAGAAGATGCGTTCGGGAGGATGAGGTATTTGATATTTTGAAAGCATGCCATGGTGGGCACTGTGGCGGGCATTTTGCAGATCGTATAAATGCCCATAAGGTTTTATGAATAGGCTATTATTGGCCTACCATCTTTAAAGATGCCAAAAAATTTGTGCAGGCCTGTGATAGCTGCCAAAGGGCAGGTCGCCCTGGGCAATTTGATGAAATGCCTTTGAACCCTCAACTAGTAATTGAACCATTTGAACACTGGGCCCTTGTCTTTGTTGGTCCTATTAGCCCCCCATCAAACCAAAAAACATACATCCTAGTTGCAACCAAGTATGTTACTAAATGGGTTGAAGTAGAGGCTCTTTCAAAAGCTACAGAGGACTCTGTAATACAGTTTCTTTTCCAAATCTTTGTGTGATATGGCCTCCCAAGGGACATAATCACAGATGGAGGACCACAGTTTGTAGGTAATAAATTAGCTAAAACACTACAAAACTACCACATTCAGCACAAGATTACAACCCCATACCACCCACAGGCCAATGGCCAAGTAGAGAGCACGAAAAAAGTGATTGAATCTATATTAACAAAAACTGTTGCCTCACATAGACGTGATTGGGCCTATATATTTCTAGAAGCATTGTGGGCATATCTAACAACGTGGAGACCCACTACGGGGTATTCACCGTATCAATTGGTATTTGGAAAAGAACCCATCTTTCCAATAGAATTTGAAATTCAAAGATTAAGAACAACTCAAAACATGGGTCTAGATTTAAATGAAGCCCAAGCCAAAAGACTGCAGCAAATTAATGAGTTAGATGAGATTAGGATTTCTCCTCTTCAGCACACAATGTTAATTCAAAAAAAGAGAGAAAAATGGCATGACGCCCTTATCAAAGAAAAGATCTTCCACGAAGGAGACTGGGCACTCCTATATGATTCTAGGTTTCAAGATTTCCTAGGGAAACTCCAGACACAATGGCTCGGACCCTATGAAATACAAAAAATGCATGATAATGGCACTATTACATTAGCCACCATTGATGGATCTGGACATTCCTTTAAGGTAAACGATCATCGAGTACGATTGTATCATAAACCTCTTACCCGAGAATCCTTTTACCAACAATTACGGGAAGATTCTACCATGAAAATTCTGGCTGAAGGGGATAACTCCTCCTTGGCACTATTCTATTAAATCATTTCATTTTTGAATTTTGTACATAGAAATTGTTTATTCATTTGGATTGTTTGTTTTATGGAATTCGTTTTTTCAAATTTCTGTTTATTTCGTTTATTTTGAGTTTTGTTGTTTGTTTCAGGAAATTCTGTTTCTTTTCAAAATTCTGTTTATTTCGCTTGTTTTGAGTTTTTGCTGTTCCTTTCTAAAGGAACAACACTTCTGCTGTTCCTTTTGAAAGGAAAAATAGTTTTGTAGATTTTTGCTATTCCTTTCGAAAGGAACAACAATTTTGCACATTTTTGCTGTTCCTTTCGAAAAAAACAATAGTTCCACAGATTGTTTCTACTATTCTTTTTAAAGGAACAACACCTTTTGAGTGGATTTTTTTTGTTTTAGACCATAATTTTTGAAGATTTCTGATGACTCTTCTAAAGGCAAACATATTATTCAAATACAATCATACAAATTAAAGCTTATTGTAATCAGAAAATCAAAAGAAATCATTATTTTTAAGAAAGTTGTTTAGTAATGATAAGAAAAAGGAAAAAGGGACATAATCAATAACATGATTTTGTTGTATTACTACCACTGAATTAATCTGATCGATTATCCTTATCATGTTGGTTCTCGATGGTATTGAAGTCACATTTATACACATCAATAGTCATATTAAACCCTTTTTCCTATATCTCTATTTAATATCAAATGAAAGTATGAATCCGTAACCTTTGATTTCGAACCTATTATACATGAAAATCATTATAAATCGATCATATTAGTTTGAAGTGGGTAATAAATGCATCTGTACTTATGTTTATCTTAAGCTGTCCCTTATCCTTATATTTGAATCATTACAAAATGATTTTATATCTATTTACGATTTATCACACGCATTGATTTCAGTAATTGCTATAATTTGATTGAATGTATCATAATTATGCCTACTTTTTCCTGCTGCACTATTGCTGTGCCACACTTGCCCCTCTCAATTAATGGTCGAGGATGACCTATCATCCTTCAGGGGGGGCATGGATCTCTGCATGCAGATCAAATCTCGATATTTCTTTACCTGTATGTGAACCAAATCCCTGCATTCTAGGGAATAACAAAAATTTAACGATATTCTTCCAATTCACCGTGCTATGCTGTTCCATTGCGATCACTGTGTGTTTGGGAAGAACTAACAGTGTGCAGAGACAATGGGAGGACAACCAATTCATAGTGAGCTGCAGGTGCTAGTCGTTTCTGATGCTGCACGAGAGATTTTGGAAAGATTGGGATGGATTACATATTTCACGAGGATGCAACAACCCCATGAAGCAGTGGCCACTGAATTTTTATAGAACTTGCAGGAAAGATACTCCATGGTTAGAGGGAGACAGATAGCTGTATCCGATGAAATAATTGTGGAGGTGTATGGTATACCAGCGCAAGGAACTATATGGACTCAGAAGAAGATCAGGATTCGAGAGGCCATGAAGATTTTTCAGGATGACGGACAAAAATTGGTTGTCAAAGGCAAAGGAGTTCAGTCAACATCATTGGGAGAACCATGGACAGAATTGGCCAAGATAGTGCAGGCCTATATAACATGCGACGGAAGGAAAGATGTGGTAAGACCCCGCCACCATAAGTTACTGGCTGTATTAAAACATAAATGCACTGTAAATTTGCCTGCATTTTTAAATTCCTTACTGCATGATATCGCCCATAGTATAAGAAAATCTCAACATGCAGACATGGTGGTCAGCCACCATTTCCTAATCCGATTAATAGTAAGTCGTAGCCTTGCCCAACAACAGACCAAATGGGAAGAGTTTATATTCTCCATTGATGGAAGGTTAGCCTTACCTGCCCCGAAACAGAAGAGAATGGTTGGCTGAATATTTGAGCCATTAATTCACAGACAGTCCCTCCATTCAAAACGAAGTAGGGGAATGATAGAAGGATTTCTGGGCAGCAGTAGCCAGCCCCTGGAATCGCACAGCTCAGAGGATGAAAAACCTCCACAATTGGAGGGAGGAAGTCCTCGTACTGATGAAGAAGAGGAAATGGAGGGAGAAATTCGCTACTTGGATGAAAAATAAATGAGTCACCACACCAGTGGTGAGAAATAAACCAGTGCAAAAGAATAAAATAATGAAGAAGAGGAAATTGAAAGGGAAATTCAATATTCAGATGAGGAAGAAGGAAGTTATCATACCTATGAGGAGGACGAAGATAATCATAGCAGCGAAAGAATAGGAATAGAGCCTCCCGAAAATACTACTGTAAGTTCACCATGAAGCCCCTTAAGGGAAGACCAATTGGCCCAAATTCTGGCCAGTATGAGTGAATATGTGCATCCTCATAGCCCTTTGGACCTTAACATTGATATCAATCAGTTGCAGGAGCACTCTGCCTTTAACAAAGAAACAACTGAAGAAATGCTGAATGAAACAAAAAACCCTGACGAAGTAGTAGAGTCAGCTAGGGTTGCTTCCCCTGAAAGGCATGAACAAGAAAAGGAGAACATCGAAGCAATATCCCAACCTGAAAGTTCTCAGGGGATGGCAGATTCAACTAAATGTGTAATTCCCAAATAATATAGCCAAGGGCACATGAATATTGAGGAAGAACCCCAAGCAGAAGACCAACAAGAGAACCCAACTGAAGGCATGACTGATATGGACCAAAGCCCTGTTGAGCAAACAGGTTCAGAAAAAGGAACAGCCGTTCGATTGAGAAAGCAGAAGAAAGTAATTGAGATTGAAAATCTTCGGAGGGAATGAATGAAGCTTCACAAACTAGTGGAACAACTCAGGAAAACCATTAGGGTTCTTAGAATGAAACAAATGCCTAAGCGAGCCCCCAAGAGAAGAACCATAGCTATCAAGAGAACTTCGAAAAAGAGAAGAGTGGCAGCTAAGAGGAACCCCCAAGTTGCAGAAGCCATGCCTGAGCCTAATTATGGAGATACGAAACAACAAACAGCTGTTCCAACACAATCTGTTCCAGAGGTACCCACTTCAATTGAAAAAACGCAAGCTAGTAGTCAAAATACTTTTAGTGACCCCACATTATCCAGACTCCAAGAGGAGTTGGCACAGGCTCGAATGGAAATGCAAAAGCTAGAAGAAGACACTGTCCCTAGGAAGAGATATCAGGAGTTACAGCAACAGATGAAGAATATCCATGAAGCAGAAGATGAAGCTCACGAAAAGTGTCAAAAAGAAAAGGAAAAGGCTGACAAGGTAATGAATCAATTAAAATTAGCCTACAAACGAATGGACACTCTCTGCTCATTTTACGCTGATGTCTTAGCCTGTAGATGCCCTGCCAAAAACTATGCTATATTTTTATTAGAAAGATATTTACAGCTAAAGATTAAGTCAGTTAGGGCAGGTAAATCTATAGAGCTAAAAACTATAGATGACTTTGTATCATGCTGCAAACTCTATGGGATAAAGGTACAACGCCTTTTGTGTGAGTTTTATTTGCATAATTTAATACTTGAAAATGATTGTGAGTCAAACCCTAGCCCTTTTGTGGGGGATGTCCAACACCGGGCGTTTATTTCCTTTGTTGTAAATCAGTTAAATGGCTTAAAGCCTATAATGCTTTTCAAAGGTAGGAAAATGAATTAGATTTGTGGGTTACGAGTGAACCTTAGAACCCATTTAAATTTTGTGCTAGGCAGAAAAGTTTGATGACAAAGGAAGGTGTTATCCAAGCATTGGGGCCTGTCCATAAATCTATTATCTTGAATGGCACATATTATTTCTTATCTATTAGAAACCAGGCTTACATAGCAGCTAAGGTTCGATGGAGAATTTCTAATTAGAATGTGCAAAATAGAGAACCATTCAATTATAAAAACTTTGGGCTAGCTACAGACCGCTTGGTTTCCTATAGTAATCTCATTTTAAAAGAAGGACCATTCTGGCTAGGGTGTAGGTTTCGAAGCCCCATTGCATGGTATCCTACTTCAGACTACAAAGCCATTTATGAACTACCTGAAGGACAGACAGAGCATGTTTTCAAAGCATTAGCTGAACTGCATGGTTTTAGGCCTTTTGATGACAAACCTTATCCAGCTTATTCTTTAACTGCTCTCCATGTAAACTATAGTTTTCATGAGGACATGAAAAATATTAAGCAGGAGGGTATGTTGGGCAGTGAAAAAGGTATGAAATCATTGTGTATTTTCCCATTATTTTACTATAGACATAATCCTTTTTACCTTAGAAAGGTAATTTATTATAAGAATTATGGTATAATTGGAAAGGTTTATGTTTATTGTAAAAACATGACTAAAGATTGCTTTCTTATTGATAAAAAAGGAATTAGACGAAGTGAACAGCTGTACCAAAGGAAAGACTGAGATGAATGCAACTATTTCTCCACCAATGTTAGACCAAATCCTGCCAAAGACAAGGAAATCTGAACGCATTGCCAAGAAAAGGCAGGGGACAGCTCGGCTTCAGTCAAAGTAAACCATATGATAACTAAACGAAGAGAAGCGAATCCCTTAGGATCCTTCGATCCTGAGGGATCGCTGTTCAAGCCTCATCTTGTTCCTCATCTTGTCTGTCAGGGTCTGTTATATAAGGCCATTATGAAGTTCATATAAGATGTGCTCCATGTGCCATGATAGGGCTTCCTTTCTTAGCCATCTTGCAATATTTCTTGTGGCAACCGTTTTGGTTTGTGCTTGTAGTCTTTTCATGGTTTATATTCATGGGCAGTTGTGGGGTAATTTGTTTGTGATTTATTTCCTGGAAGTATCTAAATAATTTCCTCAATGCTATTATGCTTGAAGTTTTGTTTTTCTTTGTATATTGCCCAACTTTAGCAGCTTGCTAATGGGGCTATTAATACATTAATTAGTTCACTAGATATTTAAGCCTTCCACTAGGCTTCTATTCTCACTAGCATGCATTCTTTCCATAATTGCCTGTTTGAAAATGTGAAAATGTAATTTATTGTGTTTTTTGGGTTTTCACCTTTTGCCGATGTTTCCAAATTTTTCCACTAGCAGGGAGCATTGACAGGTTGGTCAAACAAGGTTGGTGATAACAATGTTTTATTCCCCTAACAACAGGGAACCTTGACAAATTGGTCAAGCAAGGGTTCCCCTCAAAGTGCGGTATGTTCACCCCTGTGAAACAACGGGGCCATCGTGACCTTTGAGTCTGGAAAGCCACAAAATTTTCCATTACAATGATGAACAATATCCCACCTATTGATATGTGTTGGGTGCTTGACACTTCTAGTATTTATGAAGCATATTTGATAGTTTCCTTTTTCCCCAATTTTGTTGGCAGTCCAAATTAGATTCTATAGTTATTTTACTAAAAGTGCTTAATGTCACAGATACCTGAAAGACCTTTACTGTTTCCCTTTTGAAATTGTTCTCCTATATTTGCCAGCTTGCGTTAAGTTTATATTCTAATTTTCCCGATACAATAAGCTTATTTCTTAAAAAAAAAAAAAAACTAATATGCAGAGCTATGTTTTTATATAGGATAGAACCTAATGACGTGAAAAATTATCCAAATTATTTTATAACTAAAATGAATTTGTGGCGATCCAAGCAATTTTTTGTAACAGGTAAAAATTCAACGAAAGAGACCACACAAACAACATAATTCATAAATTACAGAACAAGAAGCGTGGAGAGAGAAAATATCATGCTTTTGAAGAGAGAACATACAGAGATTAAACAAAACAGATGAATTCAATGGGGCAAAAACCAGTGCTCAAACCCCTGTCACCGTGGAAAAGAATAAATAAATAAGATTGCTAAAAGTCAG
The DNA here is from genome assembly GCA_034641835.2 of Pinus albicaulis. NCBI lineage: Eukaryota > Viridiplantae > Streptophyta > Pinopsida > Pinales > Pinaceae > Pinus > Pinus albicaulis. The sequence goes on along the minus strand of CM076572.1, from coordinate 833,647,082 downwards.
TGAAAATATTGAAAACATAGCTCTTTACATACCTATATGATTTTCGATAACAAAAACTTCAAACAACCCTGTAAAACTGTGCTCTCCCGCCTTCTCCTCCACCTTCGAGGTGGGTTTGTGCTGCATACTCCGTTTTTCCCTCCTATATTTTGGTTTATCTGTGATCTGACTTTTGGTTTTGTTTAGCGCATAGGAAAATAATCAAAACTCTTGAAACCATTGATTAGCGCATATGAAATAACCCTTGAAACCTAAAGGTGTAATGAATAAAATATATTTATTAACCCAAATATGTACTAGATATAGGATAAATAGATATTTCTTAACCCAAAGGTGAAATAATGCTTCTTATATATAACTTTACATTTGCATACTAAGATCACAATCCACGGATGCAAGAATGCATCTCATATATAACTTTATATCTGCATACTAATATCACCACCCACTGCTTACATTTGACGTCCAAGATTCCATTGTTATCCATGAGTTTAATTGTTTCTTTGATGGTTGAAATAACATCGTATGTTATAAATAACATTTTCATACTAAGATCACCACCCACCGCTTACATTCCATGTCCAGGATTCCATTATTATTCATGAGTTTAATTGTTGCTTTGATGGTTAAAATAACATTGTGTGTTATAAATATGTTATGGAAATGATAAATTTATTGGATACATTCTTAAACCTAAATACAACTCAAGACACGTGTTATGTTTCAAAGTTTCATCATTTCCCCTTGGAATGTTATATTTCAAAGTTTCATCATTGCCCCTTGGCATCACATTTGGATGGTTCTCATTGCTACTTTTTATGATCACATAATACACTTCGAATAAAAAAAAATTGTCTTATATTTGGAATCATACAGTTTTATTATAATGGTTCTTGAATGTTGAAGTGGTTGCATTATCTCAAGAAATTGTATTGGCAGTTCCGAGTATTGTTATTTCTTGAGTTAGTCTAAAGCTTTACAGTGTTATATTTTGTATGGTAACCTTTTGTATCGTAGTATTTTAATTTTTATTATTGGATTGATGCAAATTTTGACATTATAATATTGTTAACTAGAACTATAGGTGAATTTTAGAGTTTTATCCATGATATATTTGTTTATCAAAACACATAATTAGGAAATATGCAAAGTCAAATACCAAAAACATAAGAGAAGTGGGAGAAGTTAGCCATCAATCATGAAATGAATTCCTATCAAAGCACGTATCAATGAAAAGAGAAGCTATTGTGTGCTACACTCTTGGTTTTGGAATGTTTATTCATTCCAAAAAAGCCACCATAAAACAACGTTGGCATAGTAAGCATGTTCCACACTGTACTACAAAGTGACACAATCTTTTTTTTTTATAGACTACATGCGTCATGCACGTAAGGGAGGAACGCCATATCACAACTCCCCCTCTGCACTCTGAATTTGTGTTAATCACAAAATCACATCATGTGGCCTCATGATCTTGGATTCGTCTATGGATTTATTGGTGTGAGCATTGATGTTTCCATCCACCAAATTTTCCATCATGTTAGGAGTGCACTTTACTGCAAGGAGGGGTTGAATTCTCTGAGAGATATGGTAATGATAATTGAGCCTCTTATGTACCAGATTAAGCAGTATTTCTGGGCATTGAATAGGTTGAGAGGAATTCCAATTTTAGCTCAAAGCGATAGTAATATGAAGGAGTCAGTTGTTAATGATTGAATAAAAAGGTTGGAAATTTTTTCCAAAAAGCATCAACAATGGAGCAAGAGTGCACGATACCTAATCATGACTTCAATTATCACTATTGAACTAGTAGAAGAATCACTCACCTCAATAGAGAAATTTCCCAACATCTCGAATCAGTCTCCATTGCCTTAAATCCAATCAATTGTTGTCAACCTCCATCGCTTTGATTTCTGAAGAACCCATCAATAACATAAAGACGTGTTGAAGAATGTAAGGATATTATGAAAATGGTTGGAGAAAGTTCTCAGGAGTATGATGAAAAATTGCAAAACTTGATCAAAAAAATCTCTTATAATATCCATGAAACTCAACAAAAATAATGATCAATAGAATCTTGTAGGGTGAACATCCATTTTACTAAACAGTTTCATGCTTGGTAGGATCTAAGAGAGAATTGTGTAAGGAGTTCCTTCTAGGTAAAGGACATGGGTATTACTATTGTTAAAGGGGGTGGCCTACAAGAATACATTGGTATCTATTGATACATTGGTATTACCTCTTGCAATTGAGTGGTGACTAGGGTGTTGAAGATCCTTATAAGAGTCCCCTTTGTACTAGCAGTCACAAGGAGGATGTCATGAAGGTGAGCGCAAACTAGACGATGTGAGAGTCATGGGAACTTACGAATATGGTTCTCTTGACACCATAGTGCTTGAATCTCATTTTCCCACGTTTCAATCCTGAGTAGGACAACACGAAGCTATTGGGAGCATGAGAAACATCACAAAAACCTTAGGGTTTTCCTTTGTCTCAATATGATGCACCAACTTCAAATCCACGAAACTGTACACAAATATTGTGCTCCAACACCACCAAAATCCATCCTATCTTAGCTTCACAACTTGAACCTCAGACCTGAAGGATAATTCCCTAAGACAATGACTCTAATGATCATCCCAGATCATGACCTTATTGGGCGGGTTCTGGGGATTCGAAATGTCGCCCACGAGGGCCAAAATATTACATCGGAATAACATCTCTACAACACCAATACCGCCATTGTTGAATTCCCTTTTAAATGTTTCTCTGAATAGATCATAGTTGTAAACCTGGAAACCATGCTCTGTTCCACAGACAAAACAATTGAAGTCCATCCTAGAAACCCTCCTTTGTGCCACAGGAAAAATAGTCAAAGTCTAGCTTGGAAACCCTACTGTGATCCACAAGAAAAACAACCGAAGTCTTGGTTGAATGATATGTAGAGAAATGAGGGTTATTCACTGGCAGTCTGTGGGGAATACATTGAATTTTGATCTAGATCGAGAGATGGGTCAAGTAGGGATAGGGTGGTGAAAAAGTCGTATTATCACCTTCCATACAAAAGAAAAATAAAAAGAAAATGAAAACGAAAACAATGCAACCAAAAAAAACCTGATATATTTTATCTTTGGTATTTTCCTCCTATTCACTTGCATGAGGGACAATAATATCTTGTAGATATTTCCCATTAAAAATATATGATTGTCATTGTTGGCCTATATGGAAGGTCAAGTTTCAAATCTATATTGGCTTGGTAAGTTATTGCTTGTGTTTATTATTGTTTGGAAGGAACTTTGTTAGCATTATTGATATTTAACCAAATTATTAAATGGCATGATAAAACCCATGTGTAAATATATTATAATAAGGAAAAGTTACTAGTTCTTGACTATTTGAGCATTGTTATTTCATGTACGCAACATATTTTTTTTTAGTTCTCCAACCATCGAAGTGTAAGCACCAATGCTTGGAGGTGACCTAAAATGGATTGAATGATATTGAATAACTAAGGTAATAAGGTACCATGGAGGAAGCACATGTATTAAAGAGGGAAAAATAGGATTTTAATCAAAATGCAATAATTAAGAAGTGGTGGATGAATAGAATGAAGGGGATTCATCATAATACTTTTGTAATGAAAATGGGTATTAGTGAGGATGGAAACATAGAGGCACAAGTAAAAGAGTTCAAAAGGTTTCAAAGGTGTCAATAGAGTACCAAACATTTGTTCAAATAAGGGGATTTAATAATTGGAAAGAGATTGGAGAGAAGAATAGGTGGGGATAATATGTCTAGAAATTTGGAAGAGAAAAAATAAGTGATGGCACAAGGAGGTGAGAACGTTTAGTTAGATGGATCATGATTGTCTAAAAGGAAGCCTCAGTTTGTAAGGTATTGATTTGCCTATGCAGAGAGATATCATCACAAAGAAAGAAGAGGAAGAAACACTTAATAATGTGTTGTAATTGTTTGAGCTAGAGGAAGGTCAAGTAGTAGACATGATATATCCTAAGAAAGGTGGATCCAATCCAAACCAACCACCCTGTGAATTTTAAAATCATAGAGGTAATCCCAACTTTTTATTCTACTTTTGACTTGAAAGCACCTTTTCTTAGTAGTTTGGGATATAGTAGTAGTGAAAATAAAATGAAGGTGGGAATTTCAAGTAGAAGTGGCATATGTTATGTTTGAATTTTTTAGTTCAAGTGGGAGAGTAGGCCAAATTATTCAAACATGTTCGTAAGGTTTTATCTTGGTGAACAACCCAACCAAAGATATGGTTATAGTAGTTCCAAGAACTTTATGAAGGGCGGTGGTGATGAAAAACCACATCGATTCTTATGTGGATTCATTTGGAGGGTGAAAAGGATTGCAGTGCTAGTTTCTAAGTAGATAAAGCTCCTAACCAGATTGTGGGGGAAGCTTCTCTAATGGTGCATGAAGTTCATATAGATTTATCCCTAGGGTGTATCTAATGCCTTAGAAAAATTAAAGGCAATATTTATATCTAAGTTATAGAGGCTAAACATTGAACAACAAAACATCACTAAGATGAAGGAGATTAAGAAAATGGTTGGAGAAATTTCTCACGAGTATGATGAAAAATTACACAACTTGATCAAAAAAATCTCTTATACTCTCTATGAAATGCAACACAAAGAATGATCCATTCAAAGTTTGTTTCTCTTTAATAGTGTACCATTAATGCAATAGTCATGGGTGACATAGAGGGATGTCTTATCTTAGGACATGAGGATAGAATCTTGTAGGGTGAACATCCATTTTACTAAAAACATTTATGCTTGGTAGGATCTAAGAGAGAATTATGAAAGGAGTTCCTTCTAGGTAAAGGACATTGGTATTAATATTTTTAAAGGGGGTGGCCTACAAGGATATATTGGTAGCTATTGATGCAAGAACATAATCTCAACAATTTATTTCAAAAATTTTATTTGTCCTCCAGAAGGTCTTAGAGATTTATAAAAGAGGAAGTTGGTTTCCTTGTTGCCCTATAATTTTGTAGAATTTCTAATTTCATATTTAGGATAGGAAATTTTAGTAATTTTACTTATAAGTTAAGGTGTTGTTTGATTTTTAAGGCATCCTAGTCATTAGGGAATTTGATTCTTATGATTAGGATTTCTTGTGGCATCCTATGTATTTTTCAAACTCCAATACAGCAAGGAAAATACATGGAAGATATTTTGGGGAAATTTGATTGTCCATAAAATGTAGATCAGATTTGGGGACCTTGTAGCTCTTTTCCTTGGACCCTACTAGTTCTTAGAGGTTGTATTTGTGGCAGTTAGCAGTAAAAAACATAATATGCCCAAGAATATTAGTGTTGGAGCACCTATGGTTTGGGAGAAGGGATAAGGGGTTCCAAGAGTTAAGGGGTTTAAGGGTTTAGGAGAAAGGGGTTAAGGGTAAAGGGTAAAGGGTTAGGGCTTATGGGGTTTAGGGGTTGGGGGGTTGAGGTATAGGGGGTTTAAGGGTTAGAGGTTAATGGCTTAGTGGTTAAGGGATTCAGGGGTTAACGATTAACCATCAAGGGCTTACATGTTAGGGGATTTAGGGGTTAAGTGCTTAAGGGTTATGGTATTTAGGTGTCATCAGGTTAAGGAGTTAGGGGTTAATGTGTTTAGGGTTAGGGGCTAAGGGTTAAGGGTCAAGGTTTAAGAGGATATGGGATTAGGGTTGATGGGGTTCAATTATTCTAAGTTAGGGGTTATGGGTTAAGGGGTTAGTGGCCTTGGGTTTAAGGGATCAAGGGTTAATTTGTTATGAGTTATGAGTGTAGGGGTTAAGGGATTGTGGATTTTGGGTTAGAGGGATAGGGACTTTAGTGGTTATGGGTTAAGTGCGTATGGGTTGTGATAATGTGGCCCCTAATCCCCTTGTCACAACTATTGGGGGTTCCCCTATCAATTTCTCTCATTGCCTTACCTATAGGTCTCCTAGCCCCTATGCCATAAGGCCCCAAGGCTCCTTCTCATTATATAATGTTAGGATTATAGATCTCAGTAAACCATGCTCAAACCTCTCACTTCTACCCGTCCATGCTACCCTTATGCCCCCTTGCCTTGTTCAATACACCAAAAGATCTCCCTCCCCCAAAATTCATGAGAATTGAACATTCAGAGGCGATCGTTTAACAACAGCTTCACAACTACTCCATTTATAATGGTGTCTTGGATCTATTAGATGTCATTTCATTGAGCTACAATGATAGGTGAGAGCTATGCATAGCTCACTAAAGGTGTATCAAGAGGCTATTAGTCTATTGGCTATAGAATTTGACTCTTTTTATTTGTAACTTAGCGAAATGGAAAATATGTGGAGACAATCTCCATTCTTCTTCTTTCACCGGGCCACATAAAATAAATGAAGCAAATAGTCTCAAACCCTTGGAGAACGAAAGTTGAGAACAATAATTAGCATGAAAAAACAAATAATCCAATGAGTTAAGCTTAGAGGGGTCTCCCATTGTAAACAAGCATCCATAAGCTCGTTAGAGTTAGTATGAATATTTTCTAGAAGTTGAGTAGTCTTCACATCACCAACCACATCCAATATAAAGGTATCAACCCCTACGATAAAAATGATGTCTCCAAATAAGGTGTAGTTAATACCAATAATATAATCTTATGAATCTATTACAATATGATTTGGAAAGTACGTTTCCATACATGTGTGAAAGAAACAATTCATTTGGTTAGAAAAAGGAAGTATTTTTGAAGACCTCAAGAAAACCCCTTGAAGGAGACAAGAAGGGTTTGAAACCATAGAATACAAGTTGATTTATGAACCCTATTTCTAATGTGTTCTGTGCATGTGTTTGTTCACTCAGTTTGACATGTGATAGAAAATATCTGAAGCCTTTTTTTTTCCACGTATCATCTTCATTAGATATCATGTTGCTAAGAATGAAGTGTCTAGATTACAATTAAATTTGCTATTTTAGTTTGTTGTATTTTTTTGTCTTTTAGAGTACGAATCTTTCTGATAGACTACTGTGCTAAGGCAGTTTGGCTTTCAAATATTCAAGGAATATGTGAGCTAATATAAAACCATATTGTAATCTTTGAAATAACATGATGAACAAAAAGCACAATTTATGGTGTTGGATTGATTGAGATGTTTATTTTTAGATGGATGGATGTACATCTCTTTAGCCAATATATAAAACTCATTAAGTATTGTTGAAAGTATGTTATTGACATGTTGAAGTTCCATTGAGACTTAGAGGTAGAAGATTTAGAATTGTATGTGGTCACCTATCCGGGTGTGATGATACCTTGTGGAGGTAGGAAAAATTTCCATTTTTTAAACTCTTGGATATATTTTATACACCCTTGAGAGAATTTCAACCTTTTAAATAAAATTACAAACAAATATACATTTAGGTGATAATTACTAATTGATTCGGGGGTGACTTAACAAATTGTAGCATGTTGGCTTGTTGAATTTGTTAGTAAGTTAGGGTTTGATCAATTTGTAAGCTTCAGTGGGATTTATTCCAGTTGTATGTGTTTTAGAGAAGCCAGTTTGGAGTGGTGGTTGTGCTTCCTTTATTGAATTTGATTTCTTTGGTTCTTATTCTTATGCATGCCAACTGTGGTATCTTCTCGTTTGCAAATATTTTCTTATTCTGTACAGAAAAATTTCTTGTTGCATCCATGAAAAAGTTGCACAATTGTCTTGATTTATCTCTCCAATAGCTCGAGTTGTCTTGCTTCTTTCAATTGGGATGGAATTTTCCACCTCAAGAGGGTTGTTAGTTGTTGTCTAACTAAATTGTTACAACATTTTTTCTTGTTTTATTTATTTATTTATTCTTCAAGGAGGTGTTTCCTTTAAACTCTAGAAGAGGCATTGCAAGTGGCCCGATTATAACAGTCATCAGAACCTGTTTGTGATCATGGGAAAGAAAAACCTCAGAGGGTGAAAATTGGGTATGTTATACCTATGGAAAACTTTGGCTAACATCCAATTAGATATGTTATATATAGTTCACAATTAGGATATCACAGACCATACCGTTGCACATAAAAATGCACTACTCCTCAAATATCAAGGTAAGTGCAACAATATTTATTGAATATAGTTTAGTCACATGATATAACTATCCCACAACTCTACAGTAGAGAGACCGACATGGAAAAACAAACTTAAAATCGATCGATGCACTCACTTTCATGGGAAGTTCATGAACATTTTTATTTTCTTATATAATGCACTGTTACCCACATCTCGAGATCACATGAAAATGGTATTCATAATAAAGTTCTCTAGGTGAAGCAATTCATTTTTCCAGAAAGATCAGGTTACATAGCTATAATGTCTCATGTATTTTCGTACATCTGACCGGAAACATATCTTGCAGGAATTTTGAAGGAAATCCCACTCAAATTATCAGAGAATCTCTAGGTGATCTCATTAAAAAAGTATGTTTCTCTTTATATGTTGATTATTCTTTCTCTTCACTATTTTTTCTATATAAATTCATTTCAATTCATCCATATCAGATAAACTCTAGCTCATGGTTCCAATTTAAAGGTCGAGTTCTCAACATTGTTTTTTGTTACTTATTTGGAAAGTGGTTGTGGTTTGAAGAGGTTGCAAGGGATGGGAATATCAAATAGTTGTTGACTGGGCTAATGCAAGTTTTATAGGTAGAATGTGCAGATACAATCCCTGATGTCTCAAATTTGGCCGCACATTTAGGAGCTATAATGGTCATCCTTCACCCACATTTATCATGAGCTCAATAAACTAACAGCTAAGCTCTCCGAGGAGGCATTCAAGTAGCCAGTTGATGAACTATCAGCAAGATCAAGGTTGTGGCACACCCAAAAAGAGGCAACTGGTAAAATTTAAGCTAACAACAACCCCTACTCTTGAAGCTGACAACTTGTCTCCCTCAAGGACCACTGCCTTCTCCTTCATCAGGGAGTACTTCCTCAAAAACTCACTCAATTGCATCATTTCTATACCCCCAACAATCTATTTATGTTATTGTGCCGATAACATTTTTGAAATAGTATGAGGTTTCATATTGGTGAATGTGAAATGCCAATTTACTATTTGAAAACCAAATTTTCATCCGTTGTACCTAATGAGCCTTCTTCATTGAATATTTTCTTGAATGGCATTTTGTTTACTAATTTTTATCATTCAATGATTTCTTATATGTGAGGATTCTTCTCTATTTCATGCCTTACGACGTTTCCTTTGTCTTAATTGCTAACTGCCTTAAATGGGTTTCGTCTTAATTGTCATTGTCTTAAATATAAAGTTTTGTGTTATTTTTTTTTGTCTCACATTGCTTTTGTATTATAAAATTTTGTCTTAAAATATTTTTGTCTTAAACTACTTTTGTCTTAAATATAAAGTCTTAAAATATTTTTGCCTTAAACTGCTTTTGCTTTAAATATAAATAAAGTTTTATCTTAAAATATTTTTGTTTCAAACTGGTTTTTGACTTGAATATAAAGTTTTGTTCTAAAATACTTTTGTCTTAATTTTTTTAATCTTAAATATTTTTGCCTCAAATTGTTTTTGGCTTCAATTCTTTTATCTCAAATTGTTTTTATCTTAAATTGACAAGATGTGAACCACCTCTTTCTGGGTTGTCCATATCTGGTTTTTGTCTCTTTCTTAGTTGTCCATATGCTTAATTTTAGAGTGACTTAAGAATTCTTAATAATGTGGTTTTCGGATTTTAAGGATTTTCGCATTTGGAGGACTACGAACGTTTGAATTTTTGAACGAGAGCCAAAAGTGAGGAGTACATGTTTTTGAAGAGAGCAAGGAGATTGGTCGAGAACATGTTTTTGAAGATATCAAGAAGGAGATTGGTCCTATCAAGAAGAAGATAGCATTCTTAATAGTATAAGGCAATTTCTGGGACAATTACCTAGTGCTTTCTTTGTTGGGTCTTATTGAGATGTAGACATTTTTATTTATTATTATTGGTATAAAAGATTTTTTTGTTTGTAGAATAAGGGATTTTTGGATTTAGGGAATGTATATTATTATGATGATTGATTTGACTACTAAATTTATTATTATTTATTTTAATTTATTATTATTGGTATTATGAGGAAGTTTTCTATTTCAATTTACTATTAGCTCCTTGTTTGTGAGACAAAAAAAATTATTAAGTTTATTATTATCTATTTTACTTTACTATTATTAGTGTTATGCTGAAATTTATTAGTATATAAAAACTTTTGAATTATATTTTTTAGAAAAAAAAATAATTTGCTATAAAGAAAATAAATGTTTTTGGCTACACGAAAGTGGTTGTCTAGTCATCTAGACTCCCGAGCTCACAAATTGTTGATAAAAGACTTTAAAAGATCTCCTTTTCCCACATTTACAAATCAGAAAACCAAACCAGTTAGGTGATTCTTTGTCCAAAAAAGATATAGCTCTGAGCCGGGTCTGATCAGCTTTTATGCGTTCGAAAAAGGCATATTGCAGCGGTATAGAAATATTAAGTTTTGACTACTACTTTTCTTTTTAAGCTCTTGAATATGCGACGACATCCTATATATAATGTTTTTCAGTCGACTTATAGAAGAACATGCCCTTTTTTTTTGTATGATGGGAATCCTTATTCCATAATCAGAGATTGGTTGAGATAGGATATAGAGATAGATTGTATATTTTTTTTTGAAAATCTGACATGTAAGTTGTGGTCAGGAGAAACTTCTTTTCTTCTTATAATGAAAGTAAGTGTTTTTTCTTTCTCCAAAAAAAATCTATGCAATCTGTAAATCATGTTTCTGTTTGACAGTGAAGTACTCCCACATTTGAAGATTTCCAAGGCTTATGAATACATTGGAGAGTTGATTATAGAATATGAAGAATATTGTTATGAAGTGCACTGATTATACCATAACAAAGTATATGTTTGAGAAGTGCACTGTACAGATTTCATGGCCAGTCTGGGTAATGGGATGCAAGATAAAAGCTCAAATTTATTCCTGAAACAAGCTAGTGACAATTACAGTTCCAAAATGCATTCAAAGAATATAATTTTTTTTCAATGCCTCAAAGATGCAATGACAAGTCAAGCTCCACATCTTCTGTACTCAGGGTAACCGTACAATCAGGAGTTGTATTGTGCTGCTCAGGATCTTCGTTTCTGGCCCTTTTCACACTGGGTAAAGATTTCAACGCCGATTCGATGTCATTGTTGGCCCTTTTCAAAGAAGACAAAGAGCTCGATGGTAAATTGACGTGAATAGTTGATAGGTCCACTCTCTGCAACTCAAAATTGCTAGAAAATCTGCGTTTGGAAGCAAACATAGCAAGATCAGGCTGCTGTCCTGCAAGAGGGTACTGAAATCTGTCAGTTGGCAGTGTATTCAGAATGGGATTCGATCTGATTGCAGCTCGCTCTCTCTTATGGGCATTCTGATAGCCTCCCAGCGCCTTAGAATTGTAGAACTTTCTTGAGCAATAGCGGCATGGAAAAACACGGGGTTGAGGGCTTGTGCTCTTATTGCCTTGGTTGTTTGCAGGGGTGTCGCTTCCTGAAATTGCGTTTACTGGGTGGTCACCATGTCTGAAATTAGTGTTGAGTTGGGTGAGATCCACTCCAAACAGTCTCAGACTTTGCTTCTTATCATCGCCGTTGGAAGCCATGGATCCGTTGAATATTTGTATATATCACCTCTGCACTTTCCTACTGTTATATCTCTACTGAAAAACACCAACTGAAAAACTACCACCGCCAACTCTTTGACAGTGTTTTATGAAAGCATTTGCTGTAGTGCTGGTTTACTCACTCAAAATACAGAAGAATCATCCTATATTTATAAAAAGCTTGGGCAAACAAATCCACTGTTCAAGATTTTGGGATAAACTCTCTCCGAATTTCGAAATCTAGTCAAAAGACGAATGTTGCATGGAAAGAAGGGTGGAACTTGAAATGAAGTGCCAATCGTATATCATGATTTTTTTACGTTACCCATGACTTTTTGATTAGTAACGATACTCAATGCAACCCTCAAAATATAAGCTGAAACAGCCATGGCAGCCTCAAAATATAAGTTGAAACAGCCATGGCAGAGGTTTCCTATACCTCTCTGCGAAACACCCATGCTGGACATTGGATAAATCAAATACATCTTACAACTCTAATGAATTATGAGTTTTAAGTAAATCAACTCGACATTTTTTTTTTTTCAAGTGGAGCCATGGAAAACCGAACATATTTGTTGTGTAATTTTTTTCGAGTTTATATTTTGGTAAGATTTAAATATATATTTTTATTTGTGAAGTTGAATTTTTAGTGCTAAAATTCATATTAAAAATGTAAAATGATTTTCATTTCAACTGAGTTTGTTTATTTATGTTATTTTTATTTATATGACGGGAAAATTCTACAGTGGATGTGAATAAATACAAGAATGGTTTATAATATATTATATATTTATCGTAATTTTATAAATAAAATCAATATATTAAATATCATGAAATAAACATTTGTTTTATGAGATTTAATAACACATTAAGTTTTAGATGTTATTTCATGAGATTTAATAGCATACTAAGTTTTAAGTGCATAAGAGAAAATGAGATTTAATAACACACTAAGTTTTAGATGTATAATAGAAAATGACGATGATGGGATGCACTATTGAGAGATGATGACAAAACTAAGATGATGGGATGCACTATTGAAATATGATGACAAAACTACTATGATTAATTTCCACTGAAATCAAATTGGTTGGTTTATTTCATTTTAAATTTTTTAATATTTGTTTTTAGTTTAAAAAATATTAAGAAATGGGTTTTAAGATTATCATAGGTTTTATTAATTTTTTTTTAGGAAGATTGGTTTTAGTTTTTTAGAAAAAAAAGTTAGGAAGATTGGCCTTGTGATAAATTTTTTAAACATGAGTTATAATTTAACATTCTTGAATTTACAAAGGTGATAGATAAGGCATTTGAGAATTGACCAAATTTTAGTTTCACTACGGAACTCATTAAAATTAGCTAAGTTTCAATATGGAGTTCATCCAAATTAATTATTATTTTAGTAATGTTATTTTCATCTCGACACTTGTGAAAGTAATATAATTTGATCCTCTAGACTATGGTAGATCGCCTCCTTATAACATCTTAATTTTATTTTTCTTTCTAATTTCTTCTGGCACTTCATTTTCCCCTTAATTATTGAATATAATAATACTTTTGATATTATGCCTATATTGCAACATGATGTCTTCCTTTATTCCCCAATGGTTTGGCTAAGTCTAGGCATCCTTATACCATCTCAACAAGAGCTAGAGGTGGTTTTGGATAGAGTTAGAAGCAATTATTGGAAGCCTCTTGTCTTCCATGTTGTTTAGCTTGTTCTTATACATTAGGTACCTTGTCATATCTAGCTCTCAATGGAGGAAAGGTTTGCCATTTTAATAAGGAAGATAGCATAAATCTTATTTCCTTTAATTATGAGATTATAGGTTATAAAATTTATTTAAAAATATTTGTCTTTCTCCATGACTTTGTAGAGATATTGCTTCCTCAAATTTTGCATCAAAATAGAATAACAAGAGTAACAAGAGTATAAAAAAGGAGTTTTTTCTTTTTCTTTTATCATATCTAGAGGTTCATTGTTTTACAGTTGTTTTCACATCCATGATAAGCTTTCCATCCTCTATTTATCCTTTTCTCATTACAATGATTATGGTTTATCTTGTGATGAATATTTATTCCAATATATTTGTATGAAGGCACTTTCTCCAGGTTATTGTTGACACAAACAAAAATATCATAGGTGATATTACTAGATTTAATTAGCACGACTTAAGTTTTGTGAGTATTATTAGTCATACCTACATTTGAATAGAAATCCTTAAGGATTCTAAGTTTCTTGCAAAGATCATACAATATCCTCACCATAAGAACAATATCATCAGCATAAAGAAGAAGAATGATGATTGTATTAGCAAGAGTTGGGCCAACACAATTTTCTTCTTTTAAACAATCTTCTAATTTGTCAATGTATACATCAAAAAGTGTAGGAAATAAGAGACAACCTTGCTTGATTTTATTTCATCCAGATCTTAGCATTCCTAAATTTGGAAAAATAATTTCATACGATAAACCTCTCAAATTGAGAGATACTTTAGTCTCTTCCAATATATCCCAAAGGTTTGGCTTAGGTATAATGTAAAAATCTTTTCTAAAGTTAATCAAAGAAAAAAGGGGGTTAGTTTTATTATTTCAACACTCTCTAGAATGATCCTAAGTAGAACAAGGTGGTCCAATGTTGAATTATATCTCCTAAATCACCATGGTGTTTATCTATTTTCTTGTGTATTTCTAGCCATAAGCTGATCAAACTTTCTAAATATTTCTATATAGCCTCGCTAAAATGTGGTTAATCATAATGTTCCTATAACTAGAGGGAATTCATTTACCATTACTTTTAAAATAGGAACAATGAGGATTTGTGTCGATGCCTTTGGTAGTCCCATCTTGTCTGCTAAATTGAAAAGTTTGTGTATGAGGGAGATGATGATGCCCCCCATAGTTTAAAAATTTCACCTTGGTAGAATTCATTGTCCTTAGCTTCCCCATTTCATAGCTCCTTAAACACGAATTATATGTCTTTTTTAGAGAAAACTTCATCCTCTGTAAGAATGTTTGGAATGTTGTCCATGGAATTAGGGAATTCATAAAGGCTTCTAAGGTAGGAATCAAAATCCTTTCTTTATGATCAAGCTTAGATAGGTTTAAAATATTCTATTTATTTTTATTATTATAGGACCTTTTTCCTTTTTAATTAGGGCTACATATGCATTTATATTATCAGGTTTTAACTACTTATTAGAAGCATTCCCAATGGATTTCCTAGAAATTTTATATTTCTTGGTATTATTAAAGTTATTTTAATTTAACACATTGAAAGAAAGATTTTTAATGGAAGTAGAAAGGGCCATTTTAAATTATGTTTAAGTTCTTTTATGTTGTCCATGTATGAGTGAGAATATTTGATTTATTGTTTAAATCGAGTACGGAAAGATTAGGTTTACTTAAAAAAAAAAACATGTGCTTTTGATTATGAAACTTTTCTTGAATGGGGATTTTATGCATGGAAACTACTTAGGGGTAAAATGCACACGTGGTACCTAGAGTAAATCCCTCTCGGGTCTTCCCGGAACCCAAGGAAGATAGTCATATTAACTGCATTATTCACGAAGGAACTACATACATGTTCATACTAATGCTTAACTGACAAAGTGAGATATTGAAGGATTACCTCTTTGTAGACGACATATCTGTTGGAGAGTGCTAGGTAGTGTGTCGGAAGTCCTCCTCACCGGCTCCAAGTCCGAATCATGCAATCAAACAAAGAACTAGTGTAATATTCATAGTTGGATCACTATAAGCAACTAAACAAGTATATAATCAACATTTAACTATGTAGATCTAAGCCACTTATATCATGTTTCATAAAAAAATAAAAAATAGATGCATTGATAAAACATCAAGTGGAAAAAATAGATGTGGTTCTATTAATAAGAGAAGGAAGATTACAACCATTGGTTTTGCCAAGCTTCCCTCAGTGTTCCGACTTCTCTCTCTCTCTCTCTCTCTCCTCATCATCCGAGTGTAATGATACTTAGGCCAAGAGTTCTCAATGAACCTTGCCAATCATGGAGCCTCACACTCAACAACAGTTACAATTTGCACATGATCAACCTTTCAACCTTTTACCATGAGCCCTAGCCTCCAATTTATAAGAATTTGGGAGGAATAATCTTGTCAATCTTCTCCATTAGTTCGAATAGGGAAAAATAATGATGTTTCCTTGTCTTTTCTAGATTTCCCCCTCTTTGGATGCCTATTTCGGTTTAGTAATGTCCAATCAGAGGCCCTTCACCACAAGTTGCTACTTTTTGGACTGACTCCTTTGAGAAAAAGCAGGAAATGTCAGTTAGTTACTGCGGGATTTGTCCCTTTTTCTTCATGAAACATGGGTAACGTTGCTCCTTAGGCAAGAAAATGCATTAATCTAGGCACTAAAACTCCCTTTGAAAGGATGGGATGTGTTATAACTCGACCTAACTGCCTCTAGGGTGCGTTACCTTGGAAAAATAGGTCTTTGTCTAGGTCATTTTCTTCCTTCCATGTATCCTTCTCCTCTGAGCTGATGCAAGGTCATTTGTACTTTAACATATGCCCCTTAAAGTGTGAGGTTAGAGGGGAAGATGATGGCGAAATAATTTATAACATGTGTGGTAGAGCGAGAGGAGTTGGAGGACTGAGGAAAACCTGAAACAAGAAACATATGCAAGAAATATAAGTATCTGTCCTGAGTAGGGCATTCCCATGCTTAGTAGCTATATCAAAATTATTTCTCCGGGAAGAGATACGACCAGTATGTCCACCGATAAGCGCTATGCGTAAGCTTGTGTCATGACAGGATCAATATGATAAGTTGTCTCCGAAAACAATATCACAGCTTGGGAGAGGAAACAAAGCTGAATGATGTAAGCCTCAACTTGAGTTATTGGTCATCACTTCACTAAACTACATATTTCTGCACATGTGGAAAACAAAGTTGTAATCGAACATGCGAGAAATTTTTTGATTACAGTCAATGATGAAAACTGTTAACGGACGCGAGGATGGCCACCGATAAGGATGATGGTCTCCAAGATGCATAGTACAATATAGTGAGTGTGAATAAATGGTGTTGATGTCAAACACTCGTAGAATCATTTGACCGAATCCATTGATGAAAGCCCCCATTCAAACACAAGGTAACCTGCCACTGAGGTCTGCAAGTTCTAGGAGACTGATATGTTTCTAGATTAACATCCTAGATAAGATGTTGAAGTCGATAGGAAGAGATCTATCAAAAGGCAGACAATGAGGTGTCCTATATTAGTTGACACGAAACAAGAAAAGATGATTTTGTTTTGAATATAGTCAAGAGAAAATGGTACTAACTAATGACAAAAAATGACTTCTAGCATATGATGGCTTGGCTGATACAGGAAGAAGTAGATAGCGAGATCTTATTGAACAATATAAGGCACAATAATAGGGTACTAGGCAGCTTAGGCTTATCAACACCAAAGAGTATTAGGATTCACCAATGTAGGGACATCAACATACGAAGGAAAATATCATAGAATGGAAGGGTTTGGCTAATTGCGAGAGAATTTTATGGGAAGTGCCATGTTCAAGGTTTTGCTGCCAAATCGACTTTCAAAACATAATAGAATGAGTCTCCACTTTGTTAAAATTTTTCCCCATATGATTAAGTTTAATGGGTCCATAAGGCTAAACTCGATGATCTTTTCATATTTATGGAGTCCGAAAAACATCGTAAAAGACAAATCCAAGGGGTTACCTTTGTCATAGTTGATAACCAGGTGCGAAAAAGGGAGAATAGTATGACCGACACAGTTCCTTTTCTGTAAGTTATTTCATTGAATTCGGATAAAGTGATAAACCTATGTTCAATGGACATCCACCTCATTTTGTTATGAGTACGAGAAGACGAAGTAAACTCAATATTATTCGTGAAGTTTTAACGAGTTAGACGAAGAAAAATTCTATCCTCTCCATGAAATTTTAACGAGTCCAAGAGAGAAAAAATCAGTGTCTTTTTCGATTTTTTAACGAGCTAGAAAATGATGGAAAATAATGGCTCATAATTCTTCATCATGGTAGTTTAACGAGCCCGACGAAGGAAAATCGATTTTTTTTTGTTTCTTTAGTTTTACGAGGTAGAAAAAGTCCCTCAAAAGAAGGCTCGTTGCTTCTTCGTGTAAGTTTAATGAGCCCAAAGAAGAGAACTCGAGATTTTTCGGTTTAACGAGTGAGAAAAATACCATAAAAATAATGATCGAAACTTCTTGATATCGTGCTCATCAATAGAAATATCTATGCCAAGAAATTTGTCATAAGAACAAGATAAATCATCGCGAAACTCCTTAAAAAGGGATGTGAAGCATTCAATTTCATCGAGACTACAATCTGCTCTAGTCTGTATACATGATATCCATTTTGACCAAGATATCTATGAGTATGGTCTTGAAAAGATTTCCTATGTTACATTCCACATCGATAGTTTGAATAGTTTTGTAAGTGGATGTAACGATCTCAGGTGGGGTCGAAAGATGGGATTTAGATAGTGGTCATGTTTGAATCAAACATCAAAGTGCGATGACGAAACTCTCCTCAAGGTTGTTCCTCTAGAGACATGATTTATCGGATAGCTTCGTTTGTAGGTGTAATATTCCAAAATGGAAAAGATAGGAATATATAACATCTATAACATTCCAAATAAGTAAAACAAGAATATAACACTAAAATGTGGAAAATATCAGAAATATGCTGCAACATCAAGACATTATAACCATGAGCAGAAACAACTAAGTTATATCATTATAAACAATAGTAAATATAAAGTACACAATGCTCCAAAGGAGATGCACTCAAGCCAACAGGAAGTGGCCGAAATACTCTAATAAAAACTAGCACTGGAATTGTTGTGCTGCTACTGCTGCTGCTGATGGAAATCACCGTTACTAGGAATAAGAACCATGTTCGAGAGGCTGCTAGATTGCTCAGAATGATTTGATATTTTAACCACATATTCTACTCACAAAACCTAGAAAAACCCAAGAATGGTTTGGCGAGATTTTAACTTTGGATTTTCGACCCTTTTGGGTGGCACACTCCACCCTTGCTAGCTGAGTTACGCACTCTATGGAGAAAAATTCTGATATGGGGCTGAAAGAATGATCTATCAGATGCAATAACACCCACTCATCTCACTAACTAAAGGGTTGATCCCTTCTCCTGACCTCCAAGCTCGAAACTTGATATCTAGCTCCTCCTTTCTCTGCTCATGTTGGAGCTGCAAAATGCACAACTACTGAACTAGACTGTGCTGTCAAGGAGGCTAGAGTTTTAGCCTACTACTGGATGATGAAATAAATGTCACAAACCCGCTTAAATGATTCTCCAAGGCAGGAAAGGACTCCTCACAGATTCTAAAGTCGAAATACTTGGAACTTCCTTCCTCTCAGATTCGCTTTGTTGACCGCACACCCTTTAGCGGAACCGTCGGTGTGCGGAGGTAGCCACGGCCAGATGCGATGACGCGGCATTCTTTCTCAAAGACCGTAATGTTAACAATATGAAAGGATGAACCCTCCACCAGTTTCCTAGTCGAAATGCCAAGAACTACCTTCTCTCAAACCCTACAGACAAAGAATGCGTAAATTTTGGGTCAGCGTCGTATATGCGAAGAGAGGATGACTATGGCACCCAATGCTCGCATGAATACGTCGAATAATATTCCCGCAGAACCGAAGTCTCCGGCGGTAAGGGTGGGATTCCCACTGTGGAACACCTGTGCTAGATACAACAACGCAAACTTAGATAAATATTTAAAGCATGCAAAGAACAAACAGACATAATATAAAACATACCACCCTATTTTCTACCCTGTGTTATCTCTTATATGGTCGTGATCCTTCCCCAGCCTGGCCCACCTAATAACCGTGTCACACATTTGTCCACTAGTGTCCATGAAGGCTTCGATGTGTCTCTCCATGATCTCTCGTACCACATCCACTCCCCTCCATCATGTATTTAATGCACCACTTCCTCCATAATCGCATCATTAATGCTCTTACCATCTTCCCTTTTATTCCTCCACTATTTCCATCATCTTCCTCTATTATCTCTCCATAATCTCCACTATTCTCTATTAGTGAGCTACCCGCCTACTTCCACAGATGTCGATCTACTACATACTAAACTCACATTCACATAACAAAAGTGGATTTTTATTCCTATCTATTTAACGAGGGTCCCTCCACCATTTTATCTACTTAATTAATCGAGAAAAGTAAGCCTCTCTAATATTCCAATTAATTGATGGAATATTGGGAATATTACAGCCCTTATCAAACAAGCTTTTTTGTCCTCAAGCAACTAAAAGAATACTACAAGAATTCCTCCTTCCTCCAAATGGCATCCTCATTTCAGTTGTCTCCATATTCTGTGTTTCTGTTTAAATCTCTTAACCCAGGTTGCTTCTAATGTAGGCAGGCAGAATGGCTTACAATTGTAGGGGCAGCGTATGCCTTTCCTCATCATTGAACCTCCATGGTAAAATCTATGTTGTTCCAGGTTTGCTATGTGTGCATGAGACATATTAATTTAAGTGGTTCCTCCCCCCAAAGTAAAGTCCCAACTCGAACTATCTCTCCGACTCATGCTACATGGAGTAGGATGTACCTATCCATGCTCCCATCATTGGCCCCGACCGATCCAAATATCATCTCAAGCATCGTGAAAATAGGAAACAAAGACATCAACAGATACGAAGTGTCGAACCATACTTCTCAATAAAACCACCTTAGTAACAAGTTTTGCTGCCATACCACACCCCATCATCATATCGAAGTGTGTCATACTCCAACAAGCCAATGCGTAAGGCCCTCTCTTGTTGCCATCCTCCTCCTCCTATCACAAACATATGGGGAGAAAGTCAACTCATACTCTCCAAGAGCAACTAAAGCATCAATGACACTGTTTCCACCACATAACCACTGAAGCAAGTCATGAGCAAATAAATATATTCATTGACATGTATTCATCACAGACCAATCCAGAAGACAACCTATGTCCATGCTTGCTCACAGAGAAAGCATGAAATGTCCCAAATAATAATAAGGTTCATTAGGTGAGAATATGTCATGATGGTCAAAATGACTCAAAATATCGGCAACATGACCATGTCTGCCGCCTGCCCATCACCTCAAAGATTATGATGAATGGAAACATACTGACCGAAAATGCTCAAAACTATGGCTCAATTGTTAGGCCGGGCCGCAAACGATGCTTCTTGCTGCCCTGGGGACGGCGGACATGAATGAAGCCAACCACCGTGTTCATCATCCTCACCCATCCATCCACGATGGTGATGTGACTCCTATCATGCCTAGCTTATCCACCCAATGGAGAATACGATCTCTTCTTAACATGAGTAATATTAACGGCATGTTGAAGCAGTATCCTCCTTGAGGTTTTCAATGAGAACTTCCCATCGATGACCTTGGAACTTATAAGATTCCTAATATGTTGTAGGTAAAAAAAAAAATTTCCTTGAGCTATGAGGTGCTCATCAAGAAATATCTATCATACACTACTGGGATATGTTATCCACCACAATATTTCAGAATATCTACTGACATTCCGCCATCCAATGCTTCATGAATGAAGTGTCATCGCATCACAGTTGGGCCCCAAACTCATCACTGTTTCTTAGTGGCGCTACTGCCGATCTCCATGATGGCATTCGTCCATGACCACACACACAGTCGAATTCATAGCCTGTAATATTAGCCTATTAGAGAATATACTTATCCTATCCTCCAAAATTCACTAATGTTGCAGCAAGTGTGTGTAGCTCACAGTCAGTGCTGAATATTGTTTATACATCTCCTCCTGAACAAGTCAAGGTTCCTCTCACAGAGCATAGTTTGTCGCTTCCAACCTGTGAAGGGTGCCTTTAACCCTCGGCAGTACTTCTCAAATGGAATGATCTCAAATTTCAAGTCAGCTAAAATAAGATGATGAAAAATAAGAAATGCAAACCCTGATCAACTTAAAACTGAAAAGCATCTTTGCAGATACAAGAGTTCCTCCAACCTGTTGAAATGGCTTTTCCTAAAATCAACGTGGAAATGGTGTTGGTTTTCCTTCAGAACGATAAACACTCGTATCTTTTGTTCTCTTCTCATGCATCTCTTGAATCATGGAATCCCAATGTCAAGTGCTCGAAGACCATCTCGCAAAGATGCAAGTGCTCGTTCAACGATGTATACTGCACCGGTGGTGGTGGTGGTGCTTCCTCTTCTGTGTGATACTGCCACATCTTCATTTGGCTCCCTCAGTGTGCTTTCTCCCTCAATGTGAAAACACCCTGGGCGTGAAAGTGACCACTTTCTTCTGTTCAAATTTTCACCCTTTTAGTGGAAATCTACATAAGCAACAATGCTGGTATGTTTATATGGTTGAACCACCAATCTCTTTGGTTCACCCTCGTTGTGAGCGCCTAACATAAACAACCCCTCTTCGTTTACGTTAGATGTAGGTGCAGAAATAAATTTACAAATTCTTCCTCCAAGACTTTTCTTGCTTGTGGATGATCCATCAAAATATAGCAAGAACAACGAATTAAAGCTTTTTCTCTATTGTTGCTTCTGCGGGATCTCCTTTCATTTTAGCTGTAAAACCGTTGGAGAGTTAGATTAACCTTGAATGATACAGATTGTGATTGTAATCTAAGGTGATATTTACTTAGAGTTGCATGCTCTAAGTTTCCTCCATCTCTGCGTTATCTAATTTTCAAAGAAAGTGACATAGTAATGTTGTGCTTCATGCATTGCCGCTTTTCGCTCGTAAGTGCTTTGGACTCTTCTATTCTAAAAAACCTCTCTATAGCGATTTTTTCTCCTTTTCTTATTTTTTAATCTCCATGGAGATCCTCCATAGTGTTAGCTTCATAAATTTTTTCGACAAGTAAATAGGGGCTAAATTATTTTTGAGTCTTCAATAATTTTACTTTCCGAAAACACAAATTTCGAAGCCTCTTGTGTCTTTTTATCCTTTAATCAAATCCTCCGCCGGTTCCCCTTTTTAAAAAAGCCTCTCGTTATGAGAAGAAATGCCTGCTGCCTCCTCTCTTTATTTTTCCGTCAACCCCTTGTTCCCCTTTTCTCCCCTCTTCTATTTCCCCCCCCACTACTCCCCAAACTTCCCAAATCCTACTTAATTTCTTCCCTACCCTTTGCCGTGTTTTTCCCCCCTCTTTTCCTCTACCGCCCTCCTTCACCTTCAACCATTAAGATATAAATAAAAAACCCACTCTCCGACCTTATTCTAAGGCCTAGCCCTTCTCAACTACTTCAATCATAAAACAGCGCAGACTGTAAGTGCTTAAGTCTCTTGGATGCTATCGTGAATTGACACTGCTAGCCCTTCTTTAAACAAAGTCTCAATATGATTGCCATCGTTAAGTCTCCTCCGTTGTTAAAAATGCCGACTATCACTGTATCAACTACTTAGCCATGCATCGCAGCTCCTGGTCAATCAAATCACAGAAGATCATGGCAGACACAACTCCCATTGACTGTGGGAAACCCTCTCAAGCCCGACCAGATTATGTATCTCCTATCCATGCCTGCCGCGCATTCTTCCCACATTGGGACCGCCCACATTAATCGTTAGTTCTTCCACCGTCCCCCGATTGTTTCTCTCACCATGACCGCCCCACCTAACGGCCAAAGGTCAATCACTTTTCCCTTCCGACGCAATCGCAAAGTCTTTCTATGCCGCTCCGATTGCGATGGCTCCATTTAATCCCTGCCTGCTTCATCCTCTCATCCGACGGCCTCCTGCCAATCGTGTATCCTCCACGTTCTCCATCGTTGATTCTTCTGCCATCAACTGCCAACGCTGACCGTGCCCATTTCCATCAGAACGAGGTTTGTCGGTGCCGCCGACGGAGACCTCCGATTACACTGCAGCCGGCCTGACCTCTGCCTGTCCGTGTCTGCTTACGACCATGTTTTCCCTTCATCCCCGTGACTGACCGCACTGCGCCATCCCCACCACCTGTCATCGCACACCCAGTCCTCTCCCCGATCACCGACGCGTCTTCCGCCTCTTCCTCGGACACCCCTGCCGTCCGTTTCCCCGCGATCCGACGGCCATCGCTCACCCGTAACTTCTCGATCGCCGCGACTGCAAGTTCTTTCTTTCCGTCTTCCCGCTCATCTCCGCCGTCTGTCCGCCGGGATCCAACCCGCTCGCATTCATCCCGCCTCCTCTCTCACTTCCCGCCCACGCCCGATTGCATCCCCGCCGCGATTCGTATGGGGCGAGATCGACGTTGTCGCTCAACCACGTCCTCTCTCGACCGTAATCGGAACCGTGTTGTGCGTCATACCGCGCCCGCTCCCACCTCCATTGCGAGTGTGCGATTGACTCATCCTTCATTTCTCCAAGACCACGCACGTGTTTAGTTTATTCGCTCTTCCGCCCACCCCCGGTCCCACCTCCACGCGGCCCGCCCGCCACGCTACCAGGCTTAGACCCAACGCTAAAAATTCTGGTTTTACACCACAGTGCTCACTGCTTCCGCCCTCCCGCTATTTAAGACTGCTTCTCCATCGCTCCACCATCCCTCCGCCGGCGCATTTTCTCCGCCACCACCGCCCGGCCCGACAAACAAATACTTGCTTCCGTGTGTGGTGTTTGAGTTGCCAGTTCATCATCGCTGCCATCGCCACAGAAGGAATTCAAAGGCACAGCTCGTTATTATCTAAATTAAATGTTTGGCCTCGTATTCAAAGTTGACCGCACAGCTTTAAAGACTAATGCACACACGAACAAGTTTTGGGTCCAGAATTCTACAGTAGAAAGTATTTTCTTTCTGCACGTGACCACCGCGCCCGCCCTTCATATTCTCCTGAGCCTGAAACCATTGAATATACCCAAGCAGCTTTTACAAGTACTGTAGCGCTGAGCGATATGGAGCGTCTCGTACTTTCATCCAAATTATTTATCCACCAGCACAGAGCTCCAAGCTCCAGAAAGGATTCCCAAAGAAACATCCGAGGCCGACCTTCCCTCTCTACAGATCTCCCAACTTGCATTGACAGAAAAATATATGAATATGAGCAATAAGCAGAGGTGGTGGGGACACCGCCGATTCTCATTTAATGAGATCGATTAATCGTCTATCGGCTTCCTGTTTCTTCTCTTCTCCTATAAGAAATCCCTGGAGAACACATTGTAAAGGTTAAGGTTGACTTTGCCGGGCATCTCCCACTGCTAGAGGATTTTGTTTGTTTGAAGCAGTTCCTCAGAGGAAGCTAAAAGTAGTAGTTTGTGGCGGCATAGCTTCAGGAGAGAATTTCCACTGGGGACAGTTTACTGAGCCAGATGTTTGCACATGATCAAGTGAGACTTCCACCAACTGTGCCACAGCCACAGAGATCCCCAGTTCTGCTGGCCATTGTGAGTGTGTTTCTTTACTCTCGTTCATTACACATTTTCGCATTGTTTCATTATTCTTCTCGTAGCACCGAACAATGCAGGATCTTCGTTATAAGTCTCATGGCCGTCTCCAGCTTCCTTACCTTTATGTTTTCCTGCTACGTGCTATCCTATTTTTTTAGTTGATTAACCAACGCAGCGGAGCGTTAGCGTGCTCGCTCATCAGAGTATGAATTGATTGAAGTCGTTTCCATGTTCTTGAGGGTTTTGGGTCGAAAGTTTGGGAGCAACGATGGTGAATGTTCCGTCCATCAGGATCTCTGAAAATTTGGCTCACTACCTTTGCAGATCCCTCGCTGACCTTATCTTTATTTTCCCTGGGAGTTGCCAGCAAACTCAGATATAAATGACCTCCTGTCCGACTCCATAAGCACTCTCCTTTGTCTCTTTGTATTTACTTTATATTCCATGGCATCTATAGTTACCATCTCTAACCGTACCTATACAGTAAATTCAGCTTGCTTTCTTCTTCACTTTCCTCCTCCAATGTTCCATCCCACGATTTGAAGTTCAAATATCTTAGTGTATGATGATTGCCCTTGGAGAGTCGGGCTAGTGGTTGCAATTTCTTTTCACACTCCACATAGCTCAATGTGATGGCACAGCCTTTACCATTCTCCTTGCTTCTTCAAACATCCTTACCATGTTCCTTTCCTCCTACGTTTTCTCGGCCTATGATCTCCAACCAACCCGCAGTCTCTTTACTCAACCACTTTAAACCTCTCTTTGTGCTCTATAAATTAGCCTCTAACATTTGTTCCGAGCTTTTTAAAGACATATCATTTTTTTTTTTCTATTGAGAGATCCTCCGGGTCTGAGGTTGGGATCCCAGTGGCTCAGGGCGGCCCTGGCGTGCTGTTCTCACCCTGTCTCTAAGCGACCAACAAACATGGGAACCTCAACATATAGATTCAGTAGAAGTTTGTCAAAACTTAACTTTCCTGCCCATTTAAGACTTCTTTAAACTCAACCTAATTACAGAAAATATACATTGAAGTGAAAACATAGTGAAGGTGCTTATTTTTCTCACAGAGGGTACCTAAAATTGTACTGGAAAGGTATTTAGAATGGGATTCAACTTTTGGTATTGCGCTTTTCTTATAACCCATGGCCTCCTACAAACGCTCAGAATTGCAAAATCTTCTGAGCAACAGCGTGCTGTGAAAATCAGTTCATGTCTTCAGTGAACTTATAGTCCTGAAGAAAAACTTCAACTTTATACCTGCTATTTTGTTTTGTTTTTGTGTTTTGCCTCCAAATTATGCCACCCAGGTCACCACAGTCCTCAATAATGTTTGTTGGGGTGAGATCCACTCCAAATAGTCCGAGCCTTGCTTTCATCATCACCAGTCAGCCGTGATCAGTCAACATTGCGATATGACTCTATTTCTCCCTAATATTATGACAACATCAACTAAAAATCCACCGCCTAATTCTCCACCACCAACTCTTTAGAAGCTTTTTATGAGAGCATTTGTTGTAATACAGTTTATCGTTCAACACATATAACGGAGAAAACCATAGGCAAACAAAAATCAGACTGTTGTATGGAGAGGAAAACTGAAATTACGTCAATCGGGGACATTGCTATTTTTTTACATTCCCTATGACTTGCTGATTAGTGACGGGCACGATGCAAGCCTCAAAATACATCACACACCCATATAGCATCGTACATCAAGTAGGTTCCCATATTTCATAAACACCCATGCTAATGATGATAAATCCAAACACATTTAGGTCTCTAAATTGAATGCAGTGAGTTTAAGTGGAATCAACTCAATTTTTTCGCTTTTTAAACCATTGAAAATGACTGCTAACGGTTCTCTATATGCATGGAAATAAAAGTAGTGAGTTTAGGGCACCAGAAGCAGCATAGTGCCTCCTAGTATCCCCCGCAAACACCCATATGGTTGACATTGGATAACCAACATTTTCAACCTTGAGTGTATCAACCATTTATCCGGGTATACATCCATGTAACCTGCATCGTCGTATACAGCTGCACCTTTGGGCGCTTGTTCAAATGTGACCTGCTTCCTCTAATGTTTTAAACCATGGACAACATGTACTAATTGGATCTGCCAGGGAGCATCTGGTTTTTTATCTATTAACTCACCTCAGAATTCCTATACTGCACCTATAATTATATTTATCCATGATCCAACCGGTTGCCTGATTTACGTTAAATCCATTTCTAGACATGTCTATTTCCAACATTTTTGGGTCCTGGGATAAATCATTGTTGTGTCCGGGAGAGTCATTATGCTGATAAACCCCTTTCATTTTATGTTATTTGCTGAACGTGTTATGTCTATTTACATTTATACAAGTATATGTTTGCTATTTACATTTGTTAACAGTTCTACCATATTTCTAAGCCCTTCCATATTTCGCCAGGGTTTATTTATTTTTAAGATGTACTACCCTTTGTAAGTTTTTCTGCCAAAGCATTCCAAAGAACTTATAAAAGAGAAATAATATTTTTTTTTTTGCTAGCATATGCTCTTTTCCCCGCATCTTTGTGTGACCTAAATCTCAAAAAGAGTGAAAAATAGATAGCTAGATGTATGTTTAACTAAAATCATGATTCACTTTATGCCATTTGGTTTTTTTTTTTGGCTCGATTTTTTTTTTTTTTGTGTGTGGCAGTGCGACGTTATCACCAAAGTTACTGCGCAAAAAAAACCTCCTTTCTTTCAAACAATTGCTGTAACTTTTTACTATCTTCACTGTGAGAAGTGCTTTTTATGAGAATAGAGGTTTCTAGTTCAGCCTTTTCTGCCGTATTTTTAAATTTTTATAAAGTAGATGAGTTTTTTTTTATTTTTAAAATTAACCTTCATCGGTATCAAATTTCTAAACTGCCCCGTAACTATTCAACATCTACCCAAGCCAAAAAGGTATAAGATTTTCTGTCCAGAAGCATTTTCGTTAAGCTTGTTTTTTAATTGGCCTAATTTTTCAAGATCGTCTTTACCGAGTAATAATTTATCTTTTAATTTATATTTTAAAAAAATTGGCGGTAAATATTCCCAAATGGGAAAGCGTAGAATCAAGTGCATAAAAATAGAATTACAGAATATAGAAAGTAGACTCAAAGTATGAAATAGTAGATATATTCATTATGAATATAACAACAATATAGGTACAAGATCTTGAGGAAAATATCACCAAGTCAGCAAACAAGCCTCCCATGAAAGCATACACCGATCTAAAATGTTGATAAGATGGTATAATAAGAATGCAGTAAAATGCTACTGTTTGAGAGATAATAGCAAAACAAAGATATAAAAATATATTGCTGCTGATATAATGCTCCAAAATGCTAAGGCCAGAGATCCATGTTTCCAAAATATTTCCAGACAACCCAGAAAGGTTTCAAATACATACTATACAACATAGCAACATTTGGCCTATGATGAATAATCACCAGTAACCTAATCGTCACGAGTGGGACACATCTTGATGGGAAACATGGTTGATCCTCCCCATTGACTTCTCAAATGAAGGGTTTATCCCAAGAAGAGAAACCTAAACATCAACAGGTATGGGTAACCCATTAAGAAAGAAATTACGCCCAAAATAACGCAGTTTTATGAAACGTATATTTTTAGGGCCGATGACCTTATCGTCGAAAAGCAAAATATAAATAAGCCTCAAATTTTCTCATAGCTAAGGGAAGGACATCCTCAACAAAACTAGTCAAATTGGAGAGATCTTCTCTTCTACTATTATTCTCTTACATAAACCCAACTCTAAACAGAATCATGCTACATGAAATTGAAGCTTCGTCAATGTATTAATGTGTGAAGTATGGCAAGACCTTCCAAGAGTTTAGTAATAGTGGACTTATCAGAATACCTACTGCTAAACATTACATGCAATCTTAGCTAAACACCAAGAAAGCTACATGTTCAATATACTAATATATTAAAATACTTAAATATATCACATATTCAATATATTCTATCCTTTCCTTCAGGACATAAGCTTCCTAAACCCAAGCCTCATCATTAATGACACTATCATGCAATGTGTTCCACAGCAACCGTTAGTCCCCTCCATTAATGTCCATTTGGTCAAACACCCAAACAAAGTGCTACAAACTCGTTCACACCTTAGTGCTTATTAGAGATAAGAAAGATATCCACTTTCACATGAGAAGTGGTTTATTCTTTATAAAGACAGAACATGGGTCTCTACCCAAATATCTGCCCCATTTAAGTGAAAATAATAATAAGGATTCAATTAGTTGTGTTAATTTAGGAATAGATAAGTGCATGTGTCTGTTATTTCATAAAACACCAATTATTTCCAATGACTACCTCACATATATATATATACTAGAAGGAAAGGATTTATAAAACAGAAAGCCACAGGACAAGAAACTTAAACCTTCCAAGATGGATACAAATGCTAAATGAAAATAAACAAGATCAGGCATGAGGGCGATAGAATGTCCATTGTCACATATTCATTTGTTATCCTGAAATTGACACCGTGATGTAGCCTCAAAACTAGAAAGAAGATGATGTTATATCTAAAATCAAATCAAATGCCTCAGTCTTGAAAATGGTTGTTTACTTTTGACCTAATACTTTTCATTAAAGAATTTTTGTCCAAATTCAAGACCCTTAGACTTCTTTAAAGGTTAAGTTCAGTGAAAGATGTATGGTAGCCTCCTATCTGTCTGCATTCTTTTCAAGCTTGTCCCCTCGCATACTCGTATTTGTTTCCACCTTCCATTCTACTAGATAAGCCATAATTTCTGGACCACAAGAACCCTCTTTGATAAGCTCATTCTTTGATATAAGAAGGTGCCATAACCTGTCCTTATCACTATGGTAACGCTTTAAGAAAGCTAGTAAATTGCAAAAATAACCAATATCAAATAATCCCAAGAAGAAGTGATCCAAAAGTACATCCTAAACTTATAACCAAATTTCTACCCAATCCAGAAAATAACTTCATCAAAATGGTATAGCTGAAACAAAGTGAAGAAGAAATGAAATTAGTGTACTTAGGAATCATGATACTACATAGATTCCAAATGTTTTAAGCAAAGATGCAGTCTTAGCTGCAACAAGAAACACAATACCACTTACACTCTTTCATACCTTTCATCTTCAGGAATGACATCTTTCTACCAGGGTTGTCAAGCATCAAGATTTGTTTATGTGTCAATGTATCATCTTCTTCCCCATTCTCTGAGGAAGCTTCATTGATTCTATATTTTTACCACACAAAATAAATGTATGTTTTCTCTTTAAATATTTAAACAACATATTTATGTTGACATATTAGATTCTTAGTGCTTTAGAGATCCCAACACATTCATTCAGATAATAATAGTTTAATGATGTAATATGTGTTCCTCCCTACTATAACCTATCTGCTTATCTGACAATCTATTCAGTGAAGTGAAAAATATTAGAATTTCACCTGATGATGTTTAATCAAGGACCCAAAGATCTCAAAGACATATTTTATTACCTAATTAGTCACGATTCTACAATAATAAGTTCGAAAATTTAAAATGCCCAGATTTCCTCCAGCTATATCAGAAGGATGAAGTGAGCACTTTGCATGACATTTTGTCATTGTTAGAATTGTCACCTTCAACTACAAAGAAAAGGATGTATTAAATATTCTATATAATCTTTCCAGATAGTGTTTGCCTGATGTGTACTCCAAAACATCAATGGATAGTTTGACAATAAAATTTCTGGCACACCAGCTCTTTTACGCTTTGCAGTATGATTTATGTGAATACTCTCGTAGCTTGTTTCTTTCCAAAACAAAAATTTTCTAACTTCTTCACTGATGATTTTTCTGTAGTATTAATTTTGGTATATTTCAAAACCAAGAGCAGTTTTTTAATTTTCTTCTTACCTTTTTAAGGCTCTGTTGAGAAAAAATCATATATTAAATTCTCGTTATGATTAAAATGGAGGAGAATACATAATAAATAATAATCGATTAATCAAGTAATATTATGACATTCAATTAAAACACATCAAGTTCATATGACTTCCACAACAAATGGTGCAGTCAGTAGCTAGAATCACACCAAAGAATGTGTAATTAGATCCTTCACACCTTGGTATGATTAGGTTCTAATTTTTAGGCATACCAATGTAAAATTATATAATAAATCGCACTCACTATTGCCAGAATATAATTCCAAAGCAGTTTTAGCCTAAATTCAAACTGTATGGTCACTTTCTACTAGAAGTATGTCAGTCTAAGTATTCTAGATGCTATAATACAAAGCCTAGAACCTAAGAGGAAAAATGTATTTATTGATATTTGAAGATGTCAACAGATACAGACTTTCTTCAACTGTATCCCAAATGAGTAACTATTAGAAGAGATGTAAATCTCCGAGAAAATATACTGCCCTGTGTTTCAGGCTGATTGCAAACACTCTCGTGTCTTCTATGAAACATTCCGCATATAAAACACCTCTCTCTTTCATTTTTAATATCTTCTAGTTTAGATGATATACTCATATTAAAATCCTCCTGTCTCCTTGAAATTATTTCTAACATTCTCAGCAATCCTACATGGTCCGCTCACTTAGATGGCAGTTCTCTGTAGGATCTCATAGATAGACAACACACACACTGCCCAAAGTGATTCTTCCTTGTTTGGGTTCACTTTGGTAAATCAACTTGCAAATCAAGGAGCCCACCACCTGGATGATGTCATAATTGTGAAATGATTACCCTTTTATTGTACCAGAGCTTGGGATATTTTTCCCCTGCATAGAAGAAAACTTTGTTGATGGAGGATGGGCTGAGGCAAAACAGGCCTGGACCACAGCATAGATACAAGCCCATCTGCTGCTAAAGACCTCACAAGTTGAAGGCATTGACTATACCTGAAACCTTCTCCCCACAAAATGAATTCTAATCGCCTTTGTTCTTTCCTTTAATACTCTCTTTAAATGGAAGTGACTAAAATGATGTTAACCCACCTTTCATATGGAGATTTCATGAAGAGATTCATAGGAAAACTCTGCTTTATCTCAAATTTGATTCAGAAATTTCTGTTTCTTCTGCCTTCTAGGAAGTCTTCTCATATTCCAAACAAGCTCACAAGCTAGTATGCCAAAATGAAAGATTTTCTAATAGATATTATTTTCAAAATATATTCTGTTAATTGTTTCACACCAAGAAAGTGGTAAGTCGCTCACCATCCTTGTCTTTGCATGATGTTCTTATCTCAGCACCAGAAAGGATCCCAAACGGGAGGAAAAATGTAAGTTCAGTCTCTGAAAGAGAAGTTTAAATGACAGACTTAGGGGATACTTCATTATTTCTCTCTTGTCTTTCATGTTGCAATCAAAGAAGGTATTACCCCTCTCTGCCCAAGTATACCCAGATCTTTCACTATTTTCATTAAAGGCCTGCGCTGCCCCTCCCCGCCCTGTTTTGCCAGTCACATGTACCACCCCTGTTGATGTTACCTATACTGTTAACTTTTTGTTAACTTTCCAGATTCCACCCATGAGCATGTCCCCATCTTTCCTTTGTCACATTCTAGCTAATAATGGTGCAATTTAAACTCATAAAATTCACCAGCATTGAAAGACATTTCCAGATATGTCTACATATTTTGCCTTGGATCATTAAGGCTATGATATCTCCATTGTTGATTGGTTTCGCCTAATTAACTGGGGTCAAAGATCTCATTAAGACTTGCACTCTTCCATTTTATATGGCCTGCCTGGTTCCTGGACTCATTACATGGGGTCTGTTAAAAGGTATGTTATCTATTTCTTCATGAGTAGGAGCAGCCATGTGCTGAAGCCACACAGCAGCCATGAACATGCGTGTTACCCATCCTTGCTTGAACTTAGGTCACCTAAACAGAACATCCACCTCATACTGGTGTTATAACCATAGCATGTATTCACTGTGAAGATCCATGTTATACTCATTATTAAAACACATTTCCAGCTCCATGAGTGATAATTTCTGTCAAAGTTTGTCCATGATCTGTGTTATTAAGTAACATGTTCCATTTATCTATGAATATATCTTTGGACAAATGATCTCATTAATTATACCAAAACTTCATCCATGCTTACAGTAGGTGAGTTCCTGCTGTCATTCGTATAAATTTCATTGCTTCCTTCCTCCTGCTGTGCCACCTTTGTAAATCCTCTAATCCGCCATTTCTCCTGGTTGTCTTTAAGGGATGTTAGGATATTTCCAACATATGGTGCAAACAGGCTCCTTTGTGCCTGCCCTTTTTAAATCTCAATCTCATCCCAAGTTGTTCTTGTATGGGAGTTGTTAGGATATTCATACTGTGAGAAACAGTTGAACACCTAGTCTATATGAAGAAAAGTGTGGGCTTTTACTATGCAGCATTTTTAAATTTGTAATCCAACATCATACCATAGTGATCCATAGTTCATCTTCCTGACACGACACGCCATCCTGCATTAGCACCCATTGTCCATGATGTTTATTAAAGATAAGGAGGGTCATTTGCTTAGTAAATTGCCAGGAGACAAACATGCGCAATCTTTATTTGATATTAATAAATTTAGTGTTGTCCGCTATTCATTCTCAGAATGCTCTCTTCAGGTTTTTAACCAATGATAAATACCAAATAATTTCAGATGCGACTTTGTTTTTGACCTAAGAACTTAATTTCATAAATCTCACATTAAAGAATTTTTTCATTACATTTAAAAAAGGTGTAGATCAAAGAGCAGGCAATATTTATTTATGAGTTTAATTCCAAATTGAAACTACATTATAGAAAAACAATATTTCAATGGGATTGTTTATTTATTATATTTTTATTTTATATGTTATTACTAAAATTTATATTTAATGGAAGATTCAAATATGTCCATAACATATTTAATAATGGTTCAATATATCTTCATAACAACCAATGATAATAACATTTGTAATTAATGATATAAAACATTATTTATGAGTTAGCTTCAATACATTAAGTTTCAACATTATTTTATGATTTCTATCAGTTATATCATTTTATGATTTTAATGTCCTGTACCTAAATAGACATAATGAAAACAATTATTGACAAGTTATTGACAGCAGATTAATTTCCATTCGAACTAAATCGTTTTATTGCTTGATTCAGTCTTTAACATTTATCGTTTAAAAGATTAAGATAGGTGTTCTAATATCACTACATTTTTTCAATGCACCATTAAATATTTATTTCAGGATGAAATCTTTAAACGTGATATTCATCCAAAATTCTTGAATTTATGAAGTACGACATATCCTTCCTCTTCATTCCAACTCATTTTAGAATTTAGTCAAAGTTTATTTCTACCATGTGAACTATTAGGATTTAGATAAGTTTCATCATGAAACCATCCAAATTATCTATTATTTATAATGTCATTTTCATCTGACATTTGTGAATTGCTAATACTTTTGACTTCTTTCATATTGCAGACTACCTCCATAACATCTCAAGTTTATTCTTCCTTCAATTTTGCAGAAATTAATTTTCCTTAAACATTGAATATAGGACAATTTTGATATTGCGTTTATATTCTTGCAAATGAAGTCTCTAATAGTACCCTACACAACCCAAACTAGTTTATGCGTTTTATGGTTACAATTTTTGAAGTTTCCGTCTTTCATGTTGTTTAGATTATTCATACATTAGTAATTTTGTCATAATTAGTTCTAAATGAGGCATACTTTCTCCATTGTATGATGATAGCATAAATGTTATTTCTTTAATTTTGACATTATAGGTTATAAATTAATTTAAAAATATTCACTTTCTCCGTGATTTTGTAGATATTACTCCAAATTCCCTGTGACCAGGTAATAAAAGCAGCAAAACCATGTTTTTTTTTTTTTTTTTCCTTTTGATTACATCCATAGGTCTGTTTTAAAATTGTTTTCTGTAAGAGCATGATAAAATTTCCACCTCTATTTATCCTTTCTAATACAATACTAGGATTTCTATGCCTGTGATAATACCTATCTAAATATATTTGTATGAATAGAACTTTCCGTTTGTTTTTATAAACAAAAATACTGTATAGTATATTATTAGATTTAATAGTGTCAATTATGTTTTTGCAATATTTATTATCATTCCGTATTCACAAATAGGAACTAAAGGCATTATTAGTTTTTAAAAGACTTGTATACAAAATCCAATGTACAATAAGAAAACAATGAATGAACAACACAAAGAAGAATAATTATAAATATATTGAATAAGAGTAGGGCTAAACTAAAATTTTGCTTCTTTGAACAATCTTCTAATTATTAGTTTTTACACTCAAAGCAATAGGAAATGTTGTGAAAAAAATTATTTGATTTTAACTTGTAATTATTTTATCTCCAACCAGATCTGAATTTTAAATTGGAAATAATATTTTCACAAGTGTTTGTCATCACAATGTCTTCTCTAATGAGAGATGTTTTCGTCTCTTTCAAGAACATTCAAAGGTTTGTCTTGGGAGAAGTGCTTTCCAAAGTTTTCAAGCATTAAACAATGAAGTGTGTTATTTTATTACTCATCACCTTCAGAATGATCCAAGTGAGAAGTGTTGGAGTGTCCCAAGGTTAAATTATATCTTTGAAATCACCTATGGTGTTTATCTATTTGACAGTATTTTATCCATAAATCAATCTATCCCTCAAAATATTTCTGCATAGCTTTGGGCCAAAATGCATACAATCCCAATGTCCTAAAATACAGGTCTCTTTATCCCCATTCTGAAATATAAACTATTAGAGGACTTGTGTCTAGAAGGTTCTGGGGAGTCCCATCTCACCCAAGCAACTGAAAATTTTGTGTATTAGGGGATAATGACGGCCCCTGTCAACAATTTTCACCTCAGACTTCAATGTCCTTTAGCATCTCATTTTATAGCTCTTTAAACATTAGGGAATATATGTCTTTGTAGAGAAAAATTTACCTCCAGGAAATGTTTAAATGTTTTCTCTACAAAATAGGAAATTTACAAAGGTCAAGGCAGAGCCCCAGGTTCTTTTCTTTTTTAAGATCAAGCTTAGACAAAGTAAAATATACTCTTATTTTTATTATTATATAATTTTTCTTTTAATTTTAAAATAAGTACATGAAATTATATTAATGTTTTAATTATCATTGTTAACTCAATGGATTTCTAGCAATTTCTATATTTTGTCAGATGAATGTTCTTTAATTAATACTGAAAGAAAACTTACATAATAGACATAAAATATTCATTGTAAAATTATAATATTTTAGATGTCCATATACCAGAATAAATTTTTATTACTAAATCATATGAACATTATATTTAGTTTTTTAAAAACATGTGCTTTTGATTATGAAAATTTTCTTAAATGTGTTTCAATAAAAATAAACATTTAGAATTAGTGAAAGCAGTCTACATTTAGAGTTATATTCATGTATTACATGTCAAAAATTAAAGTCTAATTAATATGAAAATGTTACAATTAAACATCACACCTAAAGAGGGTGAGGTGAATCATGGAGGAAAAATTTTCATTTTCCAAACATTTCCATCAATAAAAAAATATACTAAAATTATTTTTAGAATAAAACAATAAAAATCATATTTCTAAAATCCATCATCACAGATCAACACAAGATAGCCATTTTAATGTAAAACCTTGAGGTAGAAAAATCACAAATTATTTTTCTTTTCTTCAATCTACTATACAAATTTTGTAGATACCAAAGCTACAGAGGAACCTAACCTGTATATAAATGTAAAATTATTTCATTATAGGATACAAATTAATTAAGTGAGCCAATCCTGTAAAAGTGTATTAAACTAATTATAAATAGGACAAAATTAATTTGAGGGACCAACCTCACAATGATATATTTAATTTATGTAAGCTCTAATCCAATAAGTGAACAAATCATGTGATGCACCCACCTCTCTGAATCTATGTTTATCACTTCTAATATTTTCAAACTAGAAAAATGATCCACCTAATTTCTACTGCAGTATTCAACAATTCATAAGTATTTACCTATTTATTTAATGTCACTTAATATGTTACATTCTATCCATACCTCACAAAACTTATTCATTATTTATTTACAATCCATTCTCATACTTTTCTATCCATATACATAATACCTAATTCAAATAGCTTATGGGCCTCATGTTACATTACGCTAATCCACATATAAAATTATACTATTAAGGCTTTCATTCTTCTGTAAATGCTCACCATGAATATTGATCACCATGTTTCTTTTAGAATCAAATTGCGGCTTTTAAAATGAGCCTATAAACTTCAAACCTCAAACGAAAGTATAAACTGAAAATGATAGCGTTCAAATAATGGAACAATTCGACACTTCATAAAGAGACAAAACCATAATTACAAAAATCTGTCATTTTTTATTTAATTATTCAATAAAATATATTATTTAAAATAAAATAAAAAATATTTCTTCAATTGTGAACCTTATACCGTGTTTCTACAAATTTTCCACCAATTGTAGATATCCACATTTAGGTAATATTTGTTATTGCTAGTCATATACCTATTTAAATGAACAACCAAATCAACATCATGATTCAATCCATGTTAGAGCTAAAAACGCAAGCTGTGTTTTGCCTAAAGACAAACAAATGTGTGTAACAAGTGGTAAGTCATAATATCATCATTATGTCGTTTATAGAAACGTAAAAATACGTAACAAGTATGAGTCAAAATAGACATTTTCCAAGTTACCAACCAAATCCAATTCACATTAGGTCCGTTATGATAGTATTACATGGACAAGCAATGCATACAACCAACCATGCCAACCTAATATACCAGTATAGGTCGTCAACGATCCAACCAAATCCAGTGCTCACCTGAGCTAATCCATGTCAATAAAAAGAAATAAGGTGAATAACGTTTACACCAACCTCGTTTAGGTGTTAGAGTCATAAAATTGTTCCCCTTTCCGACACATTCATTATATCATCATAAAATAAAGTTGAGCTAATGCGACAATTCAACCATACCAAGCACGAGCATACAAATCCAAGTGGTGATTACCAATCAGGATTTAGCCAATGAAAACGACCCATGTTAGATTAAATTAAAATCATACCTCTCGACAAACTCTAGTTGAGTCACCGTAGTCAAAGGTTGAGCTAATGTGAGCCAAACCAAATCCATGTCACTGCCGTGAGCTAACTGCTAGACCTGAATATTCTGAGAGACAGAGCCTGCGTGCAGATTCAAACAATTCCATTTCATAAATAATAAAAATTCCAGTTCCCTTCACACACTTTGAGTTTATGTTTTACCAAAGGCATAAGATGATTCTAATGCAAAGGAACTGTGTCCATGTCATTGTGAGACAATGTTAGATCCAAATATCTGCTGCACGTTTAATTCAATCCACTTAGTTCGCTAGTGCCCCCCACAAAAATCTGTTCCTCTTCACAATCTGTTCTGTGTCCTTGCGAGTCACAAGGCAACTATCAGGAAAAACCAAATCCATGTTCAAAATAGCTATCCGTGACATCCCATGTGGTTTTGATTATGGTCAATAAATCTGAAACACAATTGCTGTGTTATTAGCCTGTTATATGTTCCAGCCTGAGTGCCTTCCTTATTTCCTTCTTAATTCCTCATGCCACACTTTCTAACTGACAACTCCTGTAAGGTCACGATAGTCATTGGGTCTCATATTATGAATGACACATCCATAAAACCAAACCAGAAATATAGTGTTAGGTGGATATTATGATTGATTTAATGATAATATAATGATGTTACATGCCATGGTTTGCTTTATGTATACCCAGCATATCCCATTTACCTTTATTGTCATCACCTTAGATATACCTTGGTTCCATGCTATCGTGCTGTAAGCATCTCAATACCAAGCCAGTTGCCTGTACTATTATATGTGAACTACAATGAGATCTTCCACATTTTTTATAAAGTATTTCAATCACCATGTTCATCAACTAACCTTCCATGTGTTTGTACACCATATTGGGTCTATGAGAGCTGCCAATTAAAATATCTTCATGGTCATCCATTGTTCTGTTTATTTTGACTGTCTGCTATTAACTGCAAACATGTACACTATTTATATCCACATTAAATAATGCACATGTCTTCACCAAAGCTATATTTATTAAGTCTAGATAAAGAATAACTCCACCAACATGTATGATCTGAATGAATTTATAGTGAGTTTGGTATAAATTTGGTATTTTTTTATCCCGCCATAGTTAGATTAACCGAAATATTCATAACTTTCGTTCCAGAGGATTTTCAAGAGTGTGATATAAAATTGAAAATTTTTCAGGTGGATTGCATTCAATCAAGGTCATCCATAAAATTCATTACTTATAATTAATATTTAAAAAAATAAGAAATCTTCAAGCTCCTTTTACTCTACTCATGAGATCACATAAGAGATCTGTTTATTTATTCTGTCATGAATAATATT
The DNA here is from genome assembly GCA_034641835.2 of Pinus albicaulis. Classification (NCBI taxonomy): domain Eukaryota; kingdom Viridiplantae; phylum Streptophyta; class Pinopsida; order Pinales; family Pinaceae; genus Pinus; species Pinus albicaulis. The sequence continues at coordinate 833,607,488 of CM076572.1, read as the reverse complement.
GTTGTTTCCTTAGTATCCCTTTAAGATTAATGACATTTGTTTCCATAAATGCATTTAACATGTGAACAGTTATCCTGCCTATCACTAATGGAACACCACTCTAAACATTACCTACTACTGATCTAAATGGTTTAACTATCCTTGTTTACTGGGTTCTTCTAGAACATAGTTTGTTGTATCCCTCTAGATATATCCAGATGCTTCCTTATTCTCTATTGTTTCCACACTTTCTTCTCCACCACCCTCAAAATTTCTGCATTTTCTCCTTGTGTCTTACTTACAGTTATATCAATGCATATGGATTATCTCCCTGATACCTAATGGAAAGGATTCCAGTTGTTCAATAATTCTTCCACATTAGTGGGAACTCCATCACATTGTTAATAATGCATCCCATTGAGATCATGACATATCTGATATAAGTTCCCCATATCTGCATTTCAATGCTCATATTCTACTTGTTTTTAGTAAGTATCCCCATAGTATATGATGAGTCTTCCTGCAGTCCATGCATCCTTGCTGCACTGTTTTCTGCACCTATCACCTTTCCTGGTGGACTCATAGTAGGTGAGTCTGTGTGTGCACCCATGATCCTTGACAATACATAAGTGCTTTGTGTCAACATTATCCAAATTTTCTTGACCTTTCTGTGGACCCTCGATAGCCTCCTCGAGACCATGCCTTGCCTCTTCATCCTAGTGCTTCCCAAGTTTTTTCATTGTCTCTAATTGGTTTGCACTCATGAGTCCTCAATTTGAACATGGATTTTCTACCCGCTTTTTAACTCAATTAAGAAATTTGTAGGTTTTAATCCCTCCGATATGAATTACCTACAACGAATTCCTAAAATATAAAAACAAACAATGGCTAGAAATATAATAAAACAAAATATACACATATATTTTCCTGAATCTAAAGATTGGGACTAACACATTGATATTTTACATTACATATATACATGTCATATTCTATATAAACTCAATCCAACCTTGGATGAATATAACCATAGTTCATTGACTCATTTTTACAAAAGAATATTGAAACTACTTACACAAAAATCATGGAAAATATATGCACAAAACCACAATAAGTCTTCTAACGCTTGGGTCCTACACTTACTTAGGTGTTTCAAGGTCTTGTATGGGGATACTATCTCCTTGTCCCCCCGATTAAGTTCACACAAATGTATACCTATGCAACCAGGTTGAAAAATATAATATTTACTGAGAATTTCATCATTTGTTTTTTTTTTATTTCCACACGTGGGGGTGCAAGAGATGTATTCATTGGCACATCCATGCAACAGCTATTTTTTATTCTTATTACTGAAGAAAATTTCTCTTAGTGTCACGTCAATGCATCTCAATATCTTCACAGCCCACTTTACCAAGAACATTCTTTCCTCAATCATATCCCTAAAAGGATACTGAATATCATAAAAGGTGTTTATCTTTTAATTATGTTACAAATATTTTCCAAGAAAGCAACTTTACTTTAATGCCAATTCAGTCCTTATAGTTTGGCTAATTAAACCTATACTTGAACACAATCAAGAAATCATACCTTATTCTGATTACATGAGTGGTTACCACATCTAACTTAGCATTGAAAGACTCATCATAGATTGTATTTTTTCTCAACAACTTATTACCTCCAAATAGTTTAAATATACCCACTTGTATAGATATTCTCTGATCTAGATCTCAGCCCAAATGAGATCAAAAAATCTTGAATGTCCAAAAATATATCCATCCTAAGCCTTTATGATGTAAACCACAATCATACAGTGCCACAATAACTAAAACTCACTATTATTTGTCCAATGCCTCTTCCTTTGTTTTGATATAAACTCTTGATTCCCACCATATGCAATGTATGGTCTATATGTTCCATATACACTTGTTACTTCCACCTACCCATAAGTGAACATGTGGATTGCATTATTTTCTTTTCTTGTGACTTGTGATAATATCGTATTTATAAATTTACACCGACATGAATAGGAACTCATCATTATTTATCTTGCATATTAAACCTTGTGAACATTTTCTTCCAAATTACATCCTCAGGTTTTAACTGAGGCTTCCTCTTTTTCTCATTCTGCTTAATTTTCATGAAAATAGTTCCTTTTCAACACCAACATCTCTTCTGTAGTAATTGGAGTGATACCAATTGTAATTCTGGATAACATTTTTGTTATTTCTAATCAATAATAATATCATTCATATACAAGAACAAATAAAACAACACGTACTCAGCTAATTAGCTTTAAAACACAAGCACAGATCTACTTTTTCTTCAGGAAGCCAAGTCCCCACAAGATATGGGGATTGGAATGATGATGTCACATCCTTTGTACTCATTTTCAACCACAGCAAAGACTTTTTAAACCGATATACTAATTGTTTTCACCCTTCACCGCAAAGCCTTTCTGTTGTTTCTGGTCAGATTCTCTTCTAGATCCCTGTGAAGAAATGTTGTTCTATATCCATATTTTCTAATACCCAAAATAAAATTAATAAAACAAAATAAAACAGAAGTCAACTTCAAAACAATATATAAATATCGCCAAAATTTGTCTCCTGGCATCATAGAATAACCTTTTTTCTACTTTGCCTGTTTTGTATTTTCATACCTTGGTTTTTTACATCTATCTTCTTTCTAAAACCAATTGATGTCAATGCTCTTCCACCAATAATTCCATCAGATCTCAAACAAATTTTGTTTGAAAGATTCCATTTCATCAACCAAGTGCTCTTTCTGCTTATCCTCCAATCCCAGTGTTCTCCTGGAAATTCCCAGATCATCACTTCCAAGAATGGAGGAAGTACCTCAAATACAAAGCAAGACAGAATATACTCCCTTATTCCGCTCTTCTTTAAAATTCATTCTTTCCTTAAAATTTTGATGTGACCTTATTCTTACATCTCCCTGCTATGCTACAGAGTCTGATTTTCCCTCCTTCAAATAAAACTATGTTCTTTAGGTTCCCTTTGTAGAATTCTCTGTTAATACAATATCCACCAACACTCTAAATGTAACACATTCTATTGAAATAATCTCTTTGTTTAGGTCCTGTAACTAAAAATCCTTTAAAACCATCCCTATATTCAATAAAATGCACCCTTGAGATTTACTATCCAACTTGTCTTTTCTCCTTGAAATGTGGGTATATACATTCATAGCCCAACACCTTGTATGTGGAAGTGAGGGTTTTCATTTAGAAATCCACAGATGTTCATCCTCCCAACGTTGATGAAGGTGATTTTTTAACTAGAAGTGTGATTTCATTACCTCTTCCTGCAATCTGTCCAACCTATACCATTGGTGATGGCTTTTCTCTTCATCAACATGTCCTTACCATCATTTCATAAAACCATTTCGTTAAGGTGTGTATGGTAGTATTCTACAGTTATGCCACAATTGTTACAAAATATTTAAAACTCTTCAAAACTTCCATCATTATCTCATTCTTTAAGACTCATATTATTCTCTATTATATTTTTCAACGTGAGCCTTAAATTTTTAAACATGTCAAATAATCTAAATTATTCTGAGAAATATATATTATTTATATTCTAGAATCTGTATAGTAAACAGACATAATACATGTATCTACCAAGATGAACCTATTATAAATCACAATGACATCATTAAAAGTATGTGCTTTCAATATCTCCTTTCTACATCTTCTTGTAGCACCATAGATGAAATCACCTATTCCTATCCTGTGATAAAAAGGTATTGTTCACAGAACAGCAGTAGAGTAAATTAGATATAATTTTCTACTTATACTATTGTTTATAAATATTCATGACTTTCTCCAATATTTCAGTTTTGATGCTAAAGTATATGGTCTTTTTCTCTAGAGGCCACTAGGTTTTCACTCACTTTCAGAACCACAATTATTTCACCTATAATTTCCAAATAATGTTGTGCTGCAATACGGATTCTGACTAATACCAAATTCCTCCTTTTAAGTCCATCCTTTGAATGGGATATTTTGAATAATATTTTAATACCCCAGACTATCCATATTGCTAATAGGAAGTAAGATTTAATAATGCAGAATATGCAAATAAGACGTGTGTTGTGTCAATCCTTCCCACCTGCACTTACTTAATTTCTTGTGTCCTAGCAGGATTCTAACTAATGGTTTAACCTCAAGAATACAACACCACCACTGTATTTTTCTGATTGCTGTAACCACTTTCAGGAGTGAAGTGAAAGGATGTCTCTAGAGTAAATCAACCATGTCTTCACATTCCACATGTACTTGAATTTTGCCAGAACCCACTGTTAGATCTCACCCTTCACCTGAGGTTTTGCCTCCACAAGGTATACCAGATCCCTTCCTTTCATGATGTTTCCTTAGAGGATATATTCTTTTGTGAAAATTTTCCTTTCCACAATTCCAACACTTTTGTTGTTTTCTGAGATTTGTGCCTCTAGATTTGTATCCACTCAAGACTGGCCATTTTTTTTTCAGAACGCCTTGCTATGGCATGTGGTATCCATATTTTTTCGTCTTATCTCTCCAAAAACAAGGATGACTATTTCATTAAACTTCATATGTATTGCATTTACCTACTACAACAACCGCACTATCCCACGAATCAGTAGAGAACATAAAAAGTCGACGCACTTATCTTCATCCTGAAATTTCATATCGTTGATATAAAATGCCTTTATTTCAGCATTATTGAAATGTTCAATAAGATATTGTCACTAAGTCTCCTCTTCATCCGAAGTTATACAAAAAAAATTTTCAAGAAAATTTTGCTTAGTGTGATTTTAGTTGTATATCTTGAAAGCTTCTGCCCACAAAATCCCTGGTTTGATAGCCCTCAATATTCAACAATACCTAATTCTGAGACAATAACCTATTGTTCTTCTCTGATCCAACTTCTTGTTTATAGTCTTTCCAAGCACATTTTCACGTGTTTAGTATCTAGATTTACACTATGATCTACTTATATTTATCCAAACAGATCCCTATTCTTGAGTTTCCACAATAAAACTTTTTCTATTGAATTTATTCATTCTATCTTTCCATTGTTTTCCATCTTCAATACAAGAATCAACTCTACTTTGCACGAAATACATTCACCACAGCTTTCCTTCCAGAAGTAAAACCATTAGCAACAAAGTTGCCACTCCTGAACCCGAAACAACTCTGATACTAATGTAGGTTTAAAACCTATAGAAAATTAATTTTAAAACAAATTTAAAACATAAAAAATAAAATAAAATTGTAGAACATAAATACAAAAATAAAATATACATGTATATTTTTCATTGATCCGCCAAAACTGCATCACTAAATATCATTATATTCTTCAATGTTATATATATATTGTTGTGGTGGATTCAATAAGTGTACGAAGACAAACATCTTAGGTGGTATTTTCACCATAAAGTAATGCGAGATTCTGGGGAGCCTGTATAAGACTTAAAACAAGTAATACACTTAAGTAAAAATAAAAATACAAAAAGAAGCTAAATAGAGAGTTCTAAACAATAACAAGGTAAACAATGTTCATGCTTTCTTCTCATTGAATGTTTTGGATTTAATGGCATCTATCTGATTATTAAGGTCAGTAGTGGCCTAGGACCCGACGCAGATGTCAAGTTTTGCCTTTCCCAAGCGTAGTTCAACTCTTTGTCAGTAATGGACTAAAATTGGGTGTGTGTCAACAATGAGTCCTTCTTCGCTCGTTCTTGTCTACGTAAACAATTAGGTATGCTTTAAAGGCCTCTGGCCAAAGACAACCTTGTGATCACATATTGTCTATCTTTGAGGTTTATATAGGTGAGTTAAACTCTCCTTCCCTACCTTGGCACATGGTAGATAAAGTATCCATGGGGAGGGGAAATATTCCATCAGGGGCTGAAATATGACTAGAAAAAGTTTGTCGCTGCCCAAGGAGGCATCAAAGGTCTTAGGCGGCTTTCACATATGAGAAACCGTATTTGTCAAATAGTCTCATGTCGTTCATTTCTGGAATGCACGCTTACTTGGCTCACATAGAGATGTGCTCTTCTTAAAGAAAAGGCGTGATTCGGTATTTATGACTAGTTCAATCTTGAAACTGTCTAAACCTTTAAAGATTTCAATATTTTTTTATTACATAAATGTATCCTCGTCCTCTATAAATCCGTTCAGCAGGCACTTGGATGTCATTTTCACCGCACAATTTCTCAAATAACAATGCTTCATCGTGTGAGGTCTATAAGAATCGAGAGTTTGGCCATTATAGTTTTTCTTATTGTACGAGAGAGAGAGAGAGAGAGAGAGAGAGAGAGAGAGAGAGAGAGAGAGACAGTATATTAAACATCTTGCACTGTCCAGATAACCAATGCCTAGGGCACTCTCAGAGTAGAAATATAAAACATATTTACCTCAATAGCACAACCGAAGTTTCCGTTATTGTTATAAGTAGTTAAGAAATTGATGATATATGTTGAACCGTGTCACTATTGTGAGATGGTACATAGACGACGATTAAGACGCCTGGGGAGTTTTTTCTTTGACGATAGGGTGGAATAAAACCAAGTATGTTAATCACATGTATAAATCACGCAACGACGCATACGATCAGAGGACCTTCCTGCAAAGGATTGTTGTCGTATGCTTTATGTGCTGCACGGTATCGATAGGATCTTGATCAAGGCACAATGGTTGTAGGGCAGTATACCAGATTGTGACAAGAAAGCTTTACCTAGTCAAATGTCAAGAGGATCAAGGAAATCTATACATAATGATGTCTCCCATAGTGCCACCCAATGATACCCTTTATATGGAAGGCTACCATACTGCCTTTTGGAAAGAGGAAGATATTACAAAAAGGAAGCCTTAACCAAACCATACGGTTTAATATAGGCATGTTGGTGAGAGACAAAAACGGATGATGGGATTCAGTATTCAGGGAGATATGGATATCAAGCAATCATGCAACATAGGGCTTTCCGATGGAGAAAATCGGAGTCGGCAGACCTGTGGGTGTTGAACGCAATGGTGATTGCCGTAATGGTGAAGGGATGGAGTATGAAATAATGACCAAGGAGATGGGGGACCGTCACCATGGAGAAAAAAAAAATATAAGGAGGAAAGTATACAAGAGCTAAAGTTAAAATAAAAAGAACAAAATAATGAAGCCAATGAAAGAGAGATCACCCAAAAACATGAAAGAGTACTATCACTTGATGGCAGAAATGGTGGTTACAGAAGTGGTGTCCCATTACTGGTTCCATGTGCTGATGGAAGTATAAGATGTTTGCATGGATTAATATGAGGTATGGCCAAACAAAAGTAAGAGAGCTGTTGATTCTACTGCATAACCCCAATGCCATAGCGGCTGGAGTTAAATGGTGAACTTGACCTTATGCATGATATATGGACATTCGTGAGGGTGCTTCCGACATTTAGGGCAAGTGCTGCGAAGGGCCACCGATGAGTGATGTATACCTACTGAGATGACGATCGCCATGGAGGGGAGGCTCACCGATCATCGAGGACGGCCACTGCGGAAGAGGATGACAAATTGTTCGAGTGTGAGTGACCGTGTGTTTTTTCCATGGAGAAATGATGCCGGGATACAGCCTCTTCGGGACGACATTTTCACATGAGGATAGAATGATATCTGCCCTCCAAACTTTTGGTGGCATCATAGAACATGTAGGATTATTCTTGCAAAAAAACAATTATTCTATGAAAGCATCTTCTTTTTTGTTCAATATTATTTAAAAAATGAATTGAAAGCGAAGATGGAGGTGTACCTCCCGGCGTTGAAAAATATTTTCGGGAAAGCGAATGCCGGGCATCACTTTCGTCGCTGCAGACATCGATTACAGTGAAACGCGCCCAGGTATCGACCTTCTGACTTCTGTCAGGACCCCAAGTTCGGGAAAAGTGGAGACAATAGAGTTGCGGCCCTAATCCTATTCATTTGTACTTGTCGTAGTTTGGGAGACCGCAGGTAGCAGCGTGCAGCCTTTCTTTTCGCTTATGATCAGCTCGTGTGGCCTGCATTAGCGTACACATGGCCGAGGTAACTCGCCATGACAGTCTGTATTTGATTTTCTCATTTGTGAGCCTGCAGCCACAAATTAGTTTCGCTACCGAAAGGGATTACCACATTGTGCGGTGCTATCTAATAGTTATACCTCCTCTTATGTATATTTCGCACACCACGCACTATCCCTACCTTCAGCGCACAGGCGCACTCGTAAATGAAATAGGCGTGTGTGTGCCGCCCGTTCCGAGAGAGAGGCGCGTCAGTAGTAAGTGTTTTTTAAAAACTGGGCTTTTTTCTCGTCCCCACGATTTTTCTCCTTTGTACCGATGGTGCATGTTGCTTGGCAGGTTAGTGTGGAGAGAGTTGATTGGCTCAGATCCGGCATCGCCTGTTGTCGATGTCAAGGCACGTTAGTCAACATTTACGGGGCCTCCTGCAATGGTTAGGAATGATGCCCTTGCTTATGACCGATTGTTGTTACTGAAACAGGAATTAGCACTGAAAGGCAACATGTTTGTCCCGAGGGGGGACAAATTGATTATTTTTCCCATATTTATATTTACTTTGTGACCGGATTACCGCCTTAGAGAGTAATTACAGATTCGCTCGTCCGGGCAGGAATATGAGAACCGCGGCACATATTGCAAAGAAAATTCTCTCCACTAAGGGGTGCACTGAAGGTTTCTTAGTGAAAGATGTCCGAGTGTGTTCATCGTTATCGTGCGACCGGCGGGGTCGTTTGCAGCACCATCGAGCATTGGGCTCCAGGGGAGTTGAACAAGAAGCCAGAGGAATGGGCATTATTTACTCTGTTGTTTTCTTGATGGGGGACAGGTTTAACCTGACAACAGGGGTCCAAATATGGATTCAAATCATATTTACGTACGCCGCATTTCAGCAATATTATGTACCAGTAAGAGGTCGTGGCCGCCGAGGCCCGTAGTGCTCATATCGTTTGAAATGTAGGGTTTACTTGATATATGTGGTTTGGTGACGTTGCACATGCAGTGGTGGTGGCAGATGTTTATTGAATGACACGACGGAAAGGGTTTTGTGCCAACCAGATAATAAGCATGTCCCTTTATGTAGGGATGGAATTTCAGTAAGTGATCCACATATTGGTCTCCTTTGGTTATATTTCTTTAGTCCCACAAGTATGTGTTATATTTTCGCATTTATTCGATTTTTTTTTCTCTTGAGTGTTTTTTATTGATGATTCCATATCTTTTGGTTTCTTTGAAGCGGCAGTGACAGTTACCAGGTGACTTAGGTTTCAACTTGTATCACACCTTCTGCCTAATTTCGCTGTGCTCGGGGAGGGTGACCAAGGCAGGGTGTCGGTGGACCGAACAGTTAGCCGGGCCTTCTTCAGCAGTGGAAGAAGCATGTTCAATCGAGATAGCAAGAGAGAGTCGCGAGATGCACCTCGAGGCGCGTATTGTAGCACTTGGCGCCTTAGGTAGAGGTTTCAGAGGACTCGAGGTCGAGTGGACCCAGCTTGGACCGATGGATGCTCGTTCCAGGTCAAGGGATGACTCCTCTTATGAGACACACAGTATGTGATGGGCCTGGTGAGGAGGACCTTACCGGCTTAATCTAAGATGTGTAGCGTCGGTACGGGAAACAACAGCCTCCGGGTCGACCAGAGTATGGTGGCCTGTGGTGATCCTCCCGAGTAAGTACCCCTTGCAGAGATTTCCAGCCACGTTACCTAACAGTGAGGATGATTCCATTATTTTTAATGACCTGTATTTCGAACAAGCGCGTCAGCAATACTATTTTTTGTACCGACACACATATTTTTTTTTATGTATATATGAGAGATACTTTTTTATGCCTACATGGTGTGATGTCTAGTTCCGCGTATGCATTTGTGTTATACCTACGGATACACATGTTTTTATTTTTGCAAGTATATGTCAATGCAATCTCACCAGGATATTGTTAATACGTTATCAATCTTATTTGTTTTGATTCCTTTATATGTAGAGAATGAATATAATCAAATTGTTCCGTTGAATATTTTTAAAAATACAAATATTTATAAATAGGTTTGTATCCCGTGTTTCAAATGTTTAATAACTTGAGATTATTTAATCAATCCTATAGAGGATATGGCAGGAAGTGATCCCCAGGCAGAAGCCCACAAGTTCAAGAATTACATCATATTCTTCCATTTGTTAAGGCCAGTGAACTGCAAGGCTGCTTGGAATTACGTGGTGATTCTGCCTTGCAGAGAGATAATCAGTGCTTCTCACAATGTTTGAGGATCATTACACACCACCAGCAATCCAAACAAGGTTCCTAAAATTGGTGACCCACGGTGACATTTTAGTGCATTTAGGTTTTTGGTCAAAAATATTTTGTGTTGGGGTTTGTGTGGCTCTGGGGACCAGTGGATAAGGTTTGCAGTCTCATGTAGAAATTCTTGAGGTAAAGGCTGCTGATAAAGGAGGAGGTAGTCCCTGCCCTGTTCTATGATGTATACCTCACCCAGGCAATGTCAATATAGGCCTTTCCACAGGTTTGAACTTTCCTGCCTAAGGTTTCTTTTTGCAACACCATAGCCATGACCTGCCTCTTAAATGAGTTAGGGGTGATGTGGTGGTCAATGATGATTTTGTCCTTTCTGTGGCCCTACTGTGCTGCGCACTGGCGCCCTGCCTTTTTCTTAAAATCCAGCCTCCTGTTGTAACAGTGTTGTTCTGTGGTGTCATCCATAGCCCACAACAAGAAAGCTAGGAATCGTTAAAATCATATATGCGGGCAGCCTCAGGTTTTTGCATGAATGGTCTTGACCCTGTGATGCAGGTTGTTGAAATCCTCATTCAAAAGCATTAGCTGCTGGAAGGCAGACAGTCAGTCACTCATGCGTGTGGTGAATGATTCCAATGAGCCCTGTGTGGAGTGAGTTGATAGTTGGCCTCCTGCGAGGGATAGCTCACCTCAAGGATGGAAGTTGATTTTATCACAGATGTTTTAAACGCTGTAGCAATGCAAAGATGGTCCTCCAGAAATTGTGCAGGCATCACAATGCCTACAGGATGAGGAGAATCTATACCTGTCAAGGCTTCAGATGTGGAGCCAGTGTTGGCTGCAACCCCAGCCATCTTTCCTGCTTATTTTTGCCTGTGAAGTTGGGACCCCGCCTTCCCTTTTTGGTGGGTGACTGACTTAATGATGCTCTAGCTGCTCTCAATTTGGGGAGATGCGTGCACTTGAATGTGTGATGAAAGTGTGAGAAAATTTGGAAGTAAGTCTGTGTAATCTTCTCTTGATTAGAGAGAAGCTTTTGGGGAAGAGACAAGATTATGCAGAGACTATTTGCAACGGGTTTGAGTTCTCTAAATTAATTGATCCGATGATCATTTAGATCACATAGGCCACATGTTATCCTCAGCTGGGCCTGAGGTTTACGTGATTGGTTTATGGTCTTAGCAGGCGTGACGAACCACCCTGGTGGCGAGGTCGTAGTAGGCTTATAACACCATCGTGGTGGTGGGGGTGTCATTGGGTCGAAAACGTATCTTTTATGCCATTCATGGAGGTTTCTCATCCTCTTTTCTATGACATTAATCATGTTGATAGTGGGACGGAGTCGTGAGACCTCATTACAATGTTGTTCATAATGATCACTCTGACATATCAGGAAAAAATTCCGTGATATGGGTCTCCCATCATGCATGGTCTAAGGCCGGGCAGGGTACCATCGCCGTAATGCTGCTAAGTCAGGGAAATGGACTACTATATGGTCCGTCTGCTTGCACAATGTGCATGCGGGTGGCTTTCGTGACGTGTCTGTGATGGTAACTATGGGTTCCTTGCTAGGCCGTTTTTCGGCTGACAAGAACATGATTGACTCGCTCATCTCCTTTTCTTGGGTCATGGAGCTGCAGATGGATTCAACATCCATATCATCTTCTTAGGAAAGACGAACTATGGCTGAGTGGAGACTAGCAAGGGCTAGTCGGAAGCGAGGTATGTAGTGAAAATCCTCCAATAAGTGATTGTCGGTGCATAACGGGCATGTGAATTGTGCTGCTCGTAGCCCCACATAGTAGACCCTCTCGATTGGATACCATCTGTGGATGAGTTCCAATGCAACACACTCTTCTGGGTAGTGGCCACATTCATCTCATAGCGTGCAACGCATAATGGGCAATACTGGGGGGCGCTCTACATATCGGTGCTCCTCTTGTAAGTACAAAATGGAGCGCGGCTCGTCATTAATGGACTGGATGGAGGGATCCTCTTGATAGGATAACTCGATCGCGTGTAAGGCGTCCGTATACCATGGTATTTCTGGATAGTGGTGGGTATAGTTCCCATAGGTGTCACAAAGGGTGCATGCGTTATTGGTACGCAGCAGTTTGCCTGTACTTTTGGTGGCAAGTTCCTTTTTATGGGAATGTCATTTTGAGGTGCCTGCCTCGTAGCCGAGGAGTGGTTTTAATTCATCCAACTTTGGGCATATGTGAGTAGGGTGTCCTATGACATCACATATAGCGCAGACTGATGACTCCCTCTACATGGTGGGGGTCACCACTTTATTTCCTTTCTTGGCAATTTTCTTTATTGTGGTCGCCTGTTTCGCAGCAGGGATTTTCCTTGTGGGGGCGGTTTCGAGTGTTACTTGGGTAGGTTGGGGCTCCTCGAGATCGAGAGGCTTTAATCCAAACGCAGTAATGTTGGTAGCAAGAATTCCTGGAGGGGGAACGAGGTACCACACTGGGAATGCCAATGATATGTTGGGTAGTACCAGTGTTTCCAAGACCTGCTGGGAGGTGAAGCCAGGAGGTGGGTATAGGAAAGGAGTTTGGGAGGCGGCATAGACTAAGGAGGCTGCAGTAGCTGATGCTTCGGTGTCATTACTACTTAGGTCCATGTCCTGACTAACCTCGGTGCTTGATGTGGACATCATGCATACCGGGGCTGCTGTGGTATCGGGTGATACCTCAGGGATAATAGGAGGATCTCCTAGGAAGGATCCTAGGACGGATGACGGTTTGAATTGGGTAGGGACATATTCTTGATACCGTGAAAGGCCATCAGTGGTTGTGTCTACAAAAGGTAGAACCATATCTTTGTTGGTCAAAAGATGCTTTTCAGTGTGCGTTAGCTGGTCTAATGTAATGATTCGATCCTCGTGGGGGAACATCATGATGCAGAAAATGGAGGATGCTATGGCAGACATGGCATACATGTAACTCCACCCAACGAGTATATTGTAATCCAAGTGAGTGTCCAAGACTTCAATGTCTATGTGGACCGTTTTTCTGGCTAAGCAGACCAGTACATTTTGGAAGAGACTGACGGGGGTCGAGGGCCGACCATCGTATGCCCTGAGAGTTATGACGGAAGGTTTGAGTTCTGGGGCTCCTAACTTCTGCCATACATTCTTTGACATGATGCATGTAGATGCACCCTCGTCAATGCCACATCGTTGAATAGTGATATTCTGTACCGATACTGGTATCTGGAAGGCGACCATGAAGGGAATCCTAGGGGTGGCTTTGTCTAAATCAAAAGCCATCATGCGCGTGTCGAAGGGGTCAACACCGCCTAAGGCAGAAAGTAGGGCTTTCTGCTGCTTTGGGAACAATTTTCGTACCTCCAAAGTGGACATAATAGTAGGTGATTGGGCTAAATCATCTACGGTGTTGTAATTGTGGGTTGCTTTGGAGTAGTTACCTTCTCACCTATTAGGCCCTTTAACCATTTTTGGCAATGGTTCCAAAGGAATATTTGGAATGGTCAAAGGTGCAGTCGGCGCGCTTGTACTAGTCCCTGACGAATCGATGTCTAGTGGTGTGTCGTAGCTGTGATTTTGGGTTTGAAAAAACATTTCTTTACCAGCCATGTAAATTTCATGGTTGTTTTTCTTGGAATCGTTAGGGTTTTGCTGCTGAGTGCTAACTATTCCTTCATGGGGGAAGAGTTTTTGCATGACTGCATTTTTTTGGGAAGATCCTCCTTGTCCTCGGTTACTCTGAAGCTTTTTAAGCTCGGGTAGTTTAGGACAGTGGTGAGTATAGTGGCCATACTCACCACATATCAAACATGAATGGTTTTTTCGTAGAGGTGGCCGTTTGCCTTGCTTTTGAGCATTGCTTGGCTCCTGGTTCTAGTTCCAGTTGAAGTTATCTCCAGGCTGGGGTTGCGGTGGGCGCTATTGATTGCTGCCCCCCTATCCAAGGTTCCCTTTGGGTTTTTTTTTTACCTTTCTTTTGACCACATTGGGAGGGTAATTCTCCTGATCATACTGGTGTGGTTGATCTTGGGACGACTGCACAAAGTTCACTTGTGCATTGTTCTACGTTGGTGGGTTATGTGCTTGGGACTGAGCATACTGCTGTCCCATATTTTCACCTGGCCATTGGGGGGGAGTTCTTCCATCAGTTTTTCTCCCTGGATACTGGGTCCCCCTGGCCAGAGGGAAAAGTCCTCCTTGGTGACATGTTGGTGCCCTATTAGTCAAATTTTGCTGCTGCATATGATGACTTTGAAATCCATGTTGTGACATGTTCTGGGTAGACCCATGTGTGTAGCCGAGATTCTGACTACTGCTACCTAGGTACCCTTGGGTCATTGACCCAATAATTCTGTCTGCAGAGTTCGATGTGCCTAGAAATTCTTGATAAGATTGCAGGCACGGGGCATTAGGCAGGATATTGTATATGTACCCTGATTGCGTATAAATCAGTTCAAGCTGTTGGGCTTTACTAATTACGTCCTCTTTGGATGTGGGGTTACGTTGCACCACATCCTTTGAAATCTCCACTGTCATAGTTTTCAAGAATAAATCTAAAAGGACTCGGTCATCGAGTTGAGCTTTGAATAAGCTACGATGTTGTCTCCACTCATGGAGATGTTCAGAAATGTGGGTAGTGGGAGATCGTCTGAAATGAGTCAGTAATTCCATTCTTGAATCATGGTGAATGGGTAATTTAAAGTAAGTGAGGAATGCAGTAGCGAGGGCGCTAAAGGTTCTATGCGAGGTAGGAGGTTGCTCGACGTACCATTTCGCGGCCACTCTCGTGAGAGTGCGTTGAAACAACCTTAATTGAATAGTATCGTCAATGATGCTATTCGATGAGCACCATAGGTGAAAGGTCATTATATGATTCCCTGGGTCTTCTGCTTGCTTGCCCTCAAACTTTGGTATGTTTGAAGGGAGATTCATGGGCATGGGAGGCCAATTGGGGTCGTGTGAAATGGGGTCATTGGTGAGCTTGGTTAAATCCAGTAGATTTAAGGCCGCTAAGAAGGGTGACTAAGAGGTTGAATCCATGGCAACGTGTGAAGACACAAAGTTCTGGTTAGAACGAGGGTTAGTCTATGACGTACCCGGTTGTGAATTCAGCTGGATTCCCTTATGGGATGCACTCTTCTGCCCCCTAGGGGACGAGGGGGGAGCGATGTGCGATGTGGTGTTCGGAGACCCACTAGGGTTCCAAACTAAGGTTGCTCTAATAAAGGAGGAACCAACCACTGTGGCAACGTTCTTCTTTGACACCTAAATGGAGAAAGACCTGGAACCCCTCTCGTGAGTGGGGGGAGGTCCAAAATATGCCTGGACCGACAATGTTCCGTTGGAACCGTTTGAGGGTCGTCCAAGTTAGGTTTTGGAAATTTTTTTTGAGGGGATTGAGTCTATGATCACATCAAATTTATGGCCACATACATAAAACAAAGTGAAAAAAGAAATAATTTTTCCTTTAATTTAATCTATGCGATCAATCAAGAAAAAAAAGGTTTTGTTTGTTTGCGCGTGATACTCAAAAACCTAGAAGACCTAGTAACATCCTCACACTCTCAAAAGTAACTAGGCCTTGAGAGTTTTTCTTGTGAGTGCTGGCACAAAGTCTTGAAAGAACTGGTGACGCCCCCAGTCAGCCGAAGAGAATCAACCAAGGTAAGGGTAGAGGGTCTGGCGCTTGCCTGCACCGTCACCTATAGGGTAAAGGATGCCCTAGCTTTGGCCACTAAGAACCACTATCCCACGTAAGCGTTCAAGTCTTCTGCTTCTTGGTAGTGAGCTAATAGTACCAAGTATCAGATGGGTCAGGTAGCCCCAACTGATATCGCACGCACTGCGCCTAAGCATAACCCCCTCTGAATCGGGTCTCTGCCGTGCTCGGGTTTTCTTTTCTATGGGCTGATAGGTGGATTTTGAGCTCCCTAAAAACACAACTTCTATGTTTCAAATGTGAAGCGTGATGAAGGCGGCTTATTGGATGCCTACCTAATTGATCCTAACTTAAACTATAATTTCTCTTGTGGCCCCTATGGGGAGAGTTTAGTGAGTTGGATTAAGTTATTTTTGGGTGGTTTTCTTTTCTTAGTGGGTGAATGTGTGTGAATTTATGGTGAAAAATCTCATAATTTTAACATATTGATATCAGTGATCTGTTACAAATGTCCCCTAGTTAAATTATGTGACGTTGTTCCTTTCTCAAATAAAAATCATTTGCAGATAATGGGCCACTTCCAAAACCTCCTAATTAGTCTATGTGAATGACTAAAGGGAAATGGAAAATCACAAATGTAGAGTGTTCATATGCTTGTCTAGGGTCACCCAATGGCGCAAAGACAACAGATATTACTTACTCTAACTTGTGATTCAATCCTAGTCCCGTAGTTTCCTAAATGCAAAAATTGAAATTTAAACTAAACAATTTCTACACTAGCTTATGCATGTGTTGTCATGAGCCACTTACTTGGACTAGTTAGACTAAGTGTGCATACAAAAATTTGCAAAAACATAAATTTTTCAGAAAGCAGTGGTTAATTCGCCCCCTACTTAAACTATGTGAGTACTTCTTGCAAAAAACCAACTTAAATGAAAACTAACTAAATGCCTACAAAAAGCAGCAAAAATTAGTCTTCAGAAGCTGTGGGGTGTCAACACAGGTGTTGGCAGATACATTAGGGGCTGCCAAACACACTTACAAGTAGAAAAAATGCAAAAGGTAGGGAGAAAAAATCTCTCTGAAATTTGCGCGCAAAACCTTCTGACAGGTGCGCCTTCCTCTGCGCAGGTCACTCTTGAACGCGCGCCCTACGTGTCTGTGTGTAAAAACAACGCATGAAATTCCTACAAGTAAAAAAAATTAGGAGCTGCCTTCTTTAGTCTGTCACCTCAGTGAGTCTAGGGACTGCAAGATGGGTCAGAGGACTATCAGCTCCACTCCAGCATAGACTAAGGGTCTCCTGCAAACAATGGCACAACCACATAAACTTGGAACATGTCAGTGGAGTCGCTAATCCTGTTGCGGTGGATTCGACACATGGGTGTACGAAATCGCATGCATCTAAAGAATGTGGTATTTTCTCTAGACCATAAGTAACAGGAAGTATCTAGGGGGAGTTCAGAAGTATAAGACTTAAAATGAAGTAATACACTTAAGTATGCTCTGTTAAAAAGTAAAACTAAAAATACAAAAAGAAGTTAAATAGATAATTCTAAACAATAACAAGGTAAACAATGGCTTGATGGCCTTCTTCTCATTGAATGCTTGGAATGAATACAAATATTACACACTTTCCAAAGGGCCTAGGCAGAGGCTCTAGGACCCGATGCAAGGATGTTTTTCCTTCAATTTCTGCCTTATGACACAGTTCAACTCTCTCTCTCTCTGCTGCAATGGACTGAAGTTGTTGGGTGGCCAAAAATTGAGACCTCTTCTTCAGCTCCTGCTCCTTGGGTCACACAAACATCTGGTGTTGCTTGGGAAAATTTGGCCAGCATAACCTTGTGATCACACATTTTTCATCTCTTTGAGGGTTTATATAGGTGAGCTTTCAAACCTCCTTCCCTCCCCTGGTACATGGTAGATAGTGACCCAAGGGAGGGGAAATATTCCATTGTGGGCTGAAATATAATTTTGTGTGCTCACACAAGGCCTAAGGAGGCGCTGGTGCTGTCCTTAGGCGGCTTTCACATAAGAAGAAACTGTCATTTTCTTGCTTATGGTCCTGAAAAGGGATTTTTTTCCATTTCCAGGAAAACGCGCTTATCGAGCTCCAGTGCACGTAGAAGGCGCTCTTCTCGAAGGAAAAAGCACACATTCGGGCATTTATGACTAGTTCAATCTTGAATTGCTCCAAACCATAGAGATTCTTAATATTTTTGATTCCATATTGTATCCATGTCCTATAAATCCTTGGGCTCGACATTACTTGATGTCGTTTTCTACTGTACAATTTTCTAGTGTTAATATATATGTGTGTGTTTGTGTGTGTGTGTGTGTGTGTGTGTAGAGACATTCATAAGCCCCATTATACTAACCTTGGATTAGAACATAACCATAGTTCCCTTGAATAGATCTACAAAATACCATGGGCAAAAAATCATCATGCCCAAAACCATGTGCAAAAACCATGCACAAAACCATGGGGTAGGTCTGCCCACTATCTTTGGGTTTGTCCCCCATCATTGGGTTCACATAAAAATGAAATTATGAGATGTTGGCCCTGACCTCGTGTAGGGGGATACCACCCCCTGCTAACCCCTACACAAGGGGGGCTCCCACCCCGTTGTGACCCCCCCCCGCACTGCGCCCAACACAACATACAACACATGCAACTAGTCGTGGAAAGAATATAACAAAAACCCAACAAATTAACATTATAACATAATTTGGGTCAATATATTTTAAACTTATTATTCCAAGGATCTTATATTTTGTATTATAAATGATAATGTTAGCTTATGATGAAATCTAGTGTACAAATCTAAACATTTTTCTATTTGTCATGGTTAAAGGCTTGCATGGTAAATATTTGAGTATTATGTGTGATTACGATTGTTTACAATTTTTTTTATAAATAATATTTATGTGCATTGATTTATTGCAAAGGATTAAAAACTACATAAAACTCTAGTGGCAAGGATTACAATATTATTAGAAAGGGCCCTTTGGTAAGAATTTATTGTCTATCTCAAATCTCTGCAACCACTATTTTCATTTACATTCCAATAGAGTTGGAAAAATATATACCTACTTCAAAAATGGTATCTCTATCTTTTGCAATAGAGAAAACAATGGTGGAGAAAACTTTTGATCCTAGCTTGAGGTTGACAACTCCTTTGAGCTTCTAGTGGGTCCTAACCCACCATTTTGACACTACTTCATAAGGTCATATGCTTACAAATTTGTAGATGATGGCATGGTCCGACATGTATTTTATTTTAGATCCAACACGTCTTAAGGTGTTTGCATGGTTTAGAGTGTCACATGTATTGTTTAGACATGTTCCCACTTTTTCCATGATGTTAAAACCCAAGTTTTGTGATTAGATAAACTCCTTATTAGCACAACAGATGTTATAAGGATCTTACCCTTTATAATTTTAATAAAATGAAAACATTACAATTTGAGAACTACCAATAGCATCCTTGAATGAGGAGAGAAGGGGAACAATCTCATTTCATGGATGACATGGTACCTCCTAATTTTATGGATTGGCCAACAAAAAAAATATACCAAGTACAAAGCCACAAAGAAAAAAACTTGATATTTCCAAAATTCCTTTAAAATGTATGTAAAATCACTCCACATATAACTTTAGGTAGTAAAATTAAGTAAAATGCAATTTTATAAATTTATTTATTAAAAAAATAAGAAAGGAAAAAAAAAACTCTTATAAGCATCAAGATACTTACTTTAATATACATTTCATATTCCAAAATTAATTTTTTGTATAAAAATTAACTATTTTAAATTATTATTATTAACTAAAAAAACTAATAATAAATTAAATATATAAAGAAAATTAAATCTCATACATAATTTTTTTTAAAATTAAATTAAAAATAAAATAATATCACTATTTTTAAAATAAATCTCAATTTAATAAAAAATATTATATAAAATTATGTAAAATTAAATTAAATCCTTACTAGTATATAATTAAATTGAAATCCTAAAAGCCCTATTTCAAAATAGTCCAATAAATATAATTAAAGAAAAAACAAATAAACCTAGAAAACTCAAATCTAAATAATAAGCTCTAAAATGTAATGACCCTTACCCCTAAGTCAAAACACTAAAACCTACAGGTATTCATTCTTGCCCACCATCTTCATTTGTTTGACCTCGACATATTCAACCTTGGAGTTCATCGTAGCCTATTCAACCTCTTTCTTTTTGGATTGTCCTATTTGGGTGCACTTAGCTTCCATTCAGACTTATTCCAACTCATGAGCTTTTTCTTCACTATTCACTGCCCTCTCTCATAGTATGTAGGCCATGGACAACCATTAGTTTAGGCACTTAGCTTCATTTGGGGCTTGTTCTGTAATATACCTAGCCAACCTACATGGAATATCTAATTTCATTAACATAAAAATATTATTAATCGTTTCCATCAAGAATCCATTCTTGGTAACCTTTCTTTTCATTGGTAAAGAGAGATCAACACCTTAGAAATTAGCGACTTTGAGGGGCAACCTCCAATACATTACATAAATGAAAAATTCTTGGATGACACAAATGACCAAAACCTCATTCTATATATAGGAGTCCATGGGGCCACAATATAATCCTAGCCGACCTAACAATAATAATGTAAGGGCACAATAATAACAATATTAGGGTTACAGGGGTACAACAATAATAATAAGGGGGCTACACTAATAACAATAAGGGAATAAACTAGTAATATAGGGACCTAACATGATCCTCTCCTTCAAAAAAGTGTTGTCCTCAACACTTGACTAGCTCTGGGTGTTTCTGTATAAAATTATCATCCTCACATGTAGAATCTTCGGTGGGTAAGTTCTTCAACTTGATGAGATACTCTGAAATTGATCGATTTCGTAGCTGTCAAGTTCTTGTTTTAGTGACCGCTTCAGGTTCCAATATGATATTTCCTTCCTCATCAAGTTTTGGCAATATTGTTTGAACTAGAAGATTTTCACCTATAACCTTCTTTAAGCATGAAACATAGAAAATTGGATGCACTCGTGAAGAAGCAGGAAGCTCCAATTTGTATGCCATAGTACTAATATTTTGCAACACCTTGTAAGGACCATAGTACTTTGGAGATAATTTATTATCCTTCTTAGCTTGTTTGAGGGACATTTGTTTATATGGTTGTAGCCGTAAAAATACCCAGTCTCCTACATCAAAACTTCTCTCACTGCAGTGTTGATCTGTCTGTTGTTTCATTCGATTTTTTGCCAAATTCAGGTTATCCTTTAAGAGTTGGAGGTTGTTGATGCTGGAAATGTGATCTTCCCCTACTTGAACCTTAGAATTTTCTCTTAAAGATGATGTGATGGATGGTGGATGATATCCATAAAAGTGCCATAAATGGAGTCATTTTTGCTGCAGTATGGAAGGAAGTGTTATACCACCATTCAATGAGAGGTAACCACTTGACCCATTGTGTTTGTTTATCAGATACAAAAAAGGAAGATATCCTTCCAAAAATTTATTCACTATCTCAGCTTGACCATCGCATTGAGGATGATAAGATGAGCTATGAGCTAATTGAGTACCCAAACAAGAAAATAACTCCGTCCAAAAATTTCCAGTAAAAATGGGATCTTTGTCGCTCACAATAATCTTTGGGTTTCCATGTATCTTTTGAATTCTATCCATAAATGTAGTAGCAAATGTACTTGCTTTAAATGGATGAGATAATGCACAAAATTGTGCATACTTGGTAAGTCTATCAACTACCACCATGATGAAATTATTTCCTTTAGACTTAGGTAAACCTGTGATAAAATCCATTGAAATCTCCTCCCAACGTTGACTTGGAATGGATAAAGGTTGTAGAAGACCCGGTGTCTTAATTGTCTCAAGTTTATTTTGCTGGCAAACCAAAAATTCCACCACAAACTTTTGAATATCAGATTTAAGGCCATCCTAAAAAAATTCTTTCTTCACCCTGTGGTAAGTTTTAAAAAATCTCAACTGTCCTCCTAAAGGAAAAGTGTGCAATTCCAAAAGAATCTTTTGTTTTAGTTGGGAATTCTTACAAAGATATAAGCAATCTTTGTACCATAAGGAATCATTTTTCTAGCTAAATGTATCAGATGTACTAGGATCTTGCTGTAACTTTTGAATGACTATCCACACTTCTTCGCCCTTCTTCCATTTATCCCTTGCTTCGGTTATTCAATCTGGTTGGATAATAGAAATGGCACAAAGCAATGCTTCCACCTCTTCATTATTTCTTGAGAGTGCATCTGCAACAACATTTAGCTTCCATTTTTTGTATATTGTTTCAAAGTCATAACCCAACATCTTTGTGACCCATTTTTGCTGCTCTTCTGAAGATAGTCTTTGTTCCAAAAAGTGTTTAAGACTGTCATGATCAGTTTTACCTTGAAGTGTCTTCCGATTAGGTAAGGTCGTCATTTCTTTAGTGCATGTAGTATTGATAACATTTAATTCTCATAAATAGCTTTCTGTAAATACTTTCCTTTGATTGGTTGACTTTCGAAAGAAATGGGTCTTCCTTCTTGCATTAAGACAACACCACATTCCACAATAAAGGTTTTTGTGAAGTCTGGCATAGCTAAGACCGGTGCTAGGCACATTGCCTCTTTATGATGTTTAAAGGCCTTGGTTGGTTCAGGAGTCCATCAAAATGCATCTTTCTTCAATAATGTTGTTATAGGTGCTGCTATTCTCCCATAATTCTTAACAAACTTGCGATAATACCCTATTAACCTGAGAAATCCTTGCAACTGCTTTATGGTTGTGGGGACTTTCCATTCCTTAATGGATTTAATTTTGTTAGGGACTACCTTAACACCTCCGTGAGATACAATATGACCCAAGTATTCCACCTCTTGTACTCCAAAGAAACATTTGGATGTTTTGCATATAATTGTTTCTCCTGCAATAGTTTGAGCACCCTGTCAACATGTTGAAAATGATCCTTCCAAGACCTGCTGTAGATTAGTATATCATCAAAAAATACTAGCACAAATTTTCTAAGGGTGGGTTTGAAAATGGAATTCATCAACCTTTGAAATGTATAAGGTTCATTGGTAAGGCCAAAAGGCATGACCAAAAATTCATAATGACCCTCATGAGTTTGAAATGCTGTTTTCAGAATATCTTCAGTCTTCATTCTAATTTGATGATATCTTGAACGAATATGCAACTTGGTAAAATAAAATTCTCGATGTAAATGCTCCAATAATTCATCAGTCAAAGGAATGGGAAATTTATCTTTAATGGTGAGCTTATTGAGCTCCCTATAATCTGTACACATGCGCCATGATCCATCCTTATTGTGCACCAATACTGCTGGAGTAGAGAAATAAATTTGACTAGGTTGAATTATACCAGCCTCCAACATTTCTGCAATCATACGTTCAATTTCGCTCTTTTGGACATAAGGATATCTATAAGGCTTGATGTTTGGAGGAACACTTCCTGAAATCAAATGAATAGCATGATCATGATCATGAATAGGTGGGAGTCCTTTTGGGAGTTTCAAACACCTTGGAATGATTGTCCAAGAATTTTTGGAGATCTATAAAAATATATGATTTTGATGTTGGAACTTCTAGTGAGCATAATTGTGCAATTACGCCTCGTTGTTATTTCTTTAGAAGCTTTTTCATGACATTAGAGCTTATTATTTTTCCCGGCTTCCCTGCAATACCCTGTAATTCGACTTCTTTTCCTTTTGAAAAAAATCTCAAGAAAAGTTCTTGAAAATTAAAAGAAACCATCCCCAAAGATTGTAACCATTGTACTCCTAGAACAACATCAGCACCTCCCATTGGAATGGAAATAATTGGACTATTCAATACATATTCCCCCATGGTTAGCTTGATATTATGGCATTTTCTAGAGAAATTTATAGTTCCTCAATTTGCAACCATAACTTGACATTTTGGTGCTGGGTATAGGAAACAATTCAATTCCTTGGCTACCTACATTGAAAAAAATTATGGGTACTACCTGAATCAATCAACACTATTATCTTGAGAGTTTGAGGAGTGGTAATTCTCACCAATGCATTACACGATATGGTCAGACTCATTTCTTTCTCTTCTAGGGTTGGTTCCTGGTGTATATCCTCTTCTTTTGAAGATTATTGTTCATTTTCTTCTTCCTCTTCACAATCTATGTAAAATAATTTCTTCTTAGCACACTTATGGCCTTTAGTGTATTTGCTATCACAATTGTAGCAAATCCCTTTTTCTCCTTTTTCTTCCAAATGTTGTGGTGTAAACCTTGTATGTTGTGGAAGTCTAGGAGTAGGAATACTTCAATTTTTCTTGCCAACCTAAATGCCTTCTCCAATGAATCAGGTTCCCAAACGCGAACTTCATGTTGGATATTATCCTTTAAAGTCCATATGAAGACATCAATAATGTGTTCCTCTGGAATATAAATTACTCTTATATTCAATTTTTGGAACTCCTCAATGTGCTCCACCACTGAACCCTTTTGTTTGAGATTTATCAATTGGGTAAAGAAGGTGTTGCTTTTTGTATCCTCATAATGTGCTATCATTTCCTCCGTAAAAAATGACCAAGTGACAATTCTTTTATGGGAGAAAAGCCATAAATACCATACAGATGCATTTTTTTCTAAATTTAAAGTTGCAATGCATACCTTTTATGTGTTTTACACATTATCAAGATCAAAATATTGCTCCATATGTAGTATCCATGTTACACGATCCTTACCATAAAACTTCCTCATATCCATATTTGGAATATGGTGTTTCTTCCATCCAACATTAGATTTTATGAAATCATGATTAACATTATTTTGTTCTCATCATGAGTTTCCTCTACTAGCTTTTCGCCATTAGGAAACATTTCTTGTATCAACTTTTCCAAAACTTCGATGTCTACGTTTAGATAATTCTTTATGTTTTTCATTTTTTCATCGATATTAGCTTCCATGTCATCCATCTTAGCTTCCATGCCAACTTCCATGCCCTCCATATTAGCTTCCAAACCATTCATCTTAGCTTCCACTCCTTTCTTCAAACCATCCATATTAGTTTCCACGCCTTTCTTCAAAACTTCCATTTCATTTTTTTTTGCTCTTTCCGATAGGTGCACTTTTATAATTTTGACATCTCATGTTGTATTTCTTTGTCTTCATGAGTCATAGTAGAGTCTTCTGAAGGCTTAATGGGTGTTTTGAATTATTTTTAGGGGGGCATTTTAGAACCCAATACTGATATCTATTCTTCAATATGCCCTTGGAATAAATTCAAACTAATTTTTTCAAATGAGACTTATGTAATTCGGAAAAAAATACACACCTTTTTCTTGCTTTTGAGGAGCTCGATATTGAAACTAAATTATCTCTGTGGTTTTAGATCTTCAATATCTGAAATTTGGCCTTGAGGTAGCCCTCTGAGTCCTCTTTCAAATGCCACAGGTCTGACCTAATTTTGATTCTTCAAGAAAAAGCTATGTCTAATCTCCCACAATGACCTAATTATGGACTAGTTCAATAGAGTGAAATTTTACGACTTGCCACATGTCCCTCTTTCCTCCTTCGGCTTTG
Source organism: Pinus albicaulis (assembly GCA_034641835.2). Classification (NCBI taxonomy): domain Eukaryota; kingdom Viridiplantae; phylum Streptophyta; class Pinopsida; order Pinales; family Pinaceae; genus Pinus; species Pinus albicaulis. The sequence continues at coordinate 833,581,960 of CM076572.1, read as the reverse complement.
AAATTTATAGACAGGAAGATACAGTCTGTGCAATTTCTTCCACTCTTTACAAAATTCCAATCCGATTTTTAGAGAGAGAGTTATGAATATTTTCCCACGATCACCTCTTTGAGATGAAATTTGGGAGCTTGAAAAAGCCTTAACTTCCACAGCTCCTACCTCCCAAAATAATGTGAATCAATCTTTGAAATGTTTCCACGACATTCCTAGGGATTTCAGCTTTGCTCCGTGAAAATTTCAGCTTTTGAAATGATTTATAAAAATATTTATAGAGAAAATTCTGTGATGACCTATTTAGGTTAAATTCAGGAGCCTGTAAAAAGCCCTAACTTCCACAGATCATATCTCTGAAAATATTGTAAAAAAAGCTCTGAAATTTTGCGACGATGTTTCTTAGGATTTCAGTTTTACACTCTAAAACGTTCAACTTCTGAACCTTCGTAGAAAACAAGTTATAGAGAAAATTACACAATGACCTGTTTAGAACAGCGAAACCTTATAATCCAAAGCTATGATACCAAATGTTGTGAAACCAACTTCAAAAATAGAAGAAAAGATAGATCAACGCCTTAGAAATTAGCCACTTTGAGGGGGAAACCTCCAATACATTACATAAATGAACAATTCTTGGATGATACAAATGATCAAAACCTCCTTCTATATATAGGAGTCCATGGGGCCACAATATAATCCTAGCCAACCTAACAATAATAATGTAAGGGCACAATAATAACAATATTAGGGTTATAGGGGTACAAAAATAACAATAAGGGGGCTACAATAATAAAAATAAGGGTATAAAATAGTAATATAGGAACCTAACAATGGTTTGGTGAATGGTATGCAACTTACCTTATGCATGTAGGAATTTGAATGGCTAGGCATGGTTCATAATCATACACATGCATGAATAAAAGTACATATTTATGTACCTTTGATTAATGTATGTACAGAAAAGAGGAAAGTCTGAATAATTTGTATAATTTTTGTTTATGCACATGAAAATATGTTTGAAGCATCACTAATAAATATTTTTTATTGTTCTGATTGATATTTTATCTAATCATGACATCAAAGATAGAAGTTGCTGGAAATTATTGTGATGTATGTGAAAGATAGATTATGTTTAACATCATTGAAGACAAATAACTTACGGTCCATGCAGATTGAACGAACGCGAAATAAAGGATATTCCTCTGATGGAAACAACCAGATCGAAAAGACATAATGTTCTAGAATTTTGGGTAAATGATATTATGATTAATGTAATAGCTTCTAGCTAGTTATGGTGCATTTAAGATGATATTTCTTTGTAATATTTTATGAAAATAGTATAGGGATGGACTCCCTTATAGCCATTGAGGTAGGGGTAAGCACCTTCATGAGCATTTAATAGAATTAAATGTTTTCCAGTTTTTCCCTACGGGGTTTCCAGGGTATATCAATGTTCAATGATGTGTTTTCCTATTCTTGCATGACATGACATTTACATTATGAAGTATGTGATAACTAACCTAGTGAAAAGAATAATGAAAATGATGCAAGTTTACATCAGAAAGTTTATGTTAATATATTGCAACGATGGTTGTTATGTTATGTGACTGACTATTCAATCCACAAATTTTACTCTATGTAATGATGATGATTTTATCTAATGTTCGGTTAAGGAATATGGAATAGTGAATTCATATTATTACATGTTGGTAATTCTGTAATAAAATTCTAATTCTATGTAATTTTACAAGAGGTTTACTGGGGGATGTTACATGTTCCAACTGATGGGCACTTTCTCCAATGTTCTTTGTCCTCTCTCATGGTTTGCAAGCCATGGAAAACCACTGTTTTAACACACTAGTGTTATCCTCATTCCAATACAAATATTAATTAATTTTGTCTTGATATTAAGTTATGTATTTTTTTATTTTTAAAATTAATAAGGTTTAATCTTATATATATATATATATATATATATATATATATATATATATATATAATGTCTTTGAAAATTTTGGGTACTATAAACTTGTTCTTTATCTCAATATCTCCACTACAAAGAAAGTGGAACATAGAACTCACAAAGAAAGTATAACAAATATTTGAAATGTGAAATAAATTATTATGGGTTTTGAAAATTATGTGTCATATAAGTTTAAAACATGATATTTGAGAAGGAAAATGAAAACTAACACTAGCAGAAAAACCTTGTCCCAAATTATCGTCCACTTTTCCACCATTAATGTCATCTTCAGAATTCTTACCACATGGTATTTGCTAGAGGATGGAGCTTCCTCTTACAACAAATTTAGTTCATGGGACCATCTCCTAGGTTAATCAGTTAGTCCTTTTCCTGAAGAGGTTGAAAAAAATCTAGAATTGAATCAACATCAAGGATTCTCAAGGAAAATTTCAACCATCTAGAGACCTCTAGGAATTTTCCTTCCAAAATAAACCACATATCCAAAGTTTAGGTGCATTCTAATAGAATTGGGAATTACCTTCAATACATGAGATATCATACTTTAATTATAAAATTCTTTGGAATTTGGCCTTGAAAATATCCCTCACCTACTAGATTAGTGACAAATCAAAATGCAGTTGCAAAAAAACATGTTTTTCACCATTATATTTTCCAATTTGGAAGATCCCATGAGGATTTTTGAGTATGGCTCATACTTTTTCAAATCTACAAGATTCTATCTTAGGTTTTAGATGGAGATATTTATTCTAGAAAAATGGGATTCTACACCAAACCAAGTTTGGATCTACATGTATTGTTTATCGAGAGGATTCTAGGATGAATAAATATTAGCAGACAATAGAAATTATCTAGGTAATTTTGAAAAAGTCTAGAAAGCCACTAAAAAAGAAAGATATATATATTATGCCCACATATGTGTATATATTAATATCTCAGAGTCCCTTCCCAAGTTAATTGATATCTACTATTAAGACTATCTATGGAAATAAAATTTGGACTATGAACACTTTTTTTCCACTGTTTTAGATGTCATGAATACAAATATCTCTACAAAAATTTCCCCATGTTGGTTCGTAAGACAAATCTAGCTCAAGTTGGAGTTGTAGATCCAAATGACTTCTCTAGATAGACTGATGGCCAATGTGGATCCAAGCCTCCACTCTTGCATAAAAAATCCTAAAAATACCCTATTATTAGAAAAAATTTTGAACCACTTGCAAATAGCGAGTCCCGAACCCCTCATTCGAACCCCTCCCCCTAGAGATATACTTGAATGATACTAGCAACCCCAAAAAATTCTCTGAGGTTCATCCTAATACCTCCTCACAATCCCTGAATATATATCCTTAAGAAACCTTAAAGAAACATTGTAAGTTGTTGCAAATTAATTAGGGCACTAAAGAAATGGATTTGGACACTCTTGACCTCACAAGTTTTCCTAAGACATGGAAAGAGAAAGACACAAACTCGCTTCCAAAGAATCAAGTTAAAATACTAAGTAAATCCATTCTTAAATCAAGGGAAAAAGTCCAAAAAACATTAATAAGAAAAAATAGTTCCAATCCTTTAGGGATTCATGTTAAATATATGAAGGAAGCTACAAAAAAAAACAAGGATGAGAGGAAAAAAGGTTGTAAGAGAAATTGACAAATTCTAGAGGAATTGGGAAATATTCTTGTTAACTCAGATAGAATAAAGTCAATCTTGGAGGTTTATCTCTCCACCGTCTCATCTCCCTTTTGAATATATTCTCTTGGAATATTATAAGCCTCAATAGCAATTGTAAGCAAAGTATTCTCAACGAAAAGTGGCTCAGTGAGCATCCAACCTTTTTGATGATTCAGGAACAAAAACTTCCTATGAAGTTGTATGAAAGTTTACCAAAAAATGGGTTGAGGATGCGAATCAATAGCTCTTTATGTTGAAGGTCAATTTAAAATTCTTGCTATCATCTATAAATCTCAAGAGATATCCATCCATAACATGTTTTCTTCTTTTAGAATTATTACTACAATTTCAACTCTTAGGTTTGTCAGAAACCTATTTTCTTTCAAATGTCTATAACCCTTCATTTCCCACAAACAAGCCAATTTTTCTTAACTCCATCAAGTTGTTTAGTATTATTGTCTCTCCAAAATCTTGTTTCCTGGGAGGATTTAAATTTTATAAAACATTTAGAAGAAAAAAAGGGTGGTGTTAGAAATATATAAGTGGAATCTAGCCTCTTCCAAGATGTGACAACCTCTTCTCATTTGGTAGACATCAACACTGTCAAACTAAATTATAATCGGAATAACCACATTGGTGGATCCTATAAAATAGCTTCAAATATGGATAGGCATCTCATCTCTAAAATTATATTGTCTAGGGATATTTTTTTGGAGGCTTCCGTCCTCCCTAGCCTTGGCTCAAATCACTAGCTGATGAAATTGGACATCAAAATCAAGTTTCACCCAAGAAATAGGCCTTTCCACATAGAGTATTTATAGATTGATCATCCTAACTTCCAATCCATCATCAATGATTGGTCGGATAGGATAGAAAACTTGGAAGGATTTTCCATATGTTGGCTACAAAGTAAGATGAAGCACATTAAATATCATCTCAAAAACTGAAATAAGGAAAATTTCAGAACATCACTCAGGAAAAAAAATATATGGAAGCCCAAATGGAGCACATACAATAGGAATTCATTCATTGAATAATATCAAAGGAAACCATAAATGAGGAAGCGTATACTCTCTGTCTACTTGAAGAAAGAAGGAAACAAGAAGAAATACTTTGGTGTAAAAATATAGAATTAGATGGTTGAAGGATGGAGAGAAAAATGCTACTTTCTTACACATTTTGATGCTTTAACATCAACACCACAATCATATTTATTCCTTAGAATAGGTAGGTGTCAAGCTTCAGGGTCATGAGGACATGGTTAATGTGCCAGTTAATTATTATAAAGAGCTACTATTTAACCTCAAGTCATACTACTTTGAGGCCATAGACAAAATAATTCAGTACATTTCACCTCTAGTTACCAAAGAGTAGAACAATGCTATTTAATAAATATCTCTATCAAAGAAGTGGAAGAGGTAGTAAAATATATGCTAAATAGCTCCTTAGACTAAAAAAATTCATTACTAACTTTTTGAGGCTTTTTGGTCAACAATTAGACATGATATATGGAAAACATTGGAGGAATTAAGGTGATTGAAAACCATCCTCAAAACTCTTGGTGCTACCTTGTTAACTTTAGTTCCCAAAAGGGAAAAATTCAAGGACCTTGATGACTTCCATCTCATTTCTCTATGTAATATAATTTACAAAGTGATCATGAAAATAATGGCCAATCACCTCAAACCCATCTTTCCTCAGCTCATTTCAGCAAAAAAAAATCATTATGTGGAGGGGCATCAAATTCCACATCGTATAATGATTGCACATGAAATAATTAACTCTTTAAAATCCTCCAAGAAACTTGGCATTCTTCTAAAACTTAATCTCTCTAAGAAATTTGATAGAATAAATTGGAGTTATCTCTTTAGGATTCTAATTCATTTATCCTCAACCCTGACTGGATCTATTAGATGAGGAGCCATATCTCTTCAACCTTCTTCTCTATTTTTCTAAAAGTTATCTACTCCACCATTTTCAGCTTCTTGTGGTATCTGAAAAAGAGATCCCATGTCACCATTTCTCTTTATTATAGCAGTAGAGGGTATCCACTAGTCAATCAAATTAGTAATTCAGGAGAAAAAATTAAAGGATTGTTCCTATTTAGCAATGATAACCCTCTATCACATCAAAAAATTATGGATGATACCTTGGGTATGGGTATTCCAGCTATTCAAGAAGCTAAAGGATTTTCTCAAACTATGGAGGACTTCCTTCTTACATTAGGTATGGAAATAAACATAGCTAAATATTATATTTTTCTTTCATATGCCTTTGGATGTGTAGAAACATATTTCAAAGGCACTTGGTTTCAAAATTAACAAATTTCCAGAAAAATAATTCAAAGCATCACTTGTGTATAGTTCCCACGAAATGAATCTATGGAAGGATTTCATTATCAAATTCAACAAGAAGTTAACCAACTAGACCTTTAGATCACTAAACTTGTAAATAAGACTAGTCCTCCTTAAGTCAATTCTAGAAGATTTTCCCATATATTTGAGCTCTTCTATGATGGTTCTGTCCTCCATCCTTAATTCAATTGAGAGACTACACCGATCTTTCCTATGGGGAGGAGAAAATTTGGGAAAAAAATGGGCACTTGTAGCTTGGGATAAGATCTGCAGATTCAAAATGAAGTGAGGTCTAGGGCTAAGAGATCCTTCAACTTTAGTTATAGTTCTAGGAGACAAGATTTGGCGGTCCTTTCTCCAAGGAGGTTAAGACCTTTGGAAATTTATTTGCATGATAAAATATGCAAAGAATATTAATATTTGGAAACTCATGAGAATTCCCTTCTTCGAAGTACGTTCCTCCATTTTAATCTAGGAAAAAAAGGAATGAATTTGATACAACAACACCACTTTTGGGAAATTTGTGATGGAGAGACAACCATATTTTTGGAGGACTCATGGAAATAACTTACAAAATTCTAATACCAAAGCTATTTAATGGATTTTTTCTCCATAGGGAATCCCAAGGCCTTCACAAATTCAAAGACTACTGAGATGCTTCTAATTGAGATTAAATATGGAGATAGTTGTTAATTTTGATGGAATAGAACCCTGAGCCTAGGGAGGAGACTTGGTCAAACTTTTAGCAATAACTTCAAAAAATTTTCATATTGAAATCCAACATAGCCAATAAAATGTGACGGGTTTAGGGGCCAAGCAGTTACTTTTCCATCCATGAGGCATATATCATGGAAGCGAGGTTCAAATAATTGTCAAAATAGTCCATATTTAGAGGCATTTGGAAAATAAATATATGGCCAAAAGTTTCCATATTCATATGGATCCTATTTCAAGGTAAAACCTTAAAATAGGACAACATTAAGAAACAAAAGCATATGGGCCCCTCTTGCTATTCTTTGTGCCGTAAGAAAGATGAAAATGTGGATCACCTCTTCAATAGTTGCCCCTATTCCAATAATATATGGAACATTCTAGCAGCTAGCATGAAGACACTATACTATGATCTATCATATATATCTCACACCATTAATAATTGGAGGGCTCAAGCTTTTAATAATGATATATTGAGCCAAATTTAGGCTCTCCTTCCATGCCTACTCCTTTGGGCTACTTGGAAAGAGAGGAATTGTCACATATTTAAGAATTTATCCCTCCCTTGTGAGAATCTTCAGATCATATTTTAGAAAAATGTAAAGGAATAAATTGTTCCGTAATATTGGTGAGATCAATATTGAAAAGCCTTAGGTGAGGAGGCCTTGCCTCTCTAGAATTCGTTCCCTACTCTAGGGGTCATAATTTCTCCCTCCCTTCACCTAGGAAAAATTCCCATTCCCTTTTCCTAGAGCCCTCCTCCCCCTAATTTTATAAAGCTCAATTTCGATGGTATTTAAATAAGTAACCCAGGCGAGGTGGGCTATGCTAGGTATCTTTAGGGATCATTTGGGATTCCCTATCTACATTTATTCAAGCTTTGTGGGATATAGCCATAAAAATGCAATGAAACTGAATGCCTTGGAAGACAGACTATTGATTGCCCAAACTAAGGCTACACCAAACTTATGGTGAAGGGAGATTCTCAACTCATTATACTTATGATCCACAAGATCCTTCATGGTACGTAGATCAACATAACATCTTATAGTTGGAGAATCGAGAGCCTACTCATATGAGTAGTATTTCTCCTTCTTTCATTACATAAATTTTGAGGTCTAAAAATGAGCATCTTAAGGAATATTATGAAATAGTAGTGGAAATAATAAAATAATATTAAATTATGTCATCAAATTTTCGAGGGTAAAAAGAAAATTATACATTTTCAATCATATTTTCAACTTATCTCCCTATTATTTTACTCAAATTTCGAGTGGGAGGACTCGTTCGATGTAGAATTTTATTCCTCATCCAAGGAGTACCCATGTTGCATACTTTCGATGTACCCTACTACACGAAAAATGAGAAATACATTAAAATGACTCGTTGTATGTCAAAATTAATTCCTCATCTAAGGAATACCCATGTTGCATACTTTTGATGGACCCTACTACTTGAAACATAAGAAATACATGAGAAAATGTGATTGCAATCATACTTTTTCATGTATATCTCTTTTTTAGTTTAGCAGGGTCCATCTAAAGTATGCAACATGGATACTCCTTGGATGAGGAATTAAATTCCACATCTAAAGAGTGCTCCCACTCAAAATTTCAGTAAAATTGGAGGGAGATAATTTGAAAATATGAGTTGAAAAAGTAGTTTTATAATTTTATATTTTTCAACCTTTTTACTTTTTTTAGTCCGAAAATGGTGAATCATCCCTCATGGTTGACATAATCATCTTGAATCCTATTGGTTCTTATAAATTTTATTTTGGTTTTACATTTTGTTTTGAGACCTATTTTAGACCTCAAAATTTCTCTAATGCCATTCTAGTGATCATCCCTTCTCACATCAAGCAAGGTGGAAATTAAAATGTACATTAGTCAGCTAATTAGGGATGCATCTTTTGAGATTTATAGACTTGTTGATTAGTGATGATACTCAATGCAAGCCTCAAAATATAATTTGAAACAACCATGGCTAGTGCATGGTAGATCAAGCAGAGGTTCCCTATATCTATTCAACACCCATGCTAGACATTGGATAAACCAAATACATTTTACAACTCTAATTGAATTATGAGTTTTAAGTGAATAACTTGACTTTTTTTTAAGTGGAGCCATGGAAAACCGAACATATTTTTCATGCAATTTTTTTCGAGTTTATATTTAGTTAAGATTTAAATATATATTTTTATTTGTGAAGTTGAATTATAAGTGGTAAAATTCATATTAAAAATGGAAAAATGATTTTCATTTCAACTGAGTTTGTTTGTTTATATTAAAAATGGAAAATTCTACAATGAATGTGAATAAATATAAAAATGATTTATAATATATTATATTATATAAAATCAATATATTAAATATCATCATATAAACCTTAGTTTTATGAGATTTAATAACACATTAAGTTTTAGATATTATTTCATGAGATTTAATAGCATACTAAGTTTTAGGTGGACAAGAAAATGAGATTTAATAGCACACTAAGTTTAGATGGACAATTGAAATTGATGATGACGGGATGGAAAATTGAAAAATATGATGAAAAAGTTACTAATAAGTATGATTAGTTTCCATTAAAATCAAATTGGTTGGTTTATTAGATTTTAATTTTTTTAAAATTTTATTTTTGAGCTTTAAAAATATTAAGAGAGGTGTTTTAAGATTATCAAAGTTGTTTTCAACAATTTTTTTTGGAAGATTGGTCTTATTTTTTTTCAACAAAAAAGTTAGGAAGATTGGTCTTGTGATAAATCTCTTAAACATGAGTTATAATTAAGCATTCTTGAATTTACAAAGATGGCAGATATGACATTTGAGAATTGATCAAAGTTTAGTTTGACTACGGAACTCATTAGAATTAGCTAAGTTTCATTATGAATCTCATCCAAATTAATCAATATTTTAGTATGTTTATTCTCATATTGACATTTGTGAAAATAATATACTTTTGGTCCTCTAGATTATGGTAGATCCCCTCCTTATAACATCTTAATTTTATTTTTCCTTCTAACTTCTTGCGGAACTTCATTTCCCCCTTAAATATTGAATATAATAATACTTTTGTTATTATGCCTATATTACAAAATGATTTCTTCCTTTATTTCCTAATGGTTTGTCTAGGGTTAGGCATCCTTATTCCATCTCAACTAGAGCTAGAGGTGGTTTTGGATAGAGTTAGAAGCAATTCTTGGAAGCCTCTTGTCTTTCATGTTGTTTAGCTTGTTCTTATACATTAGGTGCCTTGTCAAAATTAGCTATCAAGGAAGAAAGGGTTTTCCAGGATAGCATAAATGTCATTTCCTTTAATTTTGAGATTACAAGTTATAAAATTTATTTGAAAATATTCTATCTTTCTCCATGACTTTGCAGAGATATTGCTTCCCTAATTTTGCATCAAAATAGATAAAAATAGTAACAAGAGTATAAAAATGGAGTCTTTTTTCTTTTATCATATCCAGAGGTTCATTGTTTTATAATTGTTTTCACACGCATGATAAAATTTCCACCCTCTATTTATCCTTTTCTCATTACAATGATTGTCATTTAGCTTGTGGTGAATACTGCTTCTAAGATATTTGTATGAAGGAACTTTCTCCAAGTTGTTGTTGGCATAAACAAAAATATCATAGGTGATGTTATTAGATTTAATTAGCACAAATTATGTTTCGTGAGTATTATTAGTCATACCTACATTCGAATAGAAATCAATAATGATTCTTAGTTTCATGCAAATATCATACAAAATCCACACCATAATAGCAATATAATCAACATAAAGATGAATAATGATGACTATATTAGCAAGAATTGGGACAACACAATTTTCTTATTTTAAATAATCTTCTAATTTGTCAATGCATACATCAAAAAGCGTAGGAAACAAGAGGTAACCTTGATTTATTTTGAATTTGCAATCAGTTTATTTTAGCCACCTCTAAGTGTTCCTAAAATTGGAAATAATATTTTCATACAATATTACCACAACACCTCTCAAATTGAGAGATGCTTTAAGCTCTTCCAACATATTCCAAAGGTTTGTCTTGGGTATAGCGTCAAATTTTTTTCGAAAGTTAATAAAACAACAAAGGGAGTTAGTTTTATTATTGCATCACTCTCTAGAATGATCCTAAGTAAAACAAGGTGGTCCAAGGTTGAATTATATCTTTTAAAATCACCATGGTGTTTATCTATTTTCTTGTGTATTTCTATCCATTAGCTAATCATCCTTTCAAAATATTTCTACATAGCTTGGCTAAAATGTGGCTAATCATAATGGTCCTATAACTAGAGGGAATTATTTTATCCTTACTTTTAAAATATGAACCATGAGGATTTGTGTCGATGGCTTGGGAAGCCCCATCTTGACCGCTAAATTGAAAAGTTTGTGTATGAGGGGGATAATGGTGGGCCCCCTAGTTTCAAGCATTTCAATTTGCTATAGTTCACATGTCTTTAGCTTCCACATTCCAGATCTCCTTAATCATGAATAATATATATTCTGTAGAGAAAACTTCAACCTATGTAGGACTGTTTGGAATGTTTTCATGGCATTAGGAAATTCATAGAGGCTTCTAAGGTAGGAAACCCAGTCCTTTCTTTATGATCAAGCTTAGATAGGTGTAAAGTCTACTCTTTATTTTTATTATTATAGGACCTTTTTAAATTTTTAATTAGGGCTACATATGCATTTATATTATCAGTTTTTAACTACTCATTAGAAGCATTCCTAATGGATTTCCCAACAATTTAATATTTATTGGTTGTATTAATGTTCATTTAATTTAACACATTGAAAGGAAACTTGTTAATGGAAGTAAAAAGGGTCATTGTAGAATTTTGGTTGAGTTCTTTGATGTTTTCCATATAATGATAATATTTGATTTATTGTTTAAATCGAGTGAGGAAAGATTAGGTTTACTTTTTAAAAAAGCACGTTCTTTTTATTATGAAACATTTGTTGAATGGGGTTTCGAGGTGTTGGGAAAAATACCTAGAGGGGGTGAATCGGTATTAGAGTCGACACTAAACTTTAATGGGGATTCTAAGATGTATTTAATTCTTTAATTAGATGATTGCATCATTCATTCACCTAATTATAGTATAAGCATGTGCAGTAATAACAAAATAAACCATCACACATAATCAACACACATGAACACCAGTATTTAAGGTGGAAACCCAATTCGGGAGAAAACCACCACTGCTGTCGTCTCTGTCCTCAATATTTATTATAAAGAAAACTTCTTACAATTTCATATTGGTGCAGACTCATACTAGCACGCAGGCACCCACCTGCAGAAGGCTGCAACCTTCTCTCGTTCTCCAGCCACTACTGGAAGGGAGCTCCAACCCCCCAATCTTGTTACTAACTCCGTCTAGAAGGGAGCTGGATGTCGATTTTAACACTACCTTGGATCGGGCAGAAGCTTCCACTTATGTCAAGACTTCAACCCTCGCATCCACCAAATTTATTTAATTTCTTCATCAGACTTGCACCAGGTCTTCATCATTTCTTTTGCAGATCATCCTAGAGATTCATCATTTCTAGATCTAGATCTCAACTTTCATCAACCATGAGTAATTGTACAGATTCAGATTTATCAGAAACAGAGTTCAATCATGCAGATATCTCTTAAAGAAAATTATTCATTAACAACCCCTCCCCATGCACACGTTATACTATGATCCTCTTCTCCTTATATAGTTTTTGCCTTTATTAATACCATGAGTCAAAACCACTCAAAAGCTGATGGTATTCCTGGACGAGATCAAATAGATAATCCAGCGGGGTCTACCCAAGCCCCAAACAACCTCTCATTGTTCTATTTTCTTGGTCTGGCAGTTAATTAATCTAAGGCTTTTTAATATCTCAATCTGAGATTGAGATATTAATCCAATTCCTCCTTTAGTTATGAACTCCCTAAGGCATATATATATATCGACCCTAGGTCTATGTGTTTGCGAGATCAACACATATATTAACCCACGTTCATTACATCACATGTTTCATATTTCGCCAACTTCACATATTCAACATCCTTTATTAACCCCGCAAACCTTAATTTAAAAGGTCCCAATTAATATAATTTAGAACTGAGCCCACATATATAATCAATGATTCAATCACATACTCGCACCGTACCATGGTTATCCATCGTGCACCTTCCTCATATGGCCACCGTCCAATGGCTCCCCTCCAGATCGACGGCGCACAACAATATCGCGCGGCTTCCTTGGTCGAACATTAACGCGCAATGGCGCGCAGCGATGGCTGTTTTTCAAATTCGTTCAGGGACGTGTGTCACTCGTTCTATGGAATCGCTCCCAACCTCTTGAATACCGCTTGCCCGTCGAAAGCGGTGCGATGAAAACCGGAAACCCCCTTCACTGTTCATTCCGCTCATGGTTCCTCTCCTTCGCTCAAGGTTTCGTCTGCATTTATTCCATCATTACTACGTTTCTCCGTGAAGGAATAACTCTGTCATAACACAGGTTATATGTATTCCAGCAAACATGATCTGCGATCATGTAACCCTATCGAATCCACCATCCCTTTACTCGTAATTTCTAAAACCATTGCGAAGAGACCAGAACCCTCCAACTTTAGAGGTTTGTCAGGATGTATGAATACTCCGAACTTATTCACACATGATTTAACATGTCCTTATTCACATCAATTCTCCCAAAGCTTCGATTAATGTACATTCAATCTTATATTCTGCTTGTATAGAACTGCTGATGGTTTTCTGAGTTCTTCATATAGTCATTATCTGCATCCTTTTTCAGAGAGTTGCCATCAAGGACAATCATATAATAGGATACAAGAAACATATTGCCAACATATGCATGGAAACGTTTATAATTAGGGTTAAAGGCCTATTATTAGAGTTGTATTCAAGGTCATAAAGTCGAAATTATGTTCAATTTGATATGCAAATGTTGTTAGACCAAATATCACGCTAGGGGGGGGGGGGTGGTTGAATCAGTGTAGTGAAAAATTTGCATTTGAAAACATTTCACCAATAAAAAAATATGTATCGGTGTACCATAATCATTTGTATCATAACAATAAATAAAATTATACATAAAAAATCCATCATCACATCAACACAAGAGGACACAAGATTTTACGTGGAAACCCTTGTGGGAGAAAACCATAAATTATTTTCTTCTTCTTCTTCTTTTCAATTCATTACATAAATTTGTAGATACCAAATTGCTAGAGGAACCCACCCCCAATATATGCAAGAAACTACTTTCTATAGAATGCAACCCGATTGTGACACCAACCTTGAAAAAGTGTAAGCAACCACTTGCAATAGGCTATAACTTAATTGAGGGACCAACCTCAGAAATGATCAGGCTTCGAATTTCTGTAGGCTTCAACTTGAATGAGGAACAAACCTTAGTGGATGCAACCACCTCCTCTTCAACTCCACATGTGTCACTTTTCACAATATTTCAAACTAGATCCACCTTCTCTTCAATGCAAGTCTTAAAAACTAATCATGCTACTACTGTAATATTCTTTTCATCAATATGTCATATCTTTTCCATACCCCGTTACAATCTATTCATTAATATGGTCACATAAAACTATTTTTGGAACTTTTTCTAGCCATATACATAATATCAAATTCAACTTGCTCATAAGTCCCCCAAACAAATTACGCTAATCCAAGACATTAAAAATATCATTAAGTATTTTCATTCCTTCAGAAGTGATCATCACAGAATATTGATCATCATGCTTCTTTTAGAGTCAAATTTAGCTTTGAAATGAGCCCATAAATTCCCCAAAACCATATAAACCAAAAATTACATTAAATGTTCGACATAATGGAACAATCTTGGAGAATTATACAAAATAGACAAAGTCCGATGGGAATTCTACAAAAATCCTATCATTTTTTGAATTAATTATTTGACAAAATATATTACTATTTGGAAATAAAGAAATAATTTATAGTTTGAACCTTATACCTCCCAAGAGTTAAGAAACGTGCCAACCAAATTTGTGTAGATATCCATGTCACTTTGAGGTAATATGCGCCAGAGCCACATAGTCACAAGTCGAGCCAATGTGAGCCAACCAAATCTACGTCATCGTGATCCAATCTAATTCAGAGCCAAACAATCACAAGCCAAGCCAATGCAAGCCAAAAAAAACGTATAACAAGTATAAGACACAATCGTCATTGGTCGAGCCAATTCGAGCCAATTGAAACGTGCCACAAGTCTAAGTTAAAATAGAGATTTTCCAAGCCAATGAAAACCAACCAAATCCACATCAGGCCTAATATGATATTCACAAGACAAGATAATGCATGTTAGCAAAATCCATGCCAAACCCAATATAATAGGCATAGGCCGAGTTAATGTGATCCAACCAAATCCACGTCACCGTGAACCAATCCACATCAAAGACAAAAAGTCACAGGGTAAGCTAATGTCATCCAACCAAGTTCATGTCAGAGCCGTAGAAATTGTGCCCTTCGGCACACTCCAGTTATGGGTGACTACAATCATAAGTTGAGCTAATGTGAGTCAACCAAATCCACATCACTATGATCCAATCCATGTAAGAGGAAAACAATCATAGGATGAGCTAATGTGATTCAACCAATTCCATGTTAGAGCCACCAAAATTGTTCCCTTTGAGACACTCTGGTTATGATTCACTATAGTCACAAGCTGAGCTAATATGAGCCAACCAAATCCATGTCACTTTGAGAAAATTCAAGTTAGAGATACATAGTCATAGGATGAGCCAATGCAATTCAACCAATCCATTTCATAGCCAAAAAAATTGTGTCCTTCAACACACTTGATTTATGAGTCACTAAAGTCACAAACTGACTCAATGCAAGCCAACCAGATCCACGTCATTGTGAGCCAATCCAAATTAGATCCAAATAGTCACAGGTCGAGCCAATTAAAACCAACCAAGTCCATGTTAGAGCCACAAAAATTGTGCCCTTCTTCAAAATCTAGTTCTAAGTCATTATAGTTACAAGCCAAGCCAATGTGAAAAAACCAAATCCATGTCAAATAGTCATCCTTGACCTCCTATAGGGATTTGATTCTATTGTCAATCAATCAAACACAACACAAGGCTATCCCCAAGGTTAAATATTTTGATTTCTTTTCTCTATTGCTTCTTAATTCTCATGCCATACTCCTTTGAACCACAATCCGATGTGAATATGTAGTCATTGGGTCCTCATACTAAGGAATGTGTCGACCCATAAAACCAAGCCATAAAATCTAGGAGCTAGGTATTATTAGGATTTTAATTGATGACATCATAATGATGTTATATGTGCCACACACTCATTTTGAGTGGGCCACTTGCCATCCCCATTTACTCATATTGGCTGACTAGATATACCTTGTTCGTATGCCACGTGCTAGGGTGCCACGCCGTTATCATTGTGCCAAGTCAACATTTTCTTCCATCTAGACCTATCATGAGATTCCACATGTCTTGGTATGCCACTCGGATCTGCCATCTGTTCATCAACTAAATTCCTGTCATGTGTCAACATCATTTTGGTCTAGCTAGTCATTTGGTCCTTATATTAAGGAAACACATGACCCATAGAACAAAACCATAAAATCCAGGTGCTAGGTGTTATTAGGATTTTGATTGATGACATCATAATGATGTTATATGTTCCACATGGCTCATTTTGAGTGGGCCACATGCCATCCCCATTTACTCTTATTGGCTAACTAGATATACCTTGTTCATATGCCATGTTGTAGGGTGCCATACCATTATCATTATGCCAAGTCAAAATTTGCTGCCATGTGGAACTATCATGAGATTACAAATGTCTTGGTATCCTACTTGGATCTGCCATCTGTTCATCAAGTAAATTCCTTCTATGTGTCAACATCATATTAGTCTAGCGAGAGCCGTTAAAAATCATGCATCTCTACTTATCATCCATTTTTCATTCTTTTGATCGCCGTTATATTAACCAAAATATGCACATTATTTAACTACATTAAAAATTCATAGGTTCCCTCACCCAAAGCCATTGATTGATTTCCATTGTTGGATCCACCCTCAATATGTATGACCTTTAAAGAAATTGGTTACTTTACATAAATTTGGTATTTTCAGTCCTCATTATAGTTACTAACATTAAATGCTCATAACTTCTCATTCAATAGGAGTTTTTTAGAGTGTCATATACCATCGGAAAAGTATCAAAGATGAAATTCCAATCATATCATCCATAAAACCATTTGGACATCATATTTCAATTTTTGCTTAGTAATATTCAAGCCTTTTTACTTCACTTGATGAGATCATAAAAGAGATCAAGTTATCATTCTGCTTCATGAATAATATTGTTGCTTCCTTAGGCATCCCATTTAACATCAACGACACTTGTTTCCATCATTGAAAACACCATGTGAAACAATATCCCCCTTATCACTAATGGAAATACCACAAAAAATTGATGGTAATTGATTGAAATAGGTTGAACTCTCCTTGTCATGCACTGGATTTCGCCTAACATATTGTTGGGGACCCCTCCTAGCTATTTGCAAGGACACTTCCTTCTTCCTTGTTTCTTTCCTACTTTCTTCAACAATTTATTCCTCACAAATTTTTGCATTTTCTTTCTTGGTGTCTCATAAATTTATATCAATGCATGCATTCTCTCCCCCTTTGACATCAATGGAAAATGGGCCGAGTTGTCTAAAAATGCTTCCACAATTATGTGTGGATCTGATCGCATTGTTAATAATGTCTTTCGTTAAGGTCATGATATATTCATCTATAAGTTCCTAACATCTCTGTCAATGTATACATTCTCTACTTGTTTATGTACTTTCCTATAGAGATGATGGAGTCTCCACATGAAACCATGCTTCTTGTGATTGTTATCTAACTCTGCCTAGCCTTTCATATGGACCTAGTTGAGGCTCTATGTGGTACCATGATACCTTTCTTCATCTACAAGTGTTTGCCAATATTATTCAAATGTTCCTGACCTTTCTTGTGGACTTGATAGTGTCTCTCCCTAGGACCATGCTATATTTCTTCACCTGTAAGTGCTTTCCATGTTTCTCAATGTCTCCAATTGATTATGTGGACCTCATGGAGTCTCACCTTGAAACCATTCTTCTTGTTAATGTTCTCCTAAATTTTCTTGTAGACCTGATGGAGCCTCCCCGTGGGACCATGATTTCTTCATTTGTAAATTCCTCTCTATGATTTTCACTAGTTCTATGGACTTGTGGGCCTAACAGAGTGTTTGTAACCATCCCCTTAACCCCAGAACTCAACTAGAGTTAGAAGGTGGAAGTCACTATGCAGACCCAACTCCCAAGGTAAAAATCTAAAAATTTCTACATTTTACAACTTTCTTAAAACTTCAAATGGAAAATATCATTGCTTTCATCTTATCGAAATGATTCCAACGATATAAATTTAATCTCAATCCAACTTACGGATAAAAAGTTATGGCCCTTTAAAGATAAGTAAATGAAATCCATGGCACATCGTCTTGACCTCCACGTGGTAGCCACAAAATGTCCCACGTGACGAGTGGCGCACTTGCACTTCCGCCATGGAAAGGTTCATGTGGTAGGCACTCATCCCAAGGAAATTCAGAGGTTGGTCCCCTTATACACTACAACACATTTTTGTTTTCAATGTAAGGCCTGACCCCTGACCCCCAACATGAGGTCGACTTGGCCTCGCTCTCTGTTATATCATTAGAGAAATTTTGAGGTTGAAAATGGGCCTCCTAAGAAAAATGTACAACAAAAATACAATTTATAACAACCAATAAGATTTAACTGATAATGTCAGCCATGGGGGATGACTCACAATTCTTGGGGTAAAAAAATAAAAAGATTGAAAAACAATAAATAATAAAATTTCTTTTCAACTTTTATTTTCAAATTATCTCCCTAATGTTTTACTCAAATTTCAAGTGGGAGTACTCATTGGATGCAAAATTTGATTCCTCATCAAAGGAGTACCAATATTGGATACTTCCGATGGACCCTGCTATACTAAAAATGATAAATACATGAAAAAAATGTGATTCGAGGGTCCATCAAAAGTATGCAACATGGGTAATCCTTGGATTATGAATCAAATTCTACATCCAACGAGTGTTCCTGCTTGAAATTTGAGTAAAACCATAGGGAGATAAGTTGAAAATAAGAGTTGAAAAAGTAGTTTTTTCTTTTTTCCCACGTAAATTTGATGATGTAATGTAATATTATTTTATTATTTCCACTATTATTTTATAATTTCCTTAGGAGGCCCATTTTAGACCTCCAAATTCCCCTACTATTACTTTGGTCCAAGATTAGCTCGACCTTGACGAGACCGAGCACTCGACCCTCGGACTAGGCCGACCAACGGGCCATCGACTGCAAGGTCCACCCATCATAGGTTGGGGTGAATCCCAGTGAAGGTTCAACCTTCTTGGACGACTTCACGGCCTTTGACTTGGCTGACTTCCTAACTTGCTCTGAGCTTTAATAGCTTTTCAATATTTTCAATATTTTCAAGCCTTTTAGGTATTGTTACCAACACTTGATTGCCAATGAATCATGAAGATTTATGTTCAAACTTGGAAACAATACATCACGAGAATGGTGCCAAATCAATATTTTTTTTAAGTGCATTTTTTTCCAAATGTATAGAGAGCCTGAAGAAGTCATTAACAAAGCTGAAAAACTATTATCTTTGGCTTAACAACCTTATCATTTGGAAAAATAACTGAACCAAGATCAACATCTAATGCATATAAAATTAGATGAAAGAATTCCTTTACAAGGGATGGAAACAAAGACTCCTTCCCTTCAATCATGAAGAGGATAATTGGCATAAAAGAAAACTATGCTAAACCTTATTTATTAATTTAAACATGCTTGATCAAATAGATTATAAATAATTTCCAATTGTTCTCTAACACTAAGTGTGAAATTACCATGGTACAAAGACGACACAGTGTTTACCCAGAATGAAGAGCACACACACATACATAACCTAGAGCCACCTTTAGAAACTTAAAATTTTTCAATGTTAAGAACCTAAATTCCATTATTATTACAAAACCAAGAGCTTGTCAAGTCGATTACTTATCAATGAGGAAATAAATTTCATATTACATATATGATGGGTGTCAAATCATGCTTGGTCTAAGTTTGTAAAAGTGGTCATAAAAGCATATGAGTTAGTCTCATCAACAACACAAATAAGTAGGATTTTATTTCTATTCGAAAATAAAGAAAACGAGTATTGGCTTAGGGCATGGCCATATTTGACTAAAAATATTGGATTGACACCCATGTGAAGTAGATAGGCCAATAGGCCCAAAGAGCAATAAATCATCAACATTACCACACAAAAACATGCACAGTGCTCGTAAGATCTTTTAGCAACATAGGAAGTATGTCATTATAATTATGAAAGGATATACATGCTAATTATAGTAAAAATGGTAACCACCACACACGTTATTGAAATATAATCTTGCCTGAGCACCATAATTAAATCAACTCCTCAATTCATAAACTCATCACTTTATTCCAACACCTTTTAAACAATATCAACATCATACAAGTTAACTCATATAAGCAATAAAATACAAACTAGGTTGTATTCAATGATGGCATCAATGCACATAAGAAAAAGTAAACATATATTCATTGTCATTGAAAATATGAAGAGCACTTATCTTGAAAGGTAATGTGAAACAAAGTCTGGGACAATCAACCTCCACCCAACCATAGAAAACTACCTCAAAATTATAACTTGCAGTTGTCACCCCCGGTCCAGATTCCGGAGGTTGATGGGCCTTTTCCTTAGGGATATAAATAAAAATACCATTTGAAATAGGGGCTCTATGGATTCTTCTACGTCTGCCAATCAAGTGAGTTGTAGTCAACCAAGTGCATAGGTACTTTAGAGACCTATTGTCTCCACCCTTCAGAGTTCAACATTGTGCTTCCATGCAACTTGGGGAATCCAGAACCTATAATAAAACTGAGCTACAATAAAGAAGTCTCCATAAATACTCTAGGAAGTTTCCAGTGATAATTCCTCCACCCCAACCCTCAGGAACTTAGATAAAACCCATCTCCTTCCATTAGATACCAGAGAATTGAGAGCAAATATTTCCCTCACTTAAGAGTGATTTCCTCGTAACTCCTTATCGACCAAGATCTCGTATCATAGATCCTCTGAATTATTATTAACTCTTCAATTTTCCTTCTTTCTTTGTGGCTTCCCACACTCCTCTTTTTCTTAACATTTTTTTATAGTGTTCCTAAATCATCTCCTTTCAACAATTCAAGTGAGCTCCCTTATTCCTCTATTACTTGTCCCTTATGCTACTCCATTGTTTGAATGGGTCCACCCCCTTTTGCATTTTGCCAGTAGTTTGAGTTGAATTCTTCCCCTACTACCACTCTGTCCCTCATATCTCTTGATATTTTCATTATTTGGATTTTATCTTCCAAACAGTGAATTCTTCCACTAGAATCTTGTCATCCAATGACATCCAACCCATTATCCATTTTAAAATTTATTGTCCCTGATTTCTTATCCATTGCTGTAGAAGCACAAATGATAATAAAATACTTGTCCCTTTTTTATGAGCTATCAGTTTTTATATACTGGCTTCAGTTTTTGTTGTAGCAAGCCTCAAAATATCTGAGTAAGTAACCTCCCTAGCCTTTGGAATCCATGATCTTGGTGGCTCCAGAGACACACAGGACAAAGAGGGTGTATCACAGTTGAAAAATCAAAGTGTTTAGATTTCTCTCGAACCAGGTTCAGGTTGAAGATATCATCATCCTAATTGCAACAAATATCGTTGTCATGACCGCAATGGTGCAAATAGTTCTTCAAACCGAGATCGTATGCAAAAGTGAGAGGCAGTCAAAGTTTTGGGTTAACTTGGTGACTTGGTAGGCTTAAGGAAGGTGCAATTTCGACCTTTTCTGGACACCAAATTCTGGCCATCTTCATCCAGTTTCCAAGAAAATTTGTGGTGTCTTTAATTTTATTCCTACGGTCAAATTCAAGTTTTTTAAAAAATGGACAATTCGTTTTCTAAAATCAAAAAATAATTAAAAAAATGGGTTGTGGGCCACCAACCCCACAGTCATAAAAATAAAATAATATTTATGGGCCGGCGGGCCATGACCCCTGCCAGACCCCACGAAGCTCCCATGGAAAACACATGTATTAAATGGAGCTCCAGATGACAGAGGTGGTTGAGGGCAGGCTGCCCAATGCGGGTCTGGCCCCCAAAAACAATATACTATTTTTTTGGAAAATATGTTAAAGCACCATTTTGAGGTGGGTGGGGTTTGACCCCTTAACCTCATTTGAGGAGTCCGCCTTGATTTGTTTATTTAAACTCGACTATTAACCTATGCACCCAGGAAGGTGGGAGTACGTAGATCAAGGCAAGAGCAGACATGATTTCCGAGATAGATACATGTTTGATGCCAAGGGAATCCTTTGATCTCAAAGAGGTTAAATTTTCAGAATGTATTAAACTTTATATGCATTTTAACCAAAATTTCACAGGGAACGTGATGGTGCGTCTATATTTTCCTTTTGAGCAATGATTTTGTAGATTCCCTGTGGAGGAGAATCTTCAAGAATCTTGAGGGAATATTTCAGATTCCTTGGAGGCCAAAATTTGTTGGTGTCAGATGTAGAAATTTTTGAATCTTATATCTTATGCAGAAATTATTACTGTTAATTTGGTTAAGCTCCTCCTACCTAGATAAGTTATTAAATGAATAAATTCAAGTTAAAATCAAAGAAAAACACATAAACTCTACCAATCCAGATCTAGAATAAGCACATGAACACATTGACAAAGTGACACAGTTATTTCTGCACAAATAGTCCCCAAAAAAACCCAATGTGGGAAAACCAGTCTCTGGCTACTGGAGGGTTCTATTATTAAGAATATTTCTGAATACAAAAATATAGGTTCCAGATCTGGAAATCTTGACAGAGAAAATACTAGATCTACAGCTCACTAGCTGATCTAGGGCCAAAATAATGACTGATCCACACCCTCAAACGTGATTTACAGAACTCAGCCAAAATTAGGGCCTAGAAACCCCAGCGTTGTCCTTGAAAGGCTCTACGTCAGCCTCTGAAGACCCTAAAAGCCTCTGCGTCAGCCTTGGATGTCTTTCAGAGCCTCAGTGTTGCTTCGGAAGGGACTGCGTTACCCCAGACTGGGTGACTCAGTCACTACGCTGCCCCTGAAGGGTCTTTGGGTCACCCTTGAGGGTTTCTTGCTGAAAATCATGTTGTCCTTAGAGAGACTGTGATGTCCTTGCTGCTACTGCTACTTCCTTCCTCTGCACTATCCCCTTGGTCTAAATTCCCCTCTCTATAGCTGAAACACTTTTGAGTATTCTTAGAAAACCCTACCCTATAATCTTAGCTTAGCTTCAGTGCTCTGCCTCTGTGTGTCTTTACAAATGACCCCAAGCCTTTCCTTTATACTTTTCTCACTGATAAATCAATGACCATCATCATATCTTGAATCAATGGCTAAGATTAAAATAAAGCTTGATCCATGTGACTTAAGAAAATTTCATCACATGTTTTATTAAATTCACTTTAATTATTTAAGTTCCCTAAGTTTTAACTTAGGAAATGCACTTAAAATAATTAATTAATTTAATATTTCCTAAACTAGATGAAATTTCCCAAATCCATTTCCGGGTCTGTAGATCAGGTGAACTCTAGTCCTTTGTCAAAATTTGGGACCTAGAGCACAACTGCTGGTACCAAAAATAGACAAAATTTCAACACTCCCTCTTAGCATCAAGGGTGTGCTCTAGCAATACATCACAGTTATGCATTACATGATTTTGGGCACTGGTTTTGTGCTGTTGATTCTTGGCATGTTGCCACTTAACTCTGAACTGCTGTTTCCATTCTATAATGCTGCCCATGACTCTGCCACTACCACTACAACCACTACACTACAGTTCCATCTCAATATGTTGCATCTGTGCTACTCATAGCACTTCCACTACTGATCTGTTGCATTGAAACTTCAATTGTTGAGAGAAACAACTGAATCTCTTTCCCAATCTTTGACAAACAAGTTTGATGGGTTGCATCCTCATCACTGAAGCTCCATAGGCTACAGATCTATGATGGCATCTAAAGAACGATGCATAGCTACATCTCCGCCCACGTAATTAGAATCCCTCTGCACTACTGAAGTCAGATCAACTCCTTGTTCTAAAATCTATCACGTTGTTTCTGCATTGCGCTGTCCCTCTGAAGCTCTCTACACTCTTGCAGCTCTGCACTGCGTAAGCAACACTGCTCTGTGCTGCTGAAGTCACATCAGCATTTTCGCTGCTACTGCTTCTACATTGCTACTGCTTCCTCTGCGCTCCTCCTCCTAGCATTCAGATCTACCTCTTCTTGTGTCTCATCTGTGATCTATGCACCCACTTCTCCACTTGTCCCACTACTGTCTTAAGGTTGCTGTAGCTCGCTTGTGATCCAAGAGATGAGTTGCTCAAGGATCCCGCCTCTCTTTCATGTATCTCCTTTACATGTCCATGTCATTCCACCTCCATGGTTCATGAGAATTCATGGCTACATCATCTCCTGACCCATCATCTACCACAACTGCTTTGGAAGAAGATGCTTCCTTGTCCCTTTTCTTTTCTGGACAATGGTTGGAAAAATTTCCCATTTCACCACACTGGAAGAACTTGACCTTTGAAAGATCCTTCTTATTCTTTGGATGCTTCTTTGATGTCAAGGCCACATCTTCCTCATATTCCTTCTTCAATTTTCTCAATCCTGGGATGTGTTGCTTCTTGGTGAATCTGCGGAGTTCTTCTTGACATAGAATTGACCACAAGTTGTCCCAATCTGGGAGGTCTGCTCTGCCCAAGATACTTTGGACAAAGGTTTCCCACTCATCTGTGACTACATTGAGGGAAGTCCTGAATATCACATCATCATCCATCGTTGCACCCATTGTAGTCAGCTAATCTCTGATTGACTACAGTCTGAAGAGGAAGTGCTCCATGTCTTCTCCCTTGGCCATCATGAATGACCTCATTTGGGTCTCCAACAATATTTTTCTTTGGACAGATTTTCCCTCATATAGGGAAGTCAAGGCCTTCCACATCTCATTAGTTGTCTTCTTCTTAGCTATGTGTGGTATAATATGGTCTTTGATATTGTCCATAATCAGCTGCTTGGCATGCCCAACAACTTACTTATGCTTTTGAAGGAGATCCAAATTTGTCGGTGTGGCCAGAGTCTGCTCTGCATGGTCTGTTAGATTGTACGCCTCAAGGAAAATCAGGATTCTTGCCTTCCAAACCGAAAATTTTGAGAGGCCATCTAGCCTATCCTGATCACGCAGTCCATGAGGAGCCATCTACTTAGAATGTGTTGGAACTTCCTTTTCTCTTTGCTAGAGAAATTGATCTAAGGTCCTTGGTGAAACATGTGCCTTCTGCTCCCTCTGACAACTGATTTCCCTCCTTGGAAATCTACCAAATCAACTATGATTTAGCTTCTTCTTTGATCCTCTGATCAAACTGAAAGTTTCCTTGGCAAGAAACTTTATGAGAAGCTGATATCCTCCCAATATTTGTCACTTGTGTTAAGGATAAAAATATGAAAACTTTATAATTTTAACCCTATCGTCTCTTCTAAATTTTTGTAGCTTTTCTGCAGTCTTTTCTGGATCTGACAGATTCAGATCTGAATCACACTGGCTAGATTCAGACCTTGTTTCTGATCTGCCTCTGTGCAGTAATTATGTGGGCTTGCTAGGAAACAACGCTAGACAGTGCCACCCTTCCCTCTGTGTGAATCTGCTCCTAAAAACTACGTTGTCCCTTCAGATCTGCATTTCTGCTACTTTTCCAGCTACTTTCTGCAGCTAGAAGCTTCAGTTTCTTCAGCTGGTGTCACTCCTAGATCTGAAATTGCTCTGATACCATGTAGAAATTTCTAAATCTTATACCTTATGCAAAAATTATTACTGTTAATCTGGTTAAGCTCCTCCTACTTAGATAAGTTATTAACTAAATAAATTCATGTTAAAATCGAAGAAAAACACATAACAGAGCTCTACCAATCCAAATCTAGAATAAGCACATGCACACATTGACAAAGTGACACTGTTATTTCTGGACAACTAGTCCTTGGAAAAACCCAATGTGGGAAAACCGGTCTCTAGCTGCTGGAGGGTTTTATTATTAAGAATATTTCTGAATACACAAATCTGGGTTCCAGATCTGGAAATCCTGACAGAGAAAATACTATATCTATAGCTCACTGATTGATCTAGGGCCAAAATAATGACTGATCCACACCCTCAAACAATATTTACAGAACTCAACCAAAATTAGGGCCTAGAAACCCTAGCGCTGTCCCTGAAAGGCTCTGCATCAGCCTTTGAAGCCCCTGGAAGCCTCTACGTCAGCCTTGGACATCTTCCAAACCCTCAGCATTGTTCCGGAAGAGATTACATTACCGTAAACTGGGTGACGCAGTCACTATGTTGCCCCTGAAGGGTCTCTGCGTAACCCCTAAGGGTTTCCTGCTGAAATCATGCTATCCTTGCTGCTGTTGCTACTTCCTTCTTCTGCGCTATCATTGAGTTGATATCTGCCTCTTGCGTATTCTAGACCCTGGGATCAGATCATCCCACTAGTACAAAATGGCTAATTAGTTACTAAAAAAATGACTAAATTTTGCATATAAATTACTATTTTTCAGTCGGTGACCAATAGTAGCTAATTTACAGTATCTTATAATACGACCAACTTTTGGTCATTTTTAGCTTAGTCATTAATTGGTTATCTCAATTTTGTTGTCTAGTTGTATATTTGGTCATTAATTTAGTTACTGATTTAGCCATTAATTTAGTCATTGATTTAATCATTAATTTAGTCATTGATTTGGTCATTAATTTGGTCATTGACTTAGCCATTGATTTAATCTTTGATTTGGTCATTAATTGTCACAATTAATGACCAAATATATTACTATATGATCACCTGAGAAAACATTTTAATGGCCAAAGAAATATGACCAAAATGTTTGTTTTGTTATAAGATACTGTAAATTAGTTACTAATAGTCATATATATGCAAATTTTAGTCATCGTTTGAAACCAATTAATGACTGAAGAAATATGACTAAATTTTAGTCGTGTTATAATATACTGTAAATTATTTACTAATAGTCATATATATGCACAATTTAGTTGTCATTTGTAGTCACAAAATTATCATTTGCAGTAGTGATTTATTCATTATATAAATGACTAATTTAGTAGTTTATATTCATTTCATTTACTTTCATTAATAATCATTATAAATGACTAATTTAGTGGTATATTCATTTTATTTTTGTTCATCATTAATCAATATAAACTATTAATTTAGTAGTTTTAAATTGATTTTGTGTTCATTATTAATCAACATAAATTAATTTGTATGATTTTAAAAATGTCATACAATGTACATGTTCATCAAATATGAAAACACAAAGTCACATATTTTAATTACAATACTAAACAATATCAAGTGCAACTATAAATAATTTCAACCACATAAATTATATTATATGAAATTTTAAAGTATTACAATATGATTTTCCAACTTAATATTGGTTGGACTACAATTTACACATGAAATGATGTTTCATCACTTCAAACATTATCGTTGTGTTTTCAAGGCATTGCAGGTGAATTCACCAACTCTGAAGACTTGACCATCAGTCTTTATATGTGTGTCTTATGTGGAATATTGACTCTAAGAGTATTACCAGATCAGTTCTCCTCTCTCTCTTTTTGCATTTGTCTTTCCAATGTTATTGCTCTCCTTTTTTTACAATTCATGCTTCTTACTATCAATACTGAGTTCATTCTCTGAAAACAAAAGAAGATACAATGCAGAGTGTAAAACATGAAAGACAATAACACTAGAATATAAACTAAATTAGACTATAAATAATTTATACAACATATACCTCAACATCAACAGTGTCAATGCCATTTTTCTCCATACAAGTAAGAAATTCGAACAAATTATCCTCATTTGGGCAATAATTGCCACTATAATGTGGCCAAATAACCTGAATAAACAAAGCAAATAAAATATCACCATATATAGAAAAGAACACCTTAGTGACTTAGTATTCAACTTTCAAGGAAAGCTTAGGAACAATCATGTCAACTAAGTTATATGCTAAAAAGCTCAAGCTATAGATAACTTGTGAAAACAAATAATTTGAGGTGTGATGTTTAATCATTGTCGTTTTATTCACAACAACATTTCATTTTCTAAAGTATGAACTTAGTCATGTATATAAACATGTACTCAAATAACAACATGAAAACTAACTTCTTATGGTAGTCATGAAAATATTTTAACACAAAATAGCTATAAGGATTCCAATCAATATAGTGTAATACTAATTTCACTAATTTCATCTTAGGCTTTGATGCGATGACCAATGGACATGGTACTAAATAGACATTATTTGTTATTTCCGTTTAAAAAGACAAATAAAATCAAAATACAACGAATATATTCAATCGAAAAATAAAGAGGGATATCATGGAATGGAAATTACCTTTAAAAAATTGTACATCATGATGGTATAAGCATTATAATGATACCACTTTTTAATAACGAAGTGAAATAATCACAGCATTAAACACCATAGAGATCTACTAAACATTTCAAAGTGAAAACACAGGCCTTTAAGCGATCTCTAACAATAAATGTTATATCAAAATGATACTTTGCATCATCTCTATCCTCCTCAATCATTTGAACTTCTTTTACCTTGCAGGTGATGTAAATAAAAAAAAGACATTGTGCATTTATCTTTTATATCTATAAAATTTTGAATGGAAATATGTTTCATGAACATAAATAATTCATAAAGCCTTCCTGACATATGAGAAAGTATCAATCAAATAGGACATCAAGAAAATCGACCTCAATCATGTCCTCAAACAATTTCTACAATATCAATATTTTTCTTGTTGTGATATCTTGGGTAGAAAAAATAATATATCTACAAAATATAAATGCATATATTCCTTATGGTAAAACTTTGTATATGGTGTATTCTTAAGGATTTTTTTAAGATGTTCCTCCACCTTTACCAAAGTGAATTGTCGCTTGGTTAAACTATGTATCCTTTCATTGAGCATCAATTTCTTCAAGATAAATGTCACACATTATTCTTTCCCATTTCTCAACATGATACATATGATAAATTGAAAGTCGCATAAAACCAAGAACAAACCCTATTCTAACCAAAACAAACAAACAAACAATGTCTAATAAAACTTCATTATAATATTAGAAAATGAAAGGAGAGTGGACCATTTTTGTTGTTTGACTTTGCCTACTTTTGTTATAAAAGTGCTCGAGCTTCAAGAACCAACAAATGTGAGGGAAGTCGTAAATCTAAAAAAAAAAATATGTTCACTTAATTTTTAGACTTCTTCAAAATGGCGTGAATGATGCCATTTTCAGATGTGGTAAATCTCATAATAAGAAATGGCATGTATTCTAACAAATTACATTTAAATGACTACCATGGGCCTCCACGGGTTATAGGTCCTTAGTAGGTTAATCTTGATGATGAAAGAGAGATGGCAACGATAAGTATGGGTGGTCCTAGTTTGTATGGTGAATATCTTCAAACCAAGGTCGTCATCTCAAAGAACCTAGGTTCTGACATGGTAAATATGGATCTGGTCTTCACCCCATTTCATTCCATCATAATTTTTTAAGACTCAAGAGGAAATAATGGTACTTCAACTTATAATAGGGTTTCTTTTGAGGTTATAAATAAAGCTTATCCAAATCAAATGGATTTTTGGGCTCCAAGAGATATGGATAATTTAAATGATAAAAAATATATGTTTTTTTCCCAAGATTCAAATGTAGGGATACATTTTGTGGATTTTACTAATAAATAGAATGAGAGAAATAATCCATGATGAGCATATACTGGTCATTGTGATTAGGGAAATACATGGAGATAATAAGACTATTTAGGTTCAAATCAAATATGGTGTTGATTCTTGTAGCTCCTCAGTTGTTGGTAGTTTTCAAGTTAGGAATTTCAGTTCTTCAAGGGTGGGGTCCTTCAGCATAATTGCATCTACCTTAGTCATATCACCCAAAAGCAAAACATAATCATCAAAGAGTAAATATGTCAAGTTTGGGTCAAATCCTATTTGTATAGTTGCCAAGCTTATGGTTCTTTTTGACTCTATTATAACTCTATTAAGACCACCTACTCTATAGTAAAAAATGGCAGAGGAGCCATTAGTCATACCTACCCATGGTCTCCTGTAGGCATGATAGAATAATAGGTTCAGCCATTAATTATAATTGCACATATATTGAGGAAAGGAAATTCATTATCTAGTTAACCAATTGCACATTGAACCCTATATTGATGGGTAGCCCTAAATAAAGCCAGTTTTCTCTATCATGTGCCTTGTAAAGACAAACTAACATTGCTTGTAATTTTTTTGGTTTCATGTTATAAATTCCTTCTTGGGAAACTCCTATTCTGTAATGGATTCGTTTCCCAGGAAGGATGCAAAATTTTTCTAATGACATGGAATCAACTTAGTGAATTTTCACCCTACATGACCAAGGAACTCAAGAGCCTTGGGCGCATCAACAATAGCATCCTCCAATGAAAATAGTACAAGCTCCAACCTAGAAACATCAAAATTATATATAGTTATAGTTCATAATTGAAAATGACCATATATTTTAGTAATCCTTATTTAAATTCAAACTTGAATAAGAATAAACAAAAAATTCCACATTACCCTTCAATAAGATGTCCTTGATTTAGCAAGAAAGGCTCAAACTTGCATAAATGTGTAAGTAGAATCCCCAGAAGATGAATTTCAACATCTTTCCTGAAAAAATAATATAATATCCAAAGCAAAACCATAGTTTAATGGAACAATGGTGCTTTAAGGTCACCTACACAAAAAGTTGCCTCCTTCAAATCTCTCACACTGAATGGTATGTCATGCAAAATTAAGAAAAAGTCAGGGAAACTTGTCGAATTCTCTAAAAGACATAATGAAAATGCATAAAATATTTGTAAAGGAATTCACCTGTAATATTCTTTGATTTCCATTTCATCCTTTTTCCTAAGTTGAACCTCAATGAGTTTTGAACTCAAAGTTCTTTGAGAAGAATGTTCTTACAGTTGAAATTCATCATTTGCAGTCTTCCCACCTCTTGTCACCTTATGAGTATGAATTCTTAAACTCTCTTATGTCAATATCCAAAAAATTTATTTCCTAGACATGTGATTTGCAAATAAAGGCTTTTATACATCATAAGTCATTGTCAAAATTTCATCTCTCATACCAACTGGCATCCGGTCAGAACTGCAACCTGAAATCAAACCTACACCCATTTGTCTATTACTCATGATGTGAATGGTGGAATATCTGCTAGAGCACTCTTAGCATATGGTAGAGGCTGAGCCCTCCCTCTTATTCCCTTACCAAGACCTCCCTTAGTACCAAGAGTCAAATTTCCATCATCAGAAACTTTGATTGTTGAAGGGCTTTGCATAGACTAATATTCAAATTGAGCCCAATCCACAATTCGAGCATCTTGACTGGTGAATCCATGGTCACGTGATCCCATATGTGGAAGTGAACCCATTTGTGCACCTGCCATGTAAGGTGGCATCACAGGTTCTCTCCCACCATGATCAAGTATTGTCACAAGTCTCTAACCTAAATGTCCCATATTGATACCTCGAGAGCGGCCTCCCTGTCCACGTAGTTCTTTCACAACATCCCGATGCACTTCCTCTATTTTCTTGGGGCCCTCAACTTTCTTCCTTTTTTTCCATCCATTCCTCCTCAGATCAATCAGATCCTTTAACATGAACTTCAACCTAGAGGGAAGCCCTTGGTTATTGGACATTTTTGTCATCTTATCAAAGTAAGCATCAATATGTTCCTTGGCCTTTGAATTGTCAATCATATGACCAATAGTGCTCATCAGTTTGCAAAAAGCTTCAAAATTTTCCTCCTCTGGATGTTGAAATTCACCAATTAATTTCTTGATGCATGCATGCATAATTCTTTCAGTCAACATACTTTCTTTATAAATCTCACCAATAAACCTTATATTTCCTAGCATTCATCTTCGTGCTGCAGCCTTCTTCTCCCGTCTTTCTTCTACTGAAAGGCTTCTTTCACCATGCTCTTCTGCTTTCTTGGCCTTTGCCTCTTCTCTTTCATCTTTTTCAAATTCTTCTTGACATTTGTTCAAAGGAACTCACTTGAAAACAACCTTCTCATTATCTTCATACAATTCTAGTATTCTTGCAAGAAGCTGAAAATTTAATTTTGCATACATTTCACAAAAAGCCAGCTCCATCAAGGCTTTGTCAAATATTTGAATATTATACCATGAATACATGATGCAAAGTCAATGTTCACTTCTTTGACCTATTCAAAAAGTTTCTCAAAGTTTTGGGGCATTAATTTATTAAGGATGGATTTAATTTGTCTTTGTTTCAACTAATCCTCATCATAAACCTTGCCCACTTCATATCGGTTCTCTGATATATGAACTATGGGCAGAGAAGGCTATGGAGGAGGAATCAAACCCTTCTTCGAACCAAAAGCATGCTGCCACCTATTAGCATCAAAATTATTTCTCACTAGTCCAACTTGTGGAATTGGTGCTTGCACATAAGGCCCTCCAGGAAGGATGGAATTCATACTCATTTGTGTTGCATAGGTATTTCTTGCAAAGCTAGTATTATAACCTAGGCCAGGTTCAAACACAACAGAGGAACCACTAAGATCCGCATCCATCTGCATTTTGCAGCCATCAGCAAAAGCATCCACCAGCTTGGCCCATCTATCATCATCCAAACTAGCCATGAATGGATTGTAGCCAGTTTATTTTGTCTTGTTAATGGGCATGAATCATTTGATATGGCAATTTTTTTCTTTAAAGGTTGATGAAAAGTAGATGAAATGTTACCATATGACCCATCTAACATCTATGAGTAGAAATTCATTGTGCGTGAACCACTTAAAGAAATAGAACCTGAAAGTGGAGGTCTATATGTAGGCAATATTCCTAATGGAGAAATGGAATCTTTAATTGATGACACAACATCAAAGATCAAAGCAATGAAATAAAATCATTTTGGAAAGAAGTATGAAAAACTTACTCTTTTTTTGGATATCAAATATGCTCCAAGTATGGGCACAAACATGAGAGTTGAATTTTCAACTCTCTAGGATCTTGTCAATTTGGTCAACCAAAAAGATGTCAAAAAACTAAATATTTTGGGGGATTCAAAATTTGTTGTGGATTGAGTCTACGAAAAATTTAGCATAGTGGCCCCTCATTTGGATCACATTTTGCAAGGTATCAAACAAGTCAACAAGTTGGATTGGTTCTCTTGTGGCCATATATACCATGAACTCAATACCCTAGCAAATAAGCTCTCCAACTTATTCCACAAGTGCTAGAATACCAAGAGTATACGAATAATAATTTTGTGGAGGTTGTTGAATTCCATGTCTAGTTTTTTGTTCGCTTATTACTATATTTTGTGGTGATATATGTAAACAATCCAATGCTATTATCCGAAAAGTGATAGATATTTTTTTTGGCTTTTAAAATCTTGCACAATATATAATTGGAACAAACTTTTATTACTAGAAATCAATCAATTATTTCTACATACCATTAAAAGTGGAAAAAGCTCTATAACCTTTGATCACCTTGAACATCAATCACACTAAGAACCTCGACAATGGGGTTCTAATAACATCACCAAAGATCCAAAATTTACAAAGCACAATTTAATGAGGATTGATTAGTCAAAATTACCATGTGGATCAACTACTCATGTCGAAATGATGGTATATTGGATTAGGTGTGGGTTGCACTTGCATTTGAAAGACTGAACATAACGTGGATAAAGAAAATTGACTACACTAGGAACCTCGACAATGGGGTTCTAATAATATGGCCAAAATCCAAAATTGACAAAGTACAATTTAATGAGCATTGATTAGTCAAAAGTACAATGTGGCAACGACTCGTGTCGAAATTATGGTATATTGGACTAGGCAAGGGTTGCAATGGCATTGGAAAGAGTGAACACAACGTGAATAAAGAGTCACCTGGAGAAGGAATACAAGGAATCACAGTCTTGGTTGCACATATAGGGATGGTCAAAAAATCAAGTAGAAGCATTTGTGACACCATAAAAATTGGCAACTCATTTTTTCCAAGAGACATCCAAAAGCACATTTTTTTATATGGAAAATGCTCAAAATCCTCCTTTTGGAAAATGCATCCTTCACATAGGGAAAAATTTCCATCTACATGTCCCACAGAGATCCATCTACATTTTCCATCTACATTTCCCTCTATGTTTCACTGCATTTCCCAAAAGAGATATGTGGAAAAATGTTTCTTGGAGAATCCTACAATCAAAAGAAATATTGGGAGCATGGGAAACATGGAGGTTCCCCCTCCCACCCTAAGGGACACATCCCCATAGAACAGTGGTTTTTTCATTCATTTAGTTGCATTTCTGAGTCATCATTGCTCATTTGTTTATGAATACAAATTTTATCATATACTGCTATGTTGAATGGTAAGCATGTGTCAAAGCCCTATAAAAAGATGAGATGCTTCGGATAGAATCAAGGCCAAGGCCTCACAATTGGGACTAAACTTTCATAGCTGCAATATAAGCACGTGGACAGCAACACAGTGGAAATTCATTATAATATAGAGACATTACAAAACCATATTTTCTTTATGATCAGAGAGGCTTTGGTATTTCACCAAGCATAGCATATATTGTCATCTATTAGTAAGGTATATCTATAAGACCTCATTTATAGATACTTCCAAAAGTTTTCCTTGGAAATATTACTTTTATTCTAACAATCAAAGAACTTCTATAACAATTATTGTTGACTAGTGTAAAAGCATAGCTATGAAAGAATGGAAAGGTGTTGTGGGCTATATCTAACATGTAGAAATCAAGAACGGAATAAGTAGGAAGTGATGTTATCCCAAATCATGGTGTAAACTAACCAGTATTAAACTTTTTCCAATTCATACCATCACACTAGTGTGTTTGTAGCAAAAAAATGGTAATGTTGAAGGTATAACTACAACAATGTAAAAGAAAATATCCACAGTGCAAAATTTTCAGTTTGAACCATAGATATGAACTTAAAACACGTTTTAGATAAGAATTACATACTTGTTCAAATGTTGAGGAAAATTCCAGAAACTACAATGATGATCCAACATCATTTAATGAAAACTCTATGCCTGCAATCAACTGCATTGGCTTCCCTTGAGGAAAAATTATTTCATCCATCTCTTTCTTGTCTTTGCATTTCTTCTTCTTCAAATTCACTTTTTCTTCATTGAAAATCAGATGCAAAAATAGACTGATCATTGATCCCCTTGATATCTCGATCCATGTCAGACTGGTTTTTGGTGGTTTGACCATACACCATGGAATGCCACATATGCATTTAACACCAAATTTTACTTTTTTTACTAACTCCACTTTTACTCCAAAAAATATAGCACCAATTGAGTATCCCACATTATCCCCACATTATCACCACTTTTACACTACTATTTAAAAAATAAAGATTTTTCAAATCATTTACAAATAGTGGCGCTAATGTGAGGCTAAATGACCCTTCTTCTTGTAGTGTTACATGCATGACACTACATGCATGAAGAGAAGATGAATTTATTTATTACAGAAAAAATACATGTGTGGAAAAATTTATTGCATAAGCAATGGTTGTATGCATATTTTGATATATGTGCTAGAATTAATACGTGAACATATTTCCTACCAATTTTCACTAGCGTGCTGGTATGTATAAATGCTACCTAGCTATTTCCATAGTTAAATTCAATGAGGATACTTGATTTTATAGGACTATATACTCATTGAATATAAAATAAATATATATATTCTGGCTTATCAAGAGTTTGACTCCTAGAAAAAAGGAAATGCAATTTTAAATAAACGAGAACATGTTTCATAATGACCAATAATAGAATATTGGCCAAAACGTTTCTTTGCTTTCAGGCTGAGGGATGAGACTGAAGTCTATAAAAAGTAGGCATGTTTGTTTTTTAAATAAGCTAAACGAAAAAAACCCAAAGTTTTATTATATTTTTCCACTGCCATTTCTTAAATAGATGCTCTGTTCTTAAAACCATCAACAACCTTTGCTTACAGACTTGCTTTAGGATCAATGAAAGAGGACCCTTAATAATTTCTTGCAAAGCTTACCAGACCTCAAATGATAGTGATAAAGTCTAATGTTACTATTGCACATCATATAGCGTACACACCAGTGTTTGTTGTTGTGACAAGGGTTACTGTACAATCAACATTGTCTTAACTATCATTGACACTTCACTATCACTGTATGTCACTGTGCTGAATCTAATACATCATCCCATCATATATAAGCTTCTAATGTTCTTGTTGCACATCCATATAGTACACCATTTTTGTTGTTGTGACAAGGTTATTTATGCAATCAACATTATCTTCACTATTATTAGGCACTTCATTATCACTTTAATAATCTTTTTATTATTTGAATCTAATACATCATCCCATCATAGATTATAGACAGATAGAGGTAATTACAATCACCTTTCTGATTCATTGTCTTGCCAATGTTTTTCTGCTACTATCAACCAGTTGTCAATTTCAAGGATTCATTGCACCAAATTGAAATATATATACAAGGTTAGCTAATTAAGCTTTTGCCCATATTCAATGGTGACAAAATTGTTGCACATATTCAAAACATCTTCAAACACTGAATGTTATTACTCTTCAAATCCTGGACTTCGGATTAGGTTTGAAACTCTTTAAGGTATCTGAAAATGTCTTCTTCAAAGTGTGTCACAACAGAAACACTATCAGATCATTGTCTTATATAAGACTACTATTATTTCTATGTCACATATCTGCTCAATCGTACAAGATATCTTGGTGTGAGGGATTCTGACATCAACATATGTAGTTGTCAAGTATAGTCTTTGTTGCTTATTAAGGTCAAGACTACCATCAATCCAAAACCTTGCAAGGCCTTTAATATGCTACTTCTGTCTAATATAGATAAAAGGCTTGCAGCATGAGAACTATGAATAGTAGTCCTCTATCTATTCATAATTCTACATACGAAGGAAGCCTTTGAAAAAATTATTATATTCCCAATAATGACGCTATATTGAAGCCAACTTAAGAACAAAATTCTGCTTGAATACCTTGCATATTGCAGAGTTTTAATGTTTCAGAAACTGTAATATGTATGAATAGACCTTGAAATATTTAGATTCAAACTCCAGAATTTTGAATCAATTGTTTGAATTATTCATCTTTATAATGGAGTTGGGTCATAGATGATTGAATTGATGGCCAAAAAAGTGTAGAAGAATCGCGATCTAAAAGGGGTTGCAAACATATCAGTAAAAAAATTATTCGCAAATATGAAATAGGTCATATGCCCTTGCCCTAACCAGAGATGACTGAAATGCTTTGAAGGAGCTGTAAAAAATATTTTGGGGAATGTTAAAATAGTTCGCAAAATAAAAGGATCATTGGTGTAAGTTTTAAATACAAACCAATCCAAAAGCAACTTCAAGAATTTTACGTCTTAACAACTCATCCTTATTAATTGATTTGTAGCCCCAAGAGGATCGAAATAGCTACTCACTTCACAAGATAGAAAATATGCTGAAATTCAAGGATTAGAGTGATATTCCACAAAGACGAGGGCTTATGCTACAATTCTGGAAACGTCATCAACTGTTCATGTAATTAATTTTAGAGCCAAACTATCAGCGAAATGTGATACCACCAAACCTTTCATGCTTAGTAATAAAGTCCTACTGAGGGTTGAAATTATATAAAGAAATTTTTTCAAACAAGCCTGAATGGGTCATTAACATCCCTTACTGTTCATCGATTTATATTAATCACAAAGACAAGGGTGTTGCTCAAAAATTATGCCAAAGGGAGTTATTTGAATTTGCATGGACAAGTATTTTATATCACTCTTGCTAGTTTCTGTAGCCCCAGTTCTTACGCATTGTTCAGCAATGAACCTATTGGCTATAAAGGAAATCCTTGTATAAAAGATGATACCCTTAAGGGGATGAAAGTATACTCCTTGGAATTATGAAACCAAACTAGATACTAAGAAATACACAGGAAATGAATGCAAAGATAAAGAAGTTGCTTCAAAAATATTAAAGAGGTTGTTAATGCTCGAAACTTACACAGATCAAGACCCTTCCTGCCGTAGATGGAAGAAGAAATTACTGCACGTGCAAAGAGAGATGGAATTTTTTCCATGTTGTTGACTGATAGCTTTCCCTTGAGCCTGATAGATTTATCTCTAACTTGGGCTTGCCCTCACCTGTGCTCTGATACCATGTTAAAATTAACATGTTCTTTTCATAGTACAATTAGATCCATATGAGCCCAATTATCTATCCATAATTGATTCAAGCAAGTGAAGTCAACTAGGCTTATCGAATGAACCAGGCAGATGTACCTGGAAATGCAGACTAACTCATAATTCTTCATACAAAGAAGGGGCAAGGAAGGGTAAGTCTACTTCTGAATTTCGAGAAAGGCCTCAACTCCTACAAGTGATGAAGAACCTGAGTCAAACTTGTTGATGTTCTGCCCTAGTATCACTTCGATGCTCTAATTTTGTTAGGAACCCATGTTTTCATTGTTGTTTGAAATATCTTATGACGTTTACATCATTGCAATTTATCCATTTTCGCTTTCACTCGTTGGCAAACCAAAAGGGACTGATTTGCGGTAAATGAAACCAACCACTACAATTATGATTTCCCTCGTAATGGTGTTGGTGACCGAAAGTGTTTAATTCGTAAGAAATAAAACCAAATACTAGCATTACGGTTTAACTCACGGTGGTTTCAATGACCAGATATGTATTTACTGTGGAAAATGAAACTAGCCACTACAATGGACAAAGATAAAGTTGAACATTGAAAAGGGAAGGTTGGCTTGGAAAAAGATGAAGTTGAACACTGAAAAAAGAAGGTTGGCTTGGACAAAGATGAAGTTGAACACTGAAAATAGAAGGTTGGCTTGGGAGATTATACCTATTGCTTACAAATTTTATATAATCACGGTCTATCCATTTAAATTTCGCTCACAGCAGTGCTCGTGACCCTAGAATTGAACTCAATACCAACAACATGGTGGATATAGGTTTTAAACAAGAATGAAAGATCAGGGCATTGGGAAAGATTCGCATGTCATTGGTAGGAATTCAACTTATACGGAATTGTAGCGAGGCACTGGCATTGCAGAATCCCACTTAAAACCAGGTAAAGGTGGGAAATGAAACAAACCACTAAAATTGGTGAAAACTAATTTTAAGTTCGACAAAAGAAAACGGGGAGCATATCCTTAATCCTCCATTGCATTTTAAAATAAAGCTAAATTCCCTGATAACTAATTAGAGGGAGTCTGTTAATGGCTACAGTGATGGCTAATAAATCAAGTATCCAATTCATAGTGCGAAAGTATTAACAAGTGAAGGTTAAGAAATTACATGTTTTCAAAAGAAGGCCATATTTCAGACATGAATTGTTGGGGAGTGCAAGGAAGTTGGTAGTCCTTTATAATTAGAGCCATTTCTTCCAGTGGGGCTTTTCCCAAGCGCTTCTCATCTCCTCTTCCATCCCACTGCATGCCATACTTGGCCACCGCTTGCCATACTTGGCCAAAAAATCCTTCAGAACTTCATCCACAACGTTTTTTGTGTCAAGCAACATGCCGACAGTAAATTTGGTGGTCAAGGCGTTAAAAAAAGAAAAAAACTGTGTACCAAATATTTAGTATAAACAAAAAATTTTAGTAACTTTACATAATCCCCGAGAGGCCCTATGCTTTCATGAATAGCCATAAAATTTTGTGCGTCTTTACTTGCAGTTACAATCTTATCTTCAACGTTATCGTTTTCATATTTTGTAATGCAAGGGGATTCTGTTGTATCTGACTTTGTCTCTTTGTCATTTACAATGTTACTTGCCAACTGCCCCTCTTCAAAAAGACCCTTTATTGGAAGATTTGTCTCAGCCTTGACCTTACTTTTTCTCTTGGAATTAATTTTCGTATTTATTGATTTTCCATTCAAAGCATGTATATCAAATATCCTCTTCCCATCATTGTCAATATTACAATCCAGATTTCCCTCATTCAAATTGACCTCCATTTTTACCATATTAATTCTCTTATGATTCTTCCCTAACCTCGGAACTGGAACAGACTCTCTATGTGAATCAAGACCTTTGTCACTTATGGTTTTAGAGCTAGTACTTAAGATTTTTGCTTTTTTACGTTGTGAAACAGCTCTTGGAAGAGAAGAGGATTCATCTAAGGGATTTTGCAACTTGCGAACTTTTGAAGGAGTGGAAGACTTGACCAATGGATTTTCAAATTTCCCAGCCTTTGATGGAGACACTAGGGGTGAACTATTTTTCTCCTTTAGAGGAGAATTTTCAGTGGCTTCTATAGAAGCCATGGAACTCTGAACAGGATTCAATTTCTTGACAAGGTCTTTCACATCAACATTTTCAGAATGAATAGATTCCAAGAGACTGTTTAATGTGGAAACGTTCAAAGAATTGACATGTTCTTGTGTCAGGACAAAAGAAATTATCAGAAATAAAACACTTGTCTATGATGAGAGGACAGAAACTAAGCAATAACATTCTAATGGACGGGTTTATGGATATAAACCACTACGTAGTGGATGGTATAGTAAACTAACCTACTAAGTAAAAACTTAGGGAAAAATTTTTGTGTGCATGATTTCTTGCCAACAACATTCTTGCAAGACACCATGAATTCCAGAGTCTTTTGCTGGCATTGCTACAATCTCAAATGATGTGATCGGAATAAAAAATCATTGTGAA
Source organism: Pinus albicaulis (assembly GCA_034641835.2). NCBI lineage: Eukaryota > Viridiplantae > Streptophyta > Pinopsida > Pinales > Pinaceae > Pinus > Pinus albicaulis. Next base: position 833,541,137 of record CM076572.1, on the reverse strand, counting down.
TGTGCTTCTTACGTCTGGGATTTGTTTTTATTTCTAAACTATGGATAGGTACACGTGTCTACATCATATTGGCGAGCTTTTTAGCAATAATTATACTTCAAATTGTTATCAAGATTTGGGTGGAAGAAATGAAGCGTAAGATATTTGGATTGTCTCTTTTTGGGTTTGCTTGGTAAATTTGGTTGGGAAGGATAAATTTTCCTCAACTTTGTAGATATTATTTTTAGAATTGAGTTGAATTTCCCACCCAAAACAAATTGGAAATATCAAACCACAAAATTAATATCAATCCCTTCATTCAACTGTAGGTTACGCCCATTGGAGGAGTTGCGCTACTGGTGACATTGTACCTAATTTATTAGCATCTGAAGAACATAAAACCTGTGCCATTGGAGGAGCTGCGCTGCTAGTAGTACTGTCCCTAATTTATTATCATCTGAAGAACAAAAAACCTATGCCGTTGGAGGAGCTGCATTGCTATCAGTACTATCCCTAATTTATTATCATTTGAAGAATAGAACCTCCTCATTACAGGGTTGTTTCTAGACATTTTCCTGGGCGTGAGATGGGAAATTTGCCTATATTCTCTTACGAAGCGCTTACTCAGTCTACAAATTTCTTCCAAGAGGAGAATGAACTTGGGGTTGGAGGGTTCGGGTTGTCGTAAAGAGACTATATCAGGAATACAAGGAATCACAAATAAACTATGGTGTAGTTTCCTTTGGAGAAGTTCACAAGGAAGCAACCTTTAATGGAGTTGCTTATGGAGAAATTCTTAAGGAATAACGTTGGTCTTTTCACAGTGTGCTCAAAAAATTACATATAATAGCAGATCAAATTTTCATAGAAGCCTTTGTCTTTCAAGAAGTTCAAATAATTGAATAAAATAGGAGATCGACTCTTTTCATTCTGTGTTCAAAGAAATAAATATAGCAGATCAGCTTTCCAAAGAACCTTTAACTATGGTGCAGTTCCCTTTTCATTCTTTCATGGAGTTGCTTATGCAGAAATTGCCTTTTCTAGCCTGAATTGCCAGGGTTTTGTCAAAGATGCATTGCAGAGCACGTAATTTGATTGAATCTTGATGCTAGCCTAAGAAAAATAGACGTGAAGGTCGAGTGTGCTTATCATGACAATGGGGAGATCGAATTATAGACAAATGATTTTTTTCGTGATTTGGGTGACTTGTAGAGAAATGGTGAAATTGACCATGGATATCCAATCTTGGTGAGCTTCAAAGCGCAACATTCTGTGTATATCGCCGAAATTAAAATGCAAATAGTTGAACTTAATCTGGTTAGAATATGGCTCAGCGCTTCCAAAGTAAGGGTGGTTTGATAGCAAATGCAAAGAATAAAGCGACCCAGTCATGGAATGATGTAGAAAATGGAGAATCGAAGAAGAATCCGCCCCAAAGCTACATGTTATGGAAAATTTTTAATATATTTCGGGAATTTCGTTCATATTCATTAAGCTGCTACTAATTTTGGACAGAACCCTATTAGTCATTTTAGCTCCATGTCTGAAGAAGTAATGCTGGAAACATTTTCACCATACCCATGTTAAAGAATATTGTGGCTAGCGATATCTGAACTAAATATCAAAAAATGGAAAACAATTTGAATGTAAAATTTAAATAAATTTCTTACTTGCAAGATCCTTCGGCATTTCAGTGCAAAATGGAAACATTCTTCGACAACTACTGATATTTGAGGCTTGCAATATCTTCAACTGAAAACTTGGAGAAAGTGTCTACACATCAATTCAAACTCGTTAAAACCCCAATCCAGCAATAATAAAAAATAAGTGTCCAAAATATTCATGTTGAAACATTTTACAGGGTCCACTATTTCTATGATGAAAACGGTACTCTCAGAACAAACCCCACCGTTTTGTAGGGCCCACTATTTCTATGATGAAAAGGGTACTCTCCTAACAAACCCCACCATTCTCTCGAGTAGAAACTCTGACATAGATCTCATTTTTAGTTTCACACTATTAAGGGTTTCAGAATGCAAAATTTCTGAAATAGCTTTGGAAATGTCAAAGGAAGAACCTAAATAAGGAGTCAAGGGCAATGCCACCACGATATCGAGATCTAAGCAGAGTGATGGTGAATCAGGCTTTTCGTTCTCTAGATGGGTATTCTCATCCAATAGCTTCTTTGTGCTTTCTGCGAGAGAAGAAGGGCACTTGTTCGTGAGGGGTTTGGTGCCATTTCGGTGGGTTCTCTTATTTCTTTGGCTGAGGGTCAAAAAATTTTCCTTCCTCTTGTATCCATCATTGCTGAGACTTTGCAAGCGATCCTCCATTGCTGAGCCTTTGCAAGCGATTTGGCAGCGGTTTTTCTCATTTCCCATAGTAGCTTGTGAGACCCGCTGTGGGTAAGCCTGGGGAGGTTTTCCATTGGCGGCAGAAGGCTGCGAGGGAGCGATTGAATGAATGAAGAGGGTAGTTGTGTGAAGGAGACTCTAGATATTGCAGGGGTGGAAAACTTTTGGAGGAAAGTTGGCACCAATTACAATTCAAAAAATTCAATTCTTCTCCACCAAAGTTCAAATTGTCCCACCAACTCTTTTTATAAATGACAATTGTGAAACCGCTCATTTCTAGCTATTTATTTAAAATAAAATTAATGTATCCATCACAAAGTGGTGTCTCATATTCCTAATGATATGAGTTGCCACTCATTTCTAGCTATTTATTTAAAATAAAATTAATGCAGCCATCACAAAGTGGTGTCTCATATTCCTAATGATATGAGTTGCTTTTAAATTTCTTTTAAAGTAGCCAAACATGTCTTTATAGAGTGGAATAAGGTTAGAAATGTTATACACTCTAAATTATATAGAGTGAGTTATCAGTACACAAACAACAAATCATTTAATATTATATAGCCATGATATATATTATTTAATTTGAAGTTAAATAATATATAAAATATTTTGTGTTTTCTTCCAAGGTGCATGTTGGTTTCTATCATATGTTTTTTTTTTTTTTCCAAAGTTATTCTATTAGAAGGCTATAAGGTATATTTTTTAAACCATTCATTTTGTAAATATAATTAAGATTATTAATATTTAATAATTAGTATGAGTATTATGCCATACTTTATCATGATGTAAATATTCCATTCAATTGTATGTATTGTTGAATTGAAGGGAAATCTATATGAATCTCGACATCTGGGAGAGAAACTTCATTGAGGGAAAGTTGTGAGGGGATTGGGGAAAATTTTCTATTTAACTAAATTAATTAATCGAGGGATAGACTTGAGGAATAAGGAAGGGAATAGAAGAACTTTTGGGAAAAAATAGAGAGAAAGTGAAGATTAAAGAAAAATGCAAAGGGAACAAGGAGAACCATGGAGAATTGTTTACCATAGAAGCATTATAACTGTGAAATGGGTGCACAAAACCTTTCCACACTTGAGTGTAAAGAAGTGATACGCAATGGAAGGCGATGTGAAGCCTCTTGAGTTAGGAGCACTTGGTGTGGAGGTAAACCTTTGAAGTGAATGGGGATCGACAATCGATAAGGGGTTTCACCAAGTTCGGGGACTGAAATAATTTTGAAAATTTGTTTGACTAAAGAACATAAGGCATAATTGGAGAAGGAAAGAACTAAAGGTGGGCTCCTTTTTGTTATGCGAGGTTTTACATGGCCCTATTTTTTGTGTTGTGAGGCCCCGACTTAGCATTGAAGTGTAATTATTTAACCTTATCGAAGGAGAGTGGCCTTAACCATGAGTAGTGTAACAAACCCTCCTACTCCCTTGGGTTATTCTTGGGTAGTGGAAGGTGTTACTTTCAAATTAACCGAATCTCAAGGTATATTATGAAAATGGGGTCACAAAAATCATATTTTCCCAAACTCCTTGAAACCCAAAAACCAATTCCACTATCTTGTTCGATTAAACCAAATGTGGTGTAATCGTTTGTAATGGTGGTCGATTATACGAGGAGAGGATTTTACGAGGAGAGCCTTTGGATTTTTAATGTGATATGAAAAAAACAAGTACCAAACTAACCATTCACACTCACCAGTATTCTGTCTGCATGTGCTAATTTGGTAAATTTGGAACATGGAAAAGGAGTCTTGTTTTGTGATCACCTCCCAGTTCTGACAGGCGTATCCAATTACGCTAGTATAAAAATTCTCGGGCTCTCGGTAGTGAAAAGGAACATAATGCATGCGCCCTCAATCTCTTCTACATACTTGTAGCTCTCCTCCCAAACCAAAGACACTAGTGTTGTGTGTTCACTTTGCCCTGAATCTTGTACGAAACATCACGAGGTAAGGAAGCTGGTATGGATCCATTATGTGTCATATCCACTAAAGGAGAACATGTTCGAAACAATAGGTAAATTCTCATAACTATCCCTTTGTGGGATGTTGAGAACTCCAAAATGCCACATGCTCATTAATGAAATCTATAAATTGAGAACTTTGGGGGGGGAAGAGATTTGAAGTCATATTGAACTTGAACCAAAAGGCTCGGGATGCGGGTAGTGCAAAGGAACATATAACGATATGATTTGTGCTATTCTCATCTAGATCATTTTGCATGGATATGTACGAGTTGAAATGCATATTCTGGGTTCCATAGAACATCTCCCATGGAAAGGCTTTGTGAAGCCCATCTCTTCAGAGAACTTTTCGGTATTCTACCTAAACATTTTCGGAGAACTAGGGTTGATGGTCCCAACAAGGTGAGGGTCAATGATTTTCAAGCTTGCCTTTTTCTGTCATGTTGAATCTTTAGTTAAGCCGGGGGGTGAATCGATTTAACACATGCATAAGCTTTTAAATTTTTATCAAACTTATTCTGACTTAATATGTAGGCTTGATCTTTAAAAAATATTGTGAAACACCATTTATTAAGCAAATATAATGGATCATATCAACATATAGACAACACACATAGAGACAACGAGATATAAGTGGAAACCCATAAAGGAGAAAACCATATCTTATTATTGTTGTGATGCAAGGCAAGCTCCAACTCCCTCTCACCATTGTTTTTCTGCGAGCACCAACCTATAGGAGGCTCCAACGTCGGTCGACTACAATTGACGGCTATCAAGCTTCAACTTGACGGGGAAGCTCAACTTCCTCCAATTTATCAAAAGAATAGTTTGTTGATTTACCTCGGATATCGGCTACGTACCGTAGCATCTCTTTTTCTCCTCTCTTCCTTATCTTCTCTGTCTTTTGATTTTCCATACTCTTTGCATTCTCTATTTTCATTCTCTCTAGCCTCACTCTACATATCAAGATGATATTATAGAAAAGTGCAATGTTGTTGCTTTCCTCTAGGAATTCGAAATGGATAGTCATACCTCTTGGTCTTTTGCCTTCTCATTTCTTTTCGGCTCACTCGGAAAAATATAAGCGCAAATTTTAATTTTAATATTACGGTGGGAATTTTGTTCTCTTCGGAGACACCCCGTGCATCACAACAATATAAATAAATTAAAAACATTTACATTCAATTATAATGAAATCACAACTCACTCCAATTATTACCTCTTGGTTCTTTGTGCTTGCCTTTTAATACTTCCATGTTTGTCTTTTATGTGTTGTTTTGGTCCTTTCGGATCTGATTGATTTCATAACTACCCATCGCGATTATCGCCCTTGTATATATGTTGCGCTTTTCATATATTACAATCTAACTCTTGGTATGATAAGAATTGTTTTTAACATGTAGACTATCGTATTATCAAACTTATGTAACTTATGGCGATATAATACTAAGAGATCATTTTAATACATAAAATTCCCTTACGAATCACTGCGCCGATCTTTCCGATGCGATGTATCACTCCTCATTACTTCCGATTGCGATTGTTCTGATCGCAATTTTCCATTTGAATGTACCAATGCTATGCTCCTTCTCTGATGTGATCAATTACTATTCATTTTGAAATGCCGATGCGATGTATCACTCCTCGACTACTTGGAGATTGCGATTGATCACAATCGCAATTTCCCATTTGAATGTCTGAGTACTATGATCCTTCTGCGATGTGATCAATTACTATTCATTTTGAAATAGCGATGCGATGTGTCACCTTGCAAATATTTATGATTGCGATTAATCGCAATCACAACCGATTGCATGTTCGATATTCCAATGCTTTGATGCCTATTCAGTTCAGCTGACCTGCGAACTCAAAACACATATCAATCATGGTTTATAAACCCATCGGGTCAGGACTTTCATCGCAAGCTGCAATTTTTGACCAACTTTGTTCGTCGTCAACTTTTTCTTCGATGCGATTGGGCGGTCCCGGTATAAGTCTTTGGTTGTATTAGGCCCGAGCTACGGACTACTTCACATATATGTATATATATATATATATATATATATATATATATATATATATTATATATATATACATATATACTTTGACCCTTTGTTTAAAAAGCGCTACCCATATATAAAGTACGCATATATGTATATATGTATACTTTACGCTTTGGTCTTTAATGTATCCACGGTACAGGTAATGATTCTCGGAATTTTATGTGGGGTTCCACTTGCGTATTAAATTTGGTTGTAAGCATTTATATAGGGTTTTAGGTCATCCACTTTATATATTCGCATACGAACTCATTTTCAACATACATGTATGAAGTCAACCTTTTATACTTCAATAACCCAAAGGTTCTCACCTTGGCGAAGTTCGACCCACTATATATATATGTGTGTGTGTGTGTGTGTGTGTGTGTGTGTGTTCCGAGCTTACCCTTTGAATCATATATATACATAAGCCTAAGTCAATCTTCAACTATGGCTTTAACCTCGGCATCAACATTCTATATATATTCACATAACAACTGATTTTATCATGAATTATTAACTTTTGGCTTCCAAACAAACCAACGCATCATGTTACAAAGCATATGGGCCACATGACAACATATCTTTCTTAATGTACACAACTCCGCTTGGATCCAACGATTCTGCTCTCGCATTCCATACGACCAATTCGACGGTAATCACATTACACACTTGCACAAAATGTAGTTCTTAAACCCACGCGATGAAAGCTGAGTGCCGGTGTTAACCTACATCTCATTCGACGGCGGATAACACCGTCGTAGCTGCTTAGATGATGGCGTCCTCAATCAAATCTCGCGTGACTTAGATGCATAAGCTTTTAACTTGCGATGAGAGTGGTATCTCCAAACCGCTTAAGGCCACGTGTCATCCTATCGCATTGATCGCGTTCAAATTGGAAATACGACTTCTTGTACAAAGGCGGTGCGATATGGGTGAGGTTGGTTTTTCGCAAACCCATTGTCATTGTTCACAATATTCGTGGTTCCTCTCCTTTTCCCTCAAGGTTTCGTCGCTTATATATATATATATATATGAATTACGCCTTTCATGTGCAATTCCTCAACACGAGTTTCTTGGTCCATCTTGCCAATTACCAACGACTCATTTCTATTCATAATTACTTAACCCACAGTTTTTTTTTATTTCTTATTTCTTCGGCGCTTCAATATATGAAGCCTATTTCATTATTACGTTAATTCAACGTTGATAATTTCCTTTGTTTGATAACGGCTCTCCCTCTTTGCCTCCATTATAATTTCTCTACCTCTATACATATCCTATCACTTTGTGTTGTTACTGCGCGATTTTCCTCTGTCACTATACTTTCCATTTCATTTCAACGGTCTTCTTTCGCTGTCTCCTTTTCCATCTATGTTGTCTCCCTTTACGTTGCTTGCTTCTCTTTTTGCTACTGTCTCTATAAATATACTCTCCCTCTGTTCTTCTCATGTTCCCTGTAAATATACTCTCCCTCTTCATTCCTTCTCTCTTGTCTTCTCCTTTGCTTCTTCCTCCTTTGCACATCTCGACTCTGCTGCCTCTTTTGCCATCAATGACAACATTTCCAACATTCGGTGTGTTTCCTTGCACACAAGAACTCGATATTACTACTCCAAAATAATACATCGATTTCTCATCGATTTGTTTCCTTTTGAAGTGTTTAGGATCAAGGTACCCGAGGACAAAACTACCTTTGGATCCATTCTTTAGATGTCCAAATTCTACCTTTTCCGTATTTTATTATTTAGATAACGGCATAGGATTCACGACAAGGGAATTAGATTACATTGACCATATATTGGAGCTTCATTGGTATCTTGCCAATCAAACAATTTTTCCAACGGTCGAGGTCTAAATTGGTGCGATTGAAAATGAAAGGAAAGATTGTTCTATCGAGGCCAAATCCCACGATTCTAAGCTTGAAAACCCTCTCATTATCGCAGGGCCACGCCTTTAGGCTCAAGATGGTGATGTTGTAGGGGTTTTGATCTTGTCTCAATTCACGGTCACACCTTTGAGCTCTTAAGATGGTGACATTGTAGGGGTTTTTATCTTGTCTCCTACTGGTCCAGCTGCGTGATCTTGGGTACATAAACCTGGCACCATGTCGGGTTAAGGGGAAATTATGAGTATTTGACGAATAAATATGGATAGAGAAATGGAATTCTTGAGATATTGGCTATCATACATATTTGGTTTCCTCATCAATGTACCAAATTCATCATTCCACCAAGGAGCCTTCTTCCCATATGGCGGTGGGAGGTGTCTATGTGCTTTGTAGTGGTGGGAGACAACATTTGGCTCCTTCAGTGGTGTTTGTTTTCTATAGTGGGGGGGGTACGGTCTGTGGACTCTCTTTGCACATGGTGGGGTTCCTCGACCTTAGTGAATTATGAAGCCCCTGGTGTGGTGTGGGTGTTCTCCCTCCCTTGTCGTCCATGGCCTTGTGGGGTGGCATACTCACAAAATTATCATGGTGGCTCCACACCAAGGTGGAGAGAATGTGGGGCATTAGTGACTCGCTAGTGTGGGTGTGCATGGGGGCGTGGAGGAGGTAGCGGGGGGATAGCAAAGGTGGGGGTTTGAGGGTTCAAAAGCGAGTCGTCGAGGCGGGGAGGAGGCATTGTGGCAAGGGAATTACGGGTTTTGATTGATTTTGAGGTAAATGAGGGGCAAGTTATCCATATTCTTTTGCCTATAGAACTATCGTGCACTTATCAACAACTTTGATGGAAAAGAGTGGACACAGGCGAGATTTTCATGAGGAGCATGCGGAAGAAGATGGAAACATTGGACCGAATGCACTATTTACGGTGCAAGTCTCTCCGAGCGGTATTGGCTTGGCGAGGCCAAAATCAACTCACTAAAAGTAGAAAAAGTTGGAGACTTGGTTGGCGCACTTTGAAGGCGTGGTCAATGTGACTTTTGTCCTCCACCACATCTAGGAACAACCCAGGACAACCCTGCATCCATCACATTGGATGACTATTATGCTATTTGGTGTTATTTATGTTTTATATATGTGTTTTCGACACACTGCAGCCCCGGTACATTTTGTGGACGATGTGCCTAGTCCCTCTTTTGTATTTTTGCATACGGTGCAATTTTTGTCAACAAACCAAGTCGAGGTGAGACCACCTTTTTTGTAACTAGCTATATGTATCCTTTTTTCCTACATGAATATAACATTGACTTACAAAAAAACAAAGGTTCATACATCATTAAAAAATTTATTAAGTTTCATACTTAAATTAATAAATTTTCATACCTATAATCGAGGACTACTATGAACATCATTAAATGGTTCAATGGAACACAAAGATGCCAAAATTCCATTTTATCTACTTTTCTTAATGAGGTAAATATTGTAAAAGCCTATTTTAACCGGATATTTGCTTGTCATATTTATAGGGAACGAAATAGTGAACGGAACCTCCTATCTAAGGAGGGTGCTCGTCAAGATGGGGCATTGGGTCAACGTTGTAGTGGTTGAAGGAGGTCAAATGCGAGGGGATCGAACAACCTCCTTTTGCTAATTTTTCGCGCTCTTACTTCTTACCCCTACGATGTTTCTATTCTTAATGTACTTTCTGTTTTTGTAGATTCTGTTTGATACTATACGAATATGTCTATACTTTTTTTCTACTGTTTGTTTCGGATTATTTTCCTCATTAAGGAGATCCTGGGAAGTGGTCTTTTCTGCTTAAAACATTATGCCTTTGAAAACTTTGAAAATTGGAATGGTGTCTACCACCCAATTTTCGTCCTTTTAATGATTTCAAACGGATACGATCTGCTTTCATCACTGTTTCGAGGTTCTTCCACAATAAAGTGGAAGCACGAGGCCCGAATGAACGTCTTTTAAAATGTTTGTTTTTTTACAAAGTTGAGAGGAAGTTGATAGATACATCTCCTCATCGGTTGCAACTCCATTTTTTCCTTTGTTTCAAAGAAAGGAAAAATGCGGTTCTTTGAATGCTTATGCATATACTATGTAACCTTCTACTTAATCAATAGATGGGTTCGATTTTTCTTTAGAAAAATAAATAAATTTTCATACCTATTTACTAAATAGGTCCATAAATATATATTTTAGGTTTACCTATTTAAAGTATTTATCAATGTAAATATGACGATTTAATACTATGATTTAAATGAAACTCACCATGTCACAACATAAGAAAATGTTATATTTCTATCTTATTTATTGATGTAAATATGAAGATTTAACCTTATTAGTTTAAAACAACTCACACTGTCGACATAAATCAATGAAGCTTTATGAAACTTTATGGCCAAATATTAAATATAAATGTAAATATTAATTTGGCCGTCTAATTAATATTCAAAACCTTTACTAAAATTATAATGAAGGCGTGAGTGTAAAGTTGATAGATGATTATACATGCAGTGTATGTTAATTGTAGATGAATCCATCTTGCGTGTTAAACTTTAGAGACAAAAGGGTATTCATAAATTTGTAACAATGTAGATGGACTCAGAGACCTCTTTGTCTCTAAATCTTTAACACTACAAATGGATTTAGAGACTCGTTTAGTGAAATGTAAACACTTTAGTATCAAAATTGCAAATTTTCCATTTATGGAGTGATCACAATTAAAAATTACTAACATAAATGACTAATTCATATACTTTGTTTGTACTTGTTATTTGGTCATATTTTTATTCTTGGACTATAATAGTCATTTGCATTAATCATTATTAATTTTGTCACTTATTATCTAGTCATATGTTTAATCCTAGACTAAATTAGTTATTTAAGTTAGTCACTTTTACTTTAGTCATTTATTATCTAGTCATATATTTTATTCCCTAGACTAAATTAGTCATTTAAGTTAGTCGCTTTTAGTTTAGTCACTTATTATCTAGTCGTATATTTTATCCCTAGACTAGATTAGTCACTTTAAGTTAGTCATTTTTAGTTCAGTCACTTAAAATTTCTCAAATTTAGTAGTATTTCACTTGAAATAATTGCGGTGACTAACATTTTTTAGTCACCTAGTCATTAATTTCATCATTTTTCTACTAGTGCACGCTCGAGAACTCTACAATCCTATAATTCCACACAATATTCTTAGCTATGGTGATTTTGTGGCAAACCATGTAAAATATTTTATTTAATTAGTGCATGAATTACACGATCCTAATCACTACTGTAATTTTTTTTAGATTAGTAGATGATTTACTTGATCCCTAATCACTAGATTGTTATAAATATTCAACCAAAACAAGAGTTACAATAAATATTTCCTTTATGTTTTGTACAGTTTTTTGGGCTTACCTTAAGATTTATGACGATGCGAGTCTCATAGGCACTTAAATATCTATCTTTGTATTTGCATCCCTTAAATCCCAAAGGAAATACGACTTTGCTAATTTATTTCATATCGGTTGACGAGTTCGGTGTTGGGAATAGTTGTATTATGGAAGTAAATAGTTCTGATATATGATGTTTTGATCGGGAAACCTCATAAATAGTTCTTTGCATGAGTGTGAAGCAAATTTTCTTGCGTATAAAAGGAGGAATGGCAAATATGTCAAGGTAGTCTTGCCTTATATGTGAGTGGTATGCTCAAAACGGCGTTCTGGCTTGTCATATATGTCACTCTCATCCTCCTCGGCATCATCATCATTATCTAGGCCACATGCTCCTCTTTAAGTGTCAGGTGCTTTAGCTTCCTCATTTAGTAATTTTCCATCGGTTATGTGAAGCAACCAGCCCATAGAAGGAGTATTTACTCTCCTGTCTCCTCTTTTCCCACTTTGGAAGTAGATCCTCCTTAAAAGTGAGGGATACCTTGGGAAAGGGAGATTAATTTTTTGTACCTTTCAAGGATGAAAATAGGGAAAGTGACATGTCATCCCAGGGTCGAGAAGCATTAAGTCAGTCTCCATACATACTATGAGCCAAACGAGGTTTGTGGTATTGGATTCAATAGAGGAGACATACATATTACGAGCTTGCACAATGCAACGGTATTGTTTCGGGGAAAAACACCACAGAGGTTTGTTGGGTCAAAACCTCCTGAGATCGGGGCATGCTATTCGAAGGACTCACACACAACCACACTTAAATGCTAAAAACTAGATAACAACGATAGTAAGAACTCACCGTAGTCCTACGTTCGATGTAGATCCGCGAGGTCGAACTGACAACCCTTCTTCCTCCTTAACGGAAAAGCAAGAAAGAACATGCACGGAAACCTAGTTGTACGGCATATATTTCTCCTAAACGTTAGTGTAATCCATGTGAAACATTATATAAACCATAATAAATGTATTAATAATCAATCTTTTACAAATAGATATAACATGAGATTGAACAAGATGGTTCTTCATTATTACGAACGGCATGTCTGAGATATAAAAAGTGGAGAGATCACCGAATCCTTCCACGATCTTCGAACGACCGTCGTCGGATCCATCCCCGCCCTTGCCTCGCTAAGATACTTTCAAGACTTGTGCACTCGAGATGACATATAAATGGATGAAAATCTCCAGGAAACAAGGGTTTCCTATAAAAAATGCAGGAAAGTGCGAAGGCACGGGAATCGGACTTGAATTGGGATTCCAACAGTGTCATCTTCTGTAAAATTTCTCTCTCCCTTAGGCCATGCACATGGGGGCTTTTATATATAAAGTAGTTTCAATCGATTTGGAAACGAGTTGGCCACGTACGGGGTGGTTGAACTACGGGTAACCATCAACTTGACCCGAAAATAGGGAATTTTTATGTATTTTTTTAATGATTTTTATTAGCATACGCGGAAAAGTACATGTGGACTAGCGTATACACGCGGAAAAATGCAGGCATGCCGCGTGTAGAATTTTAACACTATTTTTTAATGAATTTTGTTCAAGTCTATGGGAATGGGTGCCCAAAGCCATAAATACAATCATGAATCACTGAGGGTGAAAAATGATGCTATAACGAGATGCCCCCTAATATGAGGTCGGAAAAGGGGTACATGATGGCGAAATGTATTATGCACATAGAAATAACTTCGCAAGGACAAGAGAGGACTTCACGATTTCGACTGCCAAAAACCAATGAAGAAAAGAAAAGGAGGTCAACTCATGGCCAAGTGAACATACCATGCTACGATCAAAAATACATCATATCGAAAGTGCGAATAGATCAACATGTATACAAGTATGGGCGGGCGAAAGTGCCATGATGAATCATCGAGCATGGCACAGAGTACAAGTCGAGAATCAATGTCTAAGTATCATGTAGAAAGGTGATCAATGATGCGGCGGATGTACGATCATAGAAGTAGCCAGATCTCCAAGTACCCGTCATAAAGGTGGAATAAACGGTACAATCACGCAACAAGACGACATATGGGATGTTGTTGTGTTGTTGCACCAACATATAAGGGTGAAGCAGCATCAGCAGCGGCTTGGATGGACTATCGAGAAGTAGGCAAGAAAATATTGATGCAACACAGGGTCTTCACCGATCTCGACGGCACAATTCTACACAATGAGAATAAATGAGGCGAAGTCGACCATGTGAGAAATCGTTGGATTCTTGGGTCGATAATGTCAGCAGGTGTGGGCTCTGGAACAACCACAATAATGAAAATGAGTGTCAAGGTGCCCCGAGTACAATCTAACAAGTGCGAATGAATGAGTTGAAGTCGAACACTTGGAAGAATCTACTCAATCGGTAGTGAATTTTGTCGATAGCGGAGGGTACGCCGCGATGGCTGCAAACCCTAAAGTGCGGCAAAAGACTCTAGACCTTATTCCCCGAGCAATGAGTCGGAGTCGATGGGAAGGTCTGCTTTGGAAGGAAGGCATTAAGGCATCCCATCGGTCCGGCGCGAGTGTAACCCACGGACGAAGATTTGAAGGAATCGGACGAAGTAGAGTGACGGAACCAAACCGAAATGCGTTTCGACATGCACGAAGATGAAGCTAGTGCACGGAAGAAACCCTACGAACCAACCAATAATGAACGGCGACACGGACGGGAATGTCCGCAAATGGATCAAATGGAAATCAGATGCTGCCAGTCCCAAGTGTGATAATATGTTGACGTCGAACATAGGAAACCACTCGGTCAAAGACCCATAATGATGATCAAATGTTGAGCACAAGGTCACCTATCAATGATGGAAATAGGAGCCATGGTGCGCTCTGGGATTTGCTCTCGAGCGATGTGTCGTAGTCGATAAAGAACAAACCCGCCCGTGAGAAGTCAATGGAGACCTTCTCAAACGGCCACAGGTAGACGATCGAAACATCTGATGTGATAGAACAAGATGCGGCGGGAAGCGGAAAGGCCGGCGAATAATGAGTCAAGAGACAACGAATGGCCGACTGCGGTTGAACTTCCCTTGAACAAAAGCACGACTCACAGTGACCATGGCGATGAAAAGTGACCTTTGTGTAAATGCATTGTACGGGGAGGCAAAAAAAAACTCTGCGGTATGATTGGAAGAGATAACCAGCGAGAACGACCCGGTGAGACAAGGGAAAGGGTTTGAACCTAGGTCAAAACTAAAACCATCCCAAATGAAGGAAATATATAAGTGTATGTGCTTTGTTCGAGGGCGACAAGCGCTTCTTTGTCTGCCATTAAAATTACGAAGTTACATCTTGTTCCCGCTCTTTGTTATATTTGATTTTTTTGTCTTTTTCATATAATAAGCACGAAAAAGAATAAAATAATGATATAGTACAATGGATAGGTAGTGTCGAAACGAATGCACTAGTTCCTAGGATTGGAACGATCTCTCATCAATACAGGTGGCGGAAGCGGTAGCGATACTCGGAGGAATGTTCCATCCATGGGTAAAAGGGTGTCGAGTCGTGATGACCAAGTGCATGCGATGGTTAACTTGTACGGATAGACAAGGTCAAAAGTTGGCTTAAACATTGAGTCCAAATGAAGCGGCTAAAGGCCAAGATAAACAAGTAGCCAATATGCAATGCGATCAATACAACTCAACAACACCGGGGGAGCCTCTAGGGTAAAAGCCGGAAAAATGATAGTGAGGAAGAAGAAGAATGGCTTCAACACATAAGTCTTGGCGGGACTAAGAGGGACTCCAGGAGCCTACATAAAACGCGACATGGGCAACAAGTGATAGCGAGGAACTAACTAAGAAGCCCATGTAAAGGAAGGCTCTACCACCAAGTCATGATTAAATAATCGACGAGTGAAATGGGTGTAATACTCATGACCTGATGGGATCGACCCTATGGCAAGTGATCGAGGTAGGCTAGTATGCAAAATGCAACGAAAAGTGGATTCCTAACCTATATGCCAGAGTGAAGATCATATACACCATGATGGGTCGGCGGTCATGGATCAAAAACGGGGAAAAATCTCAAATTCGTCAAAATGTACCTAAAAATATGCCAATGCAGGCACTTCCAAGCATCCGGGTTATGCGACTTAAAGATAGATTGAAAAAATAAGCATAACATTTTTTTGCGAAAATTTTCAACTTTTTGGGCATAAATAGACAAATTACCTCATGTTGGTTCATTGTTGCTATTTGATTTGGGAAAAAGTGCTACGGAGAAAAAGTATCTTTCGTCAAAACGAACAGCAGAAATAGTCAAACTTCACCGAATTTGTCGAGGTAAGCTCATAAACCATCCTTGTTATTCATTTTGTCCGTTCATAAGTTAAAAAATTAGGAATTTTCACGTAGAATCACTTGCTAAAAATCACGGGTTTGCACATACGCGAGTTGATAATGACCAAGTCGCGTATATATGCAAGCGCATGCATAAAGAAAGTCGTATGTAACCCAAAATGAAAAGATGCGTAGCTAATGAACGGGTGTTAGTTTTGCTTGGGATGACTATATCATGGAGAGAGCGTGAACATAGTGCCATTGACAATGAAGTCATGCGGGACCAAGTATCACTAAATATTCTTCGGAATTGCGGATTGCTCGAGTTTTTCAAATACCAAATATGAAGAGTAATGTTAGGTTTAACAAAATGCTTGTGAATTATTGGGAACCGGAAGAAGCTGTTCATAATAGATCAGATGCCTATACGCATTGAAGTGGAAGATATATGTTTTATTCTTTGGACTCTCTCGGAGAGACGATGGAGCTTGCAAGCCTTTGGGAGAGCTATGCCGTGGAAGATTACGTCCATGTCTCTGTGTGGGGTTCCAAGGAAGTTGGAACTCAAATTGCGATCAAAGATCTAAGAGACTTGCACATGAAAATCCTCCTTTTTACCATTGGCGGGGGTAGCGGGATACGCTTCCCCCAGGCATCCGGGACTCAAATGAGTATAGCGATGGAATGCTTAACTCATGTAAATGATTGGTGCACATCTCTCTTGATGAACATGAACCAACAATGACTTCTATACGAAAAAACAAAAGACAAAACATTTTGGATATGGTACCAATCTTGATGACATTCTTCTTCGAGAAGATTCTGGTGAGACCCAAAGTGATCTCTTCTATCGGCGAGAGATCCGAGGTGCTCGATGGGGCGGCAGTGAAGAGATTGAAAGTGAAGTTCCGAACCACTTGGGATGATGAGTTCTTCCTTTGGTGGGGAGAACAAATCATCGATGTGGAGGAAGACTATCCCTATGTTTGACATCGTTCTGGTGATCTGGAACCTTGTCCTTCCACCCCGGCGCGGCATGGGGCACGGTCGGTAAGTTTGCAATTTTTTGACTTATATAATTTTTATGATTTTTTCAATATATATGAAAAAATGGAGAAACAAACATGTTTTGATTGGATTCAAAATGACTTACAATTTTATAATGATCATGAAACAGATATTGGACCAGTTGACACGAGGGTTACCTGACATAAGCGTCGCAGAGGCAAGGCGGATACGGTGATCCAGACATAACCCTCCGAGGCTATACGGAGGGAACTTGGAGGTTAACCCGCCAGTACCTATAGGCTGCCGGTGGAAGATGCACTGAAGCACATCCGAGGAGGCGGGTGGTGGTGCCCGGCGGGCGGGTATGGTTGTTCCGGCAGGGTTGCCACCGCGATCGCGTTCTATGGGAACACAACTTACGGGCGGGGACCTCGGGGGTAGATAGATATGGTCTGTCCTTATGAGCGTATATTTTTGAGGCCAGACATGATCGGGCCTAAGCCCAAATTTTGTATGACTTATGGATCCAAATTTTGTATGGTTTTAACACTGCGATGATATATGCGGCGATGTTTGATGTGATGTAGTGTATGAAAATGTATGATGCTTTTGATGATTAAATTTTATTGTATGGAATGATTAATATGCCAATCAATTGCTTGATTAGCCAATGAGTTTGCCATCCAATTGTCGGCTAAATGAAAGTTAAAAATTGAAATGATCTTTGTATTAAACGTACCCTCAAGAACAACGGAGTAAAAATGGATCTCGAACCGATAAGTATTGTTCAGCTGAAAGCACACTGCTTAGAGTCCAGAAAACTACCAACGAATCAACACCCAAAGATATTGCCTTCGAGGTAGATAAGCAAGCTGGGTGTGTTACTGTGTATTGTTAAGCCGGGACCAATGCGGACCCTCTTGATGCTAACGATTTGACCGGATGGATGATGAAGCACCCAAGCCGCGAGCTAAGTTTGGGTGTCTTACTAGCACCATCGGCGAAACCAAAATGACTCATGACTTGTCAGAAAGCACAACACCTTAAAAAAGAAGATCAAAAACATCCTGGCCATCAAAGATCGAAAAACAGCAGGATATGTACAAAGAAAAACTACTATATACAAAAGCAACATGCCGGGCCAAAGCCTAGGCATAATACTTCCAAATAGAGCCCATTTAAGAGCGGCAACTCGTTCCTTGAAAATCAGCAAGGTATATGCTCCTTTCTTAAGGACTTTTTTTAACGATAAAGGGCCATACCACATAGACTTAAACTTTCCTACCCGAGGCATCTTTTTCTTGGGCATAGACCAAAATAAGGTCACCTTCCGAAAAAACCACAGGCTTGACCGCCTTATCGTGCGAACTTTAACTCGGCTTTATACTTCATTCATCGTGGCGACATCCGAAAGCGCTGCTCATCGAGATGTTCCGGTTGAAGGAGACGTTCTTCAAGACTAGAAGTGTCGGGGAAGAAGTTCAACGACTAACCAAGAAAGGATCTCACATTCAATGGGAAATACGGATTCCAACCCATGAACTAGTTGAAACGGAGTAAAGCCGATTTGCGATTTTCAACGACGTCACCTTGTGCCCAAAGTGCGAGATATAGCATAATATACCCGGTTGGTTAGCTTTATCAATTGTCCTTTGAAGAATTGTCTTCGAGGATTTATTCCTGGCTTCCACTTGCCCATTGGCTTGAGGATAATATGAAGTGCTCCTGTAGAAAACCTAATTTTAGAGCCAACTCGACCATCATCTTTATTCTGAAAATTACTACCATGATCGGTGACAATCTCTCTAGGAATACACCAAAACGAGCAATAACACCATTCCGAAAAGAAAAAGCCCTTGGTCTCACCATCATTCCCAAAAGTAGGCATAGCCTCGACCCATAAGTAAAGTAAGTCTGCTACAATAATGTGTGACCTTTAGCCGAAGGCGGGTTACAAGTAATTGTAATCAATACCCCACTTTGTAAAGGGACCCAACGATATTGGTGGAAAAAGCGGAGGTGGATGAGCGCGCATTTTCGGTATAAACTTGGCTTGGGATGACACTTTTGACCAGGCTCCACACAATCTTTGAAAATCGAAGGCCAAAGTGCCCGGCCGCAAAAATCTTACGCGGCTGAAAGCCCGGATAAATGACCACCACAAGCTCGCGCGTGGAAATCATTCGGCACGACCTCGGCTTCTTCGAGGTTAAGCAACGTCTCGGGATTGAATCAACCCCTCAGCGGTACTAAGCATCACCAATAATCAAGTAATTCTTAGCCAAGTGACGCAACCCCCGACGCTCATCTTTCGAAAAAAGCGGAAACTTCGCCGATGCAGAGACACACAATTATGTCTCCATACCAAGGATCCTTTGGAGAGATAAGAAACAAATGTTCATCGGAAAGGATTCTTCATAGACTATCTCATCCCCACGGGGCAACTCGGAGATCAATTCCGCGAAAACCAATGATTTCTTGGACTTGCATGGAGAACATAAACTCAAGATCAAATTCTTTGAAAAATCACATCCATCTATTGTGTTGCCCCCGATCACTCGCACTACGAGGACAAGGCGAAATGGATTGGGCTGCCCCTTCAAAACATAAGTTTTTCGTAGAATAATGTAATGCGGAGTCGTGTACGACGCAGGCAATTTCGCTAAAAACTAACTTTTCTATCGGAGTCTTTAGGAGTTCGAGGTCCTACCAATCCTCGACTAAGATAGTATATAACATGCTTTGCAAGAGCATCATCTTTACGAACCGAACCATACCAATAGTAGATTACTGCTGGTACAAGATACGAAAGGAAATCACACTATGATAAATTGGACTCAATAAAGGAAGCGGTCAATGATTTTTTCAAAGCATCGAATGGTGTTTGGTAAGTCATTCCAAAGAAATGGAACTCCCTTCTTCAACAATCTCATAAATCCTTGATAACTTCAACATAATTTACGATAAATCTCCAAATAAAATTATACTTTCCTTGTAGACTTTGAAGTTGACGAATAGAGGATGGGGGAGGCAACGAAGTATTGCCTCAACCTTGAAGGATCTACCCTAATCCCTTCCCTAGACTACCAATGGTCGATAACCGACGGATGTAACCGCGAAAACGCACTTGTTCGGATTCAACCTAATCTTATAGAAACGACATCGTTCAAATATTTGACGGAGGTGAGCGGGATGAAATCCATCCTCTTTCGAATATAAGCGACTAAATCATCCAAATATGCCTCGATAATCTTTTTGATGTCGTGGAAGGCATGACATGGCCGTAAGCATGTTGACATTTTTAAGACCAAAAGACATCTTCTTGTGCAAAAAGTACCCGAGGGGACAAATAAGCGATCTTATGCGGTCTTCGGAGCCGTATAGTAATGCAGTTATGTCCGGAGAAACCGTCCATGAAGGAGAAAATCTCATTACGGCACACTCGTCGATGATCGATCTATAAATGGTGTGGGGTAATTATCTTTAGGACATGCTTTATTTAGGTCTGCGAAATCAATGCAAACTCAAATTGTTCCTTTTTTATCTACGGGAACGGGGTTTGAAACCCATTCGATCAAAGGACGGGGAAAATAGATCCCGCCTTCGCGGCTTCTCCACCTCGGCTTTGATAGCTGCTTTGCCTTCCCTAGGATTGACCGGACGAAGTTTTGCCTCACGAGGCTTAGCGTTTTCGTAAGTCTTGATCTCATGCTGGACAATAGATGGATCTGTACGAGGGCATTTCCTCATAAGGCCAAAGCGAATACATCCCTATACTCTTTAAAGAGCTCGGTGTAAATTTGAATCTCTTCGGGGGAACATTCGGCTGGAGTAGAAGAAATTCTCAATAACATTGGGATCACAAATGTTCACCGGGATAGTTGGAGAAATTACAGCCATGTTCCCTTCGACGCAAACTGTGTTGGTGCTAAAGGGTTCGGGAGGCTGAGCGAACGGGACCGAGAGACGAGAGGACTTGGAAAACTCGTTTCAACTTCGCTCAAATCGAGGTAAAAAGTAAGGCAGGTAATCATTCCATGGTCTATCTATACTAGTCATAGCTTCCCGAGATGGCCTCTTGATGGAAGAGTGGTAT
This sequence comes from Pinus albicaulis, assembly GCA_034641835.2. NCBI lineage: Eukaryota > Viridiplantae > Streptophyta > Pinopsida > Pinales > Pinaceae > Pinus > Pinus albicaulis. Next base: position 833,520,064 of record CM076572.1, on the reverse strand, counting down.
CGAGGAAATCACAGGCATAAGAAGAACTAAGTGTCCAAGCCGAGCCACATCTCATCCAACTCTTGGGTGAAGAGGAGGCCCAGGATGGACTCATGATCAACGATGATGATAAGCAATCTCGGTGCCGGACATCGAAAATGCCATTCCACCCACTTGACCTTCCACTAATGTGGCGGTAGGGGAAGAGCAGGTCCAAGAGGTCGAAAAATAATGAGTTCGAAGAACTCTCTTCGAAGGGCACGGAGGATGAGTGCATTTATATGCACCAAAAGGAGGAGGAATATAAAGTAACCATCGGAAGAATACATTCCAACCTAAATTCTCGGTAGGCGACTTGGTATTGTCCAACTTTGGAATAGTTAAGTCGGTAGATGCATTCGGGTCTACGGGGGGACGATCCCGGTTGGTCCTTTGTAACAATCCTCCCTTTGTGAGGAAACAAATAAGCCGAAATAATGAAGATGCAATGGCATCCATCTCATAAATCCGAGTTTCTCCCCAACGAAGGAAAGGTTGTAGTCCAAGCTTGCATCAACTATCTCACCTCTATGTTTACGATTTCCCCCAACACGGATAGGCAAGGCGGGACAATACCATGCGGTCTGTGAGAATGACCATCAACGCGATCGAGAAGACTAGTAGATGGAGCGATTGTGGGAGATCCAATTCCCTTCCAACATGCGAGAGACATCACATGTGGAAGCCCCCTCATCAACGAGTAGGAGAAAATGTTGCATTACGGTGCCGATGATTTAATATCGCTTCCTGTGATGGAAGTCTCACCTGGAAATTAGTCATGTGGTAATCCTCGGGGTTCTTTGGATCGGCCCAAGAAACGGTGAGCAAAACACTACTGCAGCCCAGGCCGGACAAGGCTGGAGCACCTGCAAAGGCAGAGCACCCGCCTGGCAAATTTTACGCCGGATCTTCCAAAATAGAGTAGTTGCGTTTGGCCTAGCAGTGCCAGATTAATGTTGATATCGCTTGTTAGATGCTTTGGGCATCAGGGGTGGGCTCAGGTGAGCATAAATGATGCAGGCAGCTCGATGTCTCAGAAGCATAGCTTTCGAATACTCTTCACCTCGTACGGATCTCGCCTTAGCATCTGCGTGGGCACTCATCATGTATATAAATCATTCCCCTTCTGGTGCCCCAGTGATGTTTGGGTGTTGCCAACAACTAGCTATTTCCTTCCAGAGAAAAGGTTTATCTAACCTGACTGAGGCACTGGAAAAAGTCTCTTCCCAGCTAACACTCATATTACGCATCAGATACAAGGCGGGTGTGTAACAAGATAATTCTCATTTAACTTATGAAGCTTTCTTTCTTTTATCCTTTCGGGCCCTCACTAACATATCGTTGGTTTATTCACCATTCATCCATTCTTGCCCTTTCCTTCTTCTGTGTCCTTCTTCCTTCCAACATCGGTTCAGTTCCTTTGGGACGGAAGTTTGGGCCGACGACCATTGCGGGGTGGGGAAGAGCGACTCCGGCCGACCGGCAGGCAGAAGAAGCACGGTTAAAGGCAATTGTTGGGTGAGTGACGAGCCTAGCGCACCACTGTTGATGCGACCCAATAATTCCCATCACCAGGGACCGAAAAATTGGTTGGATAAATCTAATTTGGAGCAAGGAGCAGTGTGGGGAAAATATTTATGAAAGAGAACCCCAGTGAAATATATCGGTTCAAGCCTTGTTGAGCCTAAAGCCAACTTTGTTCCTGGAAAATACCCGAGATAGGGATACATCTTTGTCCATTTCATGAAGAGATTTAGAAACTTATTCAAAAGAATTCTCCTGGAATATAGGCTTTAATAAACCTCTTCATATAACCATTCTAGAATATGTTCGAGAAATGTGGGTTGCGTAAATCTGCTTTTAAGGATACTGGGCTTGATCCCAGCGTCACAACGGACGAACGGCACAAAATAGATTCCAAAGCAACAATGACTCTCCAAATATGCCATGGCTTCCCCCGATTATCAATATACCATGGCAGTGGTTCCCGGTTCGGGTGCGTTGAAACAATCCGCCTAATCGAATCATCGATCGGGGGAGTTAGAACCATTCATAAATAGGAAGGTGATATCAATCGACAGATCTCATTCTTGCCGCTGGCGCTTTGGGAATGTGGAAAGGTTTGGTACGGTCAGGAACGACCACTAGGGCTGTCCGGATCGGATCATTCGTCGGTTACAAACGGATCATGGGGTTAACGTTACCGGAAAAATGTGGTGGGAACACAAAGGTTCCATGTCGATGGGATGGTTAACAATTAAAGATATGGTTTGATAAAGGCACAAGTTTGAAGAACTGTTGAAAAAGAAGAAAAACCTCCTCTCATGGAGTTCAAAACCGGACGGTCCCCCCCCGAAGTATTAATGAAGGAAAGCCCGTGGGGTTCAAGGCAGTGAAAGAGAGAGAAAAAATCGTGCGCTTGCTAAGCGAAAAGGGAGAAAAGCATTCCTTGGTGACCGGGCGCCAAAGCTGATTCCCCAGCCTGGTAAATAGGGGTTCCAGCACCAAAAATTGGTACGGTCCAGCCTCCGGAACCGAGGTTGAAACTGCGGAAGTGCAGGAAGGCGCAGAAGGACTGAAAGGATTAGGAGCAAGAATATACGATTCCGAAGAACTATCCAAAAAAAGGTGATCCTATGCAGAAGACATGGGTGTAGATGAGGCTACCGAAGAAGAAGGAATCCACACAATGGGCATTCCCAAAACAAAAGGACAGATTGAGAAACGCTGTGTTTGGGTGAACGGAGGCTGAAGCACGGCGATCAGAAGCAGTAAGAAGATGGCAATAGAGTATATTCAGAAGCAAGAGTACGGGCCACGCACTCACAGGTGGGCAGCGACACGTTCGATTAATTAAGCAAAAACGAAGGTGAATAATGAGGATATTTAGGGTCTCCTGCGACTTGGTCAGGTGTATTCAACAATTAACGGATAATCGGGGAGAAGAGGAAGATGGAAGTGACCGAGAGGGTTGGGGAACATTTCCTCCCTTCCTTGTGTTCTTCCTGGAGAAATAAGACTCTTGGGGTGAGCGAGTGCTCCTCTAGGAACCAAACACCGGGAACCAGCTCGGCCTTCCAATCCTGGCCCCGCGGGATCTCTCTCCTTTGCCTCGGGCCTTACGGTGCAGTGTCTGCCTGGTGCTCTCGCAGCTAAGAAGGCTCGGACTCTCGAGGGTCGCCGGTTCTCCTCGATCGACGGTGACTTCGATCGGTACTTTAGCAAATTTTGAAATTAGACTCCAAAAAAGTGTAAAGTTAGGCAAGCTAGGAGCAAAGAGCACTCACTACAAAAAATCACGAGATACAATCAAGCAAACAACCTTCGAGGTATTTCCGCTGCGGTGATTAGGACCGGACACCGAAAATACAAGAAAGCGAAATATAGGACCTCCGAAAGTACGGGATAATTACGGCCCGGAGCCTACTAGCGAAGGTAACGACGATTACGCCAACCTCCTAACAATAGCTTTTTCCGGCACAATGCCCAAGCTTCGCAAGGCACCCCACGAAATGCGCGGTGATACAACGTGCTGCCTCGAGGTACCACGGGTATTCCCCATGAGTCACCTATGTGGAACCTAGGAATGGAAACTATGGGCACCAATCCGTGTCGAAGCGGGCGGAATGGTCTTGAGGTCGGATTCGACCAAATCGAGAGAGGGGTATCTCTCTTCTCGGCCTTCACTTCCCCTCGCGCTTGACTCTCTAGAGGAGAGCTTTCACGATCCACCTAACGGAGTTGGATTTCACTCAATTAATCAACTTCTATGTTTTTTTTTGAGCGACCTTGGAGAGTTAACTCTCCACTCACCTAATCCAAGGCCCTACAACCTAGCTAGTTGGTGTATGACACTTAATAAAAACTTGCTAATTGTTTTTAAATTATAGCACTTATTTTAATCGGCTGTTATATTAAGTCAAAGGGATACGGAGATGGAAACTTGTGGTGTTTTGTGACGCGGAAAACAAATTAATAAAAACCAAACTACATGCAAATGCGGTAATTTCCTTTCGATGAAAAGAAATTTCTACAAAGGTTCTACGAGACTAAAAAAATATTTTCCTTTTCGGATAACGAGACTTCACACTCAAAAACTATGAAAAGACTAAATGCTTAAGTGCACGATGCAAATAAGCTAGGCATGCAAATTCTAAGATACAAATCTACTAAAGGAGAGAAATTTCCCAAAGATCCTTGATTCTGTATAATTTTTTGGTTGTCCACCAAACTAATTCTAGTGGAAAACTCTCGGTATAAAGATACCAAAACACTTGAAAACAAGGAAGAAACCAATGACGATTCCTTTCCAAAATCAAGTCAAAAACCAAAGGGAATAAATCTCAACAAGGCTTCAAAAGATATAATGAAAGCAGAAAACAAAAATGCAAAACAAAAGAAAATGATAAAACAAAATGTTTTTTGAGCTTTTGAATTTTAAAAAAAGAAGAGCTCGAAGAAGTTACAAAAATCTATCGAATCCCAAGCCAAACGAACTGCGAATTTGAAGCAAAGATTCCAAAACACGTCTTATAGGGCTGCAGTAGCATGATTGATATGATAGACAAGAAGACAAGAAACTCAAAGTGACTCGACCTAGAAGAAGAGGTACAACCTTGCGAGCGAAACAAAAACTCTCAAAGAACCAAGAAGAAACTCTTCAAAAGAAGTTGCAACGAACCTAGCCAGCGAAAACTCAAGAAAACGCAAACTCAGAAATGGGCAACGTAAAGTGCAGAGCGAGACACAAAACTAGGAAAGAGTAAATGAGCGGAGGCCTCTCGTGCCGTGGCAGCGAGTACTGCCACGAATCAGGGAAAGAGATCTCTGGTGCTCGAACCAAAAATGCAAGCACAAGAAACAAGATTTGCTAGATAAGCTAGTTTTCAACCAAAGCAAGAGAGAGAAAAGACTCAAGGGCCACTTTCAACACAATCCGGAGGATGCAAAGACACCACGGAACAAGCCTCCACGGGCGGTACTAGACTAAAAAGCGAGAAATCAGTAAAATTTCAAAATTCACCCGAGCAGATGCTACTCGACGCTTTGAAACAAGACGGCGATCGTGACTGTGCTAAAGGAAACCACGCGTGTGCGACTCCCTTTATCAAAACCCTCAAGCGTAGCGCATGTCAAAGCGTACAGTGTACTGGAACGAAACCTGCAGTATGAGAAAGGTAAATAACAAAAACAAAAGATCAAGCACGAGATGAGGAACCACGTGCTTCAGTCGCGAGAAGAAGAGTTAGAGTCGGAGTACGAAAAATAAAAGTTAAAGGCGGCGGAAACCTTTCAAATAGCTGAAAACCACTCCAACGAATCACAAGCAATGCGATCAGCGCGCGCGATGTCAGTCGAAAACACCCTAGAGGTTTGTTGGGTCAAAACCTCCTGATTCGGTGGCATGCTTATTCGGAAGGACTCACACGCAACCACACTTAAATGCTAAAAACTAGATAACAACGATAGCCAGAACCCTACCCGTGGTCCCACGTTCGATGTAGATCACCGGGGTCCAAACAAAGTAACCCCTTCTTCCTCCTTAACTCCGAGAAAACAAGAAAGAACATGCACGGAAAACCTCAGTTGTACAACATATATTTCTCCTAAACGTTAGTGTAATCCATGTAGAAACATTATATAAACCATATTAAATTCTTAATAATCAATCGCTTTCACATATGCAACAGATATTAACACGTAAGTTCGGGAAACAAGATGGTTCTTCATTATTACGAACAACATGTGTAGATATAAAAAGTGGAGAGATCACCGAATCCTTCCACGTATCTTCTCGGTCGTACCGTCAGTCCGGTCCGTCCCGCCCTTGCCTCGCTAAGATACTTTCTAGACATCAGTGCACTCGAGATGACATATAAATGGATGGGACATGTCCGGGAGAACAAGGGTTTCACAGCAAACAAATACGGGAAAGGTGCGGAAGGCACGGGAATTCAGGACTTGAATTGGGATTCTAATGCAGAGGTGCTAATATTCTGTAAAATTTCTCTCTCCCTTAGGCCATGCACATGAGCTTTTTATACTCCCTCAGTTAGTTTCAATCATTTGGAAACGAGCTATGACACGTCATCGTGGTTGAACTACGGAGGTAACCATCTGTCCTGACCGAAAATAGTGGATTTTTTATATTTTTTAATGATTTTAATGGCATAGGCGGAAAAGTACATGTGGACTCGCTGCATACACGCGGAAAAGTCCGGGTACATATCGCAGATGTGATTTTAACGACCGTTTTTTTAATGAATTTCACGCTCAAGTCCGCGAATGGGTGCGAAAGCCATAAAGACAATCAATGAATCAGCTCGGGAGGTGAAAACATGATGCTATAAACGGTATCATCTTTGAGGGTCAAAAAGAACAAGATCAAGGATGTTGTTGCAGATAGTTGCTTTGAGTAGCATTTGAAATGCCCCATGAAAGTTAATATGCCATGCGTTTTTCGACAGGTGTCATCATTTGGTAAGTGCTACTACTGTTACCCTTTCCATCAAATCTAGCAATAGCATACTAGTACCATCACTTGTATTCTGATGAAATTGTGACCATCGTAAAAGCTGCGGGTACCTGCAGTCGGTCACCATTCCATTCACTCATCGTCATTTCCTAAAGTGGATGCATCTCATTGTGATTTCGGCATGATGTCTGGTGATAAGACAGTTTCGCTAGAGCTCTCGGCTTTGTGCATGCAAACTCAATGGCTATATGGTGATATTGGTTCTGATGAGTACTCTTGCAGCCACAATCTTTAATATCTCAGTTAACATGTTATTTTGTATTTTTCAATGCATCCATGCAACGGGATTAAATTTTTCCTAGGGAACACATTCGATTAGCAGGATTTCGAATGAGATGCCATTGAGCTAAATGTTTGGGACAGCGAGTAAGAAAACATTTTCTTTCATTTCTAGGAATGTTGTGATAAGGACCATATGATTTTCAATAGAGAGAAGAAGATTGAAATGTGTTCCTTACCAATGCTAATTTGATATTTTATTTCCTTGGAGGCCATTCAAAGTTCTGAAATGGTGCTGCGCGAGGCTAAAGATATTCTTTTGAAAAATATGGCATATGTATCTCACCTAAGATTTGCATTGGGTGGTATGGCGATTGACCAAGCAATGTTTCTTAGTGAGCTCGTTTGCGTGCCAGGACTCTGCCAATGTCCGTAAATACAAAATTGGTATTAACACAAGGTATGTGAGTAAACTGATTGCGGTGCGCGTTAAGTGTAGGATAGACCCAATTATTGCAAGATTTATAGTCGACTTTGCACAGCTATATGCATTTATGGTACGTGGCCACATTTAATTTTTTGGTTTGTCTTCCGATTTGATCTTTCTTGTTTTGGAAGAAGTATTACGTACATGCAGCAAGTGGAAGTTGATACCTCATTATTAATTTGCGCAGAATGGTAAATATGGAGTACATTTTTGGCCTCGGTGGAACTCGCTAATTGGTATACAACGGTGTTTTCCTTGAGTTTTAGTGATTCACTTCTTTATTGATTTTTATTTTTGACATTGTTTCCTGAAAGCCAATTCAGATATATTAATGCCATATTACGAAAAACTCATGGATGTCCTTTTGGAACATATTTTAGTAGTTGAGCATGTAATTTACTGATTGATGTCACCTACCAACCATAAGGACAAAGGAATATCTCAGACATAGAAAATATTGTTGATTTTGTAAAGATGAAAAAATCAATAGTAAAGTGACATCGATAAGCTTATGTCATAAAAAAACTAGGAAATGATAAAACAATCTATTACTAGTCGTGAAAGATTCTCAAAGTGTGAAAGGCTCTCCACATGGTCAGCATATTGATTATGGACATGTTCCACTTGCTTCTTTGTCCGAGATTTGTAGAAAATCCATGAAAATTTTGATCTACTTGAATTAACAACCTAGGCTTAACTTGTAACCCAAGACATATAATTTTCTCTACTCAGTTTGCGGAAGAATGGGAACGAGAAATAATAGTGACACGCAGAAAAAACACAATTTTTCTAGGGGAAACCAAACTCGGAAAACACTATGCTTGATTGAGAATTTTATTGATAGAAGAACGAGTAGATAGATCTCCTACAACACGGATGTCTCTTTGTCTATTTAAAAGAAAAACAAATTATTCTCCACTGCCTAGTTCCATCACCTTTGAAACACCTTGCAAGAATGCTAATCCGGTTATTCCTTTCCTTGCTTGGATGAACTCTTATTTCCTTGCCGATTTCTCCCTAAGTCTGTAGCACAAATAGAGCTCTTTATTGTGGGAATTGCCTAAATTCTCTCAGCGCATTCCTCAAGGATTTCCTCGTACTGTAAACTGCGTGCACGCGCCTCTCTTGCACACCCCTCCTCCCACAAAAATCTCTGCTACAAAAATTTGTGCTCTCACTTACCTTGCCTCACCAACTCGTGCTCACAAAATGCTATATAATTTCAGTGCCTTGGTCCTCATAAGCTTTTTTGAATAGGCTAACACGGGAAGTTATTATTTCTAGAAATTGAACTGGTGATTGATTGAGTTAGCGAGTCCTAGCGACTCATGTAACTCATCCATCCTCAATTTAGAACTCGAGACTCACTCTCTTGTATTTTTTCCAAAGATAAGCCGACACATGGGAGACAAAAGTGCAGAGCCTCCCACCCAGTAGCATCAATTGAACTACTTCATGAATTTTCCTAACTTATGAGGAATTTTTTTGCATGCTAAGGAAAAATTGCATCTGGTCTCTTTGAATAAGGCACAAGTTAAAGGACCTTTCTCGCTACTATTCACGGAGAATTGCTAGAAATATTGTGTATACGGCCATGGAAATCGAATAGAAAAATGAGCTTAGGATATACATTAATATCACATCTCATGTTTAAATTCACTATTGTCATCGAGATGGTAAATTATTTCCCATTTCTCTCTTAAAGACTCATGCATATCTGTCATACATAATTACAGCGATGCAAGTAAAGTTATTTTCATTTCCCCATGGTTCGCATTTTCAAATCACGACAACTCTATTCTATTTCCAGTATGGCCTTTATCACGAGGAACCTATTACAAAGTTGATTAGAGCTTATCTTTAAGGCTAGGTCACTGGATCAAGTTCATGTTTGGAAACATTGGAAGTTTGGCAAAAGTTCGGCGGTGTAAAATTATATAATAGAAATTGGCATGAAGTTTGAAAAATTATATAATTCAAATTTTAAAAGATATATATGATAAAAATTTCATGCATTTCTTTGAAAGTATATTTTTAAAAAAAGAATTGCATGCCAACATTAAACACATGTTTCAAAAAAGATGATTTCTTGTTCAAAATTTAAAACACATGGAGATCCCACAGTTGGACAAGTTTGAAGTCCAACATCTAAGAACTGGTATATCTAGAAGCCTAAAGCATTTTATGAGTGTATTCCATTTTTAAATTTCCACCTTGTACTTGTGTGTTGAATGGTGTAGAGTGCCTTTGACCTTGTGAAGACTTTTTGTTGAGGTTTTGGGTAGCCTCGAGGAGTATTCTCACACGTGGGGCAAGTGGGCTAAGTGATGGGGCTTTACACTGATAGACCCATGGTATTATGATGGCACATGGTATTCTGATAAACCAATGGTATAGACCCATGGAATTGAACCCTTTGTCCAAAGTATAAGTACAGAGGGTGAATGATTCATTCTTAAGGTTGGCAAGAAAGGTGTCTTGTGGAGCGAGTAGAGTAGGCCTTAGATTTGTGGAGGGATCGAGAGGGCTTTTGGTGGGCCTTAGATTTGTGGAGGGCTGAGAGAGCTTATTGTAGGCTAAGATGGCCTATGGTAGGCTAGCAAGAGCACAAAGACGTGCGAGTTCAAGAGACATTGACTGGATAGATTTCTCAAGTAAGCTTGAGATCTACTTGATGTGCGGATTGCTTCGGTTGTGTCAAGTTCAAGGATAGATCACGAAGCAACAAGAGAGATCTAGTTCAGCCAATCAAGGACATGTATGAGGCTTGATCCATTATATCAAATCTAGGGTAATTGTTGTGTTTTCATTTCTTCGAGGGCCATTATCCTAGCAAGGCTTTTTATTTAGTAGATTTGAGATAGATTGTTAGGAATAATTGCCATGTTGCTGTTGGATTTATGAAAATTAAATATGGTATTAGAGCCTAGATCCATCTTAACTCTAGAATCTACCAAGGTGCTGAGAGGGATCAAAATATATTTTCACTCTAGAGAATTTTGCATCTCAAGACATTTGATCTCTCATGTCGCTTGGTAAATCACGAGTTACAGATAGATCTAGGCTAGTTTGTCCAACATAGAGTTCCAAATTTGCTCAAGTTTGATTGTGTAGTGTACTCTAGATCACTCCCACAAGCTATATTCTTGCCATACAATAATCTTGACATCTCTCAATGGAGAGTCTCTCTAGCCTCTCATATAGGTTTCATACATGCGATACCATAGGTGAGTTACCATGTATCTCTCAATACCATACATCCAATACAATGGCCTTATCACTTTATTCTAGCTACATGTGGTCCCTTACATGTATGGGCTAACCACTTTGTTTATTAATTATTTCCCATTTATTTATCATTCTTATATTATTACATCATATTATTCCCTTGGGTACCTCCCTCTTATACCCTATATTATCCCCTCTAGGTGCATCTAGATTTCTCAAGTGTTGTATGTGAAGTTCAAAAGGTATGTGAGAGGTAGGTTCTACGAGAACAAACACAAAGCGAAAAAAGTCAAGGTAAACAACATAGATCAAATTTCTTGAACAATATACTTGCTAAGGTCACGCAGGGGGATTCAACCTAGGTGGGGAGGATAACACTCCTCCCAACTATACTGGACTAGATCAATTTGAAAAAATTAGCGAGATCCTTGGCTATCACAGCAATTTTTAATTATATGGTTTGAAGTTCTATTGTAGTATTTGTTATTTTTTGTGTGTGCTAATCCAATTAGCCCCAAATTGCCAGATAATAAGAATAAGCACACTTGATTATGTGTACTATGATTTTGTGATATAAATAGACATCTATCTTCCGATGCTGGAAAAATTATTAATGTGATATGTTATAAGTGGTATGTGGCTATGTAGGGATATTTACTATGCATGCAAGTGTTAGTATGTTATTAATTTTTTTATATCAAGGCATCGGGATTATTTTCCCCTAAATATCATGTATAATATTATGCTTAGATAGCACATCCCAATTGTATTAGGGAGTAATTTTTTTCACCCGAGACTAGATTAAATTGGTAAAATTAGCACGGATCCTTAGCTATCAAAACAATTATATGTTCGAAGTTCTATTGTAGTACCCATGTTAAGTTGTTACTATGCCCTTTCATGTGTGCCAATTTAATTAGCATCAATGCAGATAATAAATATAAGAACACTTGATTACACATCTATGTTTGTAAGTAAATAGACATCCATCTTCAGGTCTAGAAAACTTATTAATGTGATATATTCAAAGTTATGTTTGTAGTACTTATTCGTTTATGTGTGTGTGCCAATATAATTACGCATCAAATGCGAGATAAAGAAGATAAACACACTTTATAACACATCTCTGTTTGTGAAGTAAATAGAAATTGTATTCTAGTCCCAGCAAACTTATTAATGTGATATGTTATTAGTGGACCACATCCTATAAACTCCAATCATAACCATATGTAGGGAAAGGATGAACCACCTCCTACACGCATCCAAAACAACTAGAGTAGGGAAAGGATTAACCATGTCCTACAAGCATGCAAACCAACAATAGTAGGAAGGATCCTACACGTGGGGAGAGGATATGAAACACATCCCATTGACATGTCAACCCAAAATTGTAGGGAATAAACATCCTACGAGTTGGGAAAGGATGAACCACGTCTCAGCGACATGTCCTCAAGCAAATGCATGAATGCATCTCTAAAGCAGGGGTATCCACAGAAGAAGTTGAAACACTCATCCTCTCTGTGCACATGTGTGGGGAAGGTGACCTACTCACCCTACACACATGTCAACCATCATGGGGAGTATCACGTACAGCTCACTCCCAGGCCCCCTAGTAGCTCCCAAAGCTTAATATTTAACTGAGTTCATAGTAGGATCTTACATGTCGAAGAGGGTTTGTAGAGGATGTTGAGTAATCTGCACGGCCATCCTCTAATGGTGGAGCTTGATTGCTCTAAGCTGTGTCATATCACATGTAAGGTGGTGCCGATGCCATCATGCTTGGGATGAGTCGTGGAACACAGAATTCTTTGAAAAGGAGAATCAAAGTCTACGCAACATACAATGGCGAGTTTTCGGGTACGTGCTCAAATTTCTCATAGGAGAGCTCTCTCACCCAAATGGCTTACAGTAATAAGCCATGCCTCCTACTTTAAATATTTAGTCTCAACGATGCTCCCAAACTTGAGTCCTTGATTCATTCATGAAATAAAGGTGGATTCTCAAAGATATAGCACAAAAATACGCTAATTATAATCTTCCAAATCAACATTTTTGGCAAGGTGCTACGTGTAACTAGTCAACGGGGATATCTTCATGAACATGAGAGCCTCAGATCAGAATCTTCTCCATTTTATCTAGGAAGTGCATTAAAGCTAAGATTGAGAGGATATTTATTTGTAAACAAATATTATCTATAGTTTTAAGCACGACCATAGATCCCTCTGAATATTAGAAAGGTATCCTCGTCCAAAACATAACCATCGGAGATATCACGTAACCTACCACTAATACATAGTCATTCGAGTCATACGCTGATTCGAAGATCAATGTCTTATGACATGGTCTTTCTAATTGAAAAAATAATCGGGCAGAAGTGTTGACAAAGAATTTCACACGGGACTCCATAGCTCCTTTTGATTTACTTCAATTGATCATCTAGCTTTCATCAATGATACTTTATCATGCTACAACCAGTGTTAGTAAACTTGACCTAGAAATTTTTCTCACATGCCCGAGATCATTCAACAATGACTTTAAACAATGGTGTATTCAAGTCGACATACCTTAATAGCAGAATCATAACTTTGATATCATAAGTACTTAGATCGTGTGAAGATACAAAGAGACTTGCTCTAAATTTTATATATATATTTTTTGTTTTTATCTTGGAGGTGATTTGCCACAGTTCCTTTTTGAAGTCGCACTGCTTTATAAATTTGATTATGTCAAGGTTTCTTAGAGCTATCCCTTATTAGCACTATTCTTAACATATTTTCCACTCTCTAGATAGACTAGAGAGAGCCCAAGAAATGCATAGATTAAATCAAGATGAGCCAATTTACAACCACAAATTTAAACTCTAGAACTTGTTATCATAGGCAGTTCTTGAAGTCATCAATATGCTTGGAATAGATATATATATATATGCTCGTTTACTAGAAAAATAATGTGGTAATGAAACTCCTTGACCATGCACCTTAAAGCTGATGAGAAAAATAAATTGACTCTCGCCCTTAAGAGTACGATATTTTCCATTGTTTGAGAAAATGAAAAACCTATGCAGTAGCCATGCAGGTGCAATACGATTTGACTTATTTCACAAGCCAATGGAGGGTCCAAACAAACTTCTAATGTATGGTGTGCAAGAGAATATATCTCTGTTATAAAGGAGGTTTGATCATAAAAAATCTTCAAATGTCCACAATTTTGTACATCTCTAGGACTTTTTGCTTACAAAGATGCTACTACTGGGGCTTCAAGATTACTGCATAGAAGAATTTTTTTTCTCAAAGCCCAGAGGGGATTAATGTCATTCTCATCTCTCTTCAATTTGATACACTGGAGATAAGTAATTTTAAAGGCTGATATGAAATGTTGAACCTTTATTTGTGATGAATAAACCTTTACTCTTGCCTTTTAGCGTTGATGATTATGAAGCTACTGTTGTAGTTGAAGAGAAATTCTTTCTAAGCCTAATCCTGTTGCAAGAGATTTCAATACTTGATGAAGTGAGGAATTTTTATAACAAATGATGACACATTATTCTTGTTGGAATGCCCTTATATTACAAGAATTCAACGATTGTTTTGAAGAGAATGCCACTGAGTATAGATTTCAAGTCTACTTCTCATATTTTATAAAACATCTTTGGGAGACACTGACAGCTTCATCAATCTAGAGATGAGCTTGGTTGGGACTTCAAGTAAGTGAGTAAGCTACCAACATGCTTTGATCAATTCCAAGCATTAACATTTACTCAATATTTGTTCATAATAATTAAGAAAACATACCTCTAAAATTTTCATTGTCAATTTAGGAGAAACATGTGATTGGTTCCAAAGGACACTATATATAAATGTTTGATCCCAGCATCAACTAGTAATTGTTGGATATTTGGATTTCTCACAAGAGTCGGTCCTTAGATATGGACATACTGAGTGATTAGATCACTTCTTCTCGCTGGCCATGAAGGACATCCATACTTTGAATCATTGGTTTAAGAATGATGAGAAAATGCGAACTTCCTTGACATATCTTAGATCAAGCGGATGTATGGAGAATACTAGGTCACCAATGTTTCTAGAAAAATATCGTAGGCATACTGCGGGAAGAATTCACTGATTCAAGTGTTGATTTTTCAACTTCGACCAAGTCCACATACATTATACTTCTCTTAATATTTCCGGTGTCCAAAATAAATGCTAGATTCCGATGGAAATACTTTGCAAAAATCATGATTAATAATCATTATAATGTACATACTATTCCTTGTGTGAAGCCTTACAAAGTGACCTTCTTTTCCTTGCCCGATTACATATGTAATAATTGTATTTGTCCACTCTTTCCATGACCCTCTAATTCTTCGGAAAAACCACATGTTCGAATCTCAGGTGTGGCTACTCCTTATGCTTGTTTCATCCATTACTTGAATTCGGGTTGCATTTTTTCTTTTGATAGGAGCCCTACGAAAGAAATTTTAGTTGTGACTTGGTCTTCTTTACGGTTCTCGACTTCAAAAATAATTTCAGATCGTAGGTAAGATAGACATAAA
The DNA here is from genome assembly GCA_034641835.2 of Pinus albicaulis. Lineage (NCBI taxonomy): Eukaryota > Viridiplantae > Streptophyta > Pinopsida > Pinales > Pinaceae > Pinus > Pinus albicaulis. Next base: position 833,505,025 of record CM076572.1, on the reverse strand, counting down.
TCTTGACCTTGTATGATACTTGAAAACATAGATCTAACTCTGTGCATCATTGCAAATTTTGAAGACTACGATAATTCAGCGACATTTCTTCTAAAGCCTTGGATTTCCAAGAGGAAGGAGATCACGAGAGACTTGCTAGATAAGCTTCTAAGTGATTGATCTTTCTCTTTCTTGGGCTTGTCCTCACCTAAGCTTGATACGATGTTAATTTAGGTTAACATGATCATCACTTGTAGGATAATTACTTTAATGAGCCCAAGATTAATTCCATTTATATCAATAACAATCACATAAATATTATCCCTTTGATAGTAATTATTGAAATATCATAAGAAATCATATAAAGAAGACAAGCAAAGACAAGAAAACACTGAAAATTGGCCCAAGCCAAGAAAAAACCCCAAGACGAGGAAAAACCTTTATAGATTCTTCTTATTATAGTATCAAATATTCAGTGAGAGAGAGAGAATACAATGATAGAGTCAAAGTTGACTTGCAGAAATGCCACTTGTCTAAATCACAAAGAAGTAACCCATAAAATCTTTCGTTCCGTCTTCATCCGTCAAAAACCCTTGCCTTAATCGGTGATCATCTAACATTAAACAAATTAATCCTTAAAAGGATAATCGGATCAGATTATTTGTATCGACCCTCACTATTGATATGATGGATCTAGTTTAATGAGAATTTATGTCCTTATTAGGGGCACATATTCCATCATTGAAATAATCTTTTGTCCAACACGCTCTTACTAGATATGACAAAAGCTCAATCAAGCTTCTCAACCACCATAAAAACATAAGTGGAACCTAGAATATTCTAATGCATGACTGTGGTTAACAAGAAGAGGAGGATGCTGCCTCAAATGATCCAGGACTAGGCTTCCATCAATATCAACCTTCGCCGTAGAACTCATCTTGCTAAAAGGAGGGTTTCATAGCGAGTACATGCCTTAGACACCTATGGCTAGAAGCTTGAACTGTAGGGAGATAAATGTTGGGAAAAATGTCGAAAGGGGGATGAATCGAATTTTGGACCGAACAATTTTTTCTTTTCTTTCACTTTAAAACCATCTGTTACATTATTGCATCCAACATGTATGTTCATATATCTTATTATGACTTTCCTTAGAGCATTTGCATCATTCATTCATCAAATGAGTAGTAAGCATGAACATAAATAACGAAACAGAACCATCAAACATAATCAACACATGTGAACACCGGAATTTAGGGTGGAAACCCAATTCGGGAGGAAAACCACCGTTGCTTGCTAATCTCGAGTCTTCAATATTTATTATAGAGAAAAAAACTTACAATATGTGTTAGTGCGGGGACTTATACCCAGTACGCGATCCACAGCAGGCGCAACCTCTCTGCTTTGACTCTTCGGAAGGGCTACTACCCCTGTTCTCGGTTATCGAAGCCTCCTCCTAGAAGGGAGATACTACCCCCTATTCTCGTTTACCCAGACCTCTCTCTGGAGGAGCTACTACCCCTTGCTCTTGTTTACAACCCCTTTATTCAATCATCAATAAACATATTTTTAGCCCAAAACTTCATAACGAACGGTGAGACCGTAGTAACCGAATGTCGAAATACGGACTTCGAGAGAATATATGCATTCAATATCCCGTGTATCCTACGTATATTAATCTTCGGAAAAACCCCATACATCATATGTACTTTCGATGTAGATTACACGCATATATACATGTCATTTTCTTGCTATAGATCTCGTAATTATATATTTTTCTGAAAGCGAGGTCAAATCTACATAAACTTACCCAGAGTTATATGTGTTCTTACGGCGGGACATCGCCGGCTCTTCATCACTTCCTTCGATGAATAAACTCAAGACTCATCACCTTGAGATCAATATATCTCTGATGGGTGCATTATCGACTCGAGAATCATCAAATTAAGCATGTCGTCTATTCATACGAATATTTTCTTCGAGGAATTCTTCTTCTTCAACCCTCGCCCATGCACACATCGAATTATCATCTTTTTCCCTTTATATATAGATTTTACACTTTATTAAAAACCATGAGTCAAAAACCATTTAACTGCTAAAAGGTATCATGCAATGACAATATTTCCATTAGTTTGGCCTACGGGGTTTTTTTATTTCTTTTAATTTATTTATCAATTGATAAATAAATATATTTACAACGATTTAATCCCTTATGATTAATCCTTCGGACTTTATAAACAATATCCAACGCTTTCAAATAGTTTAATATTTCAATAAGCCTTTGACCCACGGCTACATATCGCCCTGCAGTACCAAAATAAACTTTCGCAAGTCTAGTGCCGATCACCATTGAGATCGCGAGCCTCCAAGATCACGATACATATGCCTGTCGCTCGACCTCACGATGTCGAATGTTAACGTGCGATGGCCATCAGTACTTTGGTTATCCTTTGCTCATCTTCTTTAACCTACGCATCTTCCTCATACTACCATCACCATATGCTTCTTTCGGATCGATGACGCATATCAATTTAGTTGGGCATCCTTGGTCGGTGTACGTCGCGAAGGTCAAAGCGTTATCATATCGATGGCACGCAATAGTGGCGGTTTTTCACGGACGCGTGTCACTTGATTCATGGAATTGGAGCCAAACTCTTGAATACATCTTATCCCATAAGCGGTACGATACTGAACAATCGCTTTCGCAAATCCATTCGCGGTTTTTAAACGGTGATCAATCCAGTCCAATCGCTTCATACCCCAAGTTTAGTATAACTTTGATTTAATTATTCTTTCCCGTGATTATGTTAATAAAACTGGGTTATATATAATTTTATATAATGTGCCCCATTGACACACGAACTTCGTTCGAAGCTTACTTTATCATGCGTGGTCTTAGCATCCCGAAATCTTATACAAAAATGCATGAATCAATCCATAGATCATCACACGGAGTTGCGGGGAATTTCGTACGAGAATTGGATCAAACAATACCCCAATTGCTGCAGGTATTTTCACCTAACAGTATCACCGAAACTCAACCATACATAGATATAAATTATATTTACATGAATTAACTTTACGCGAGGGATTCTAATATCTATAATTCAAAGTCAACTACTGTCTTTGGACAACTCTCCTCAATTCCTTGCTTATCTTTGAAAATTCATTCTTCTCTCTGTTCTTTTCCTTTGCTACCTTTGGATGCAATTCCTTTCGCCACATCTTTGCCATCAATGAAAATATTTCTAACAATCTCCCCCTTTGGCATTGATGTGCAATACTCATCTCTAAAAATCTTATAGGAACTCTTTGTTGCTTTGCTTTTCCTCCCCCTTTGACATCAATGTCAAAGAGTTGACACATACCATGCTCCCACGAGATCATGCTGCATCTTAATAAAATAACAAGAGGACTTATAAATGCCAACGAGTGCATCCTTTTCATGTGATTAACGCTCCCCCTTAGCACAGTGCATTCTAAAGATGCCCTCAACAACACCTCTCGATCGATTTAATCTTACACGTATTTAAGTAGACTGTTCCCCATGCATCGCCCAGAGACTCCTCCCAGTTCTGTGCGAGATATTCGAACGCTTCCAGGGTAGAGGTTTGGTAAATATATCGACAACTTGTTCTTTGGAGGAAACATACTCCAATTTCACCTTTTTTCAATCACTTGTTCACGTAAGAAGTGATACTTGATGGGAATGTGCTTGGTCTTGGAATGCATCACAGATTCTTTGAGATGTCGATGGCACTTGTGTTGTCACATCATAATGGAGATAGAGGGTGAACGTTTGATTTGAAAATCTTGTAGGGTTTGCATCATCCGGAGGATTGAGTGCAACATGATGCAGTGACCACATATTGCCTGCTGCTGTAGATAAGGCAATGGATCTTTGCTTCTTGCTGAACCAAGATACTAATCGAGGCCCCATATGAGAATGCACCACCACTGGTTCTTTTCCGATCATCAACACTTCGACCCAATGCTACTTGGGTGTATGCACGAAGAGTAAGATCAACATTCTTTGGATACCATGGTCCAAAGTCTTGAGTTCTTTGTAGATATTTGAATATTATTTTTGCTGCACGAAGATGAGACTCTTTTGGATTAGCTTGGAATCGTCCAACAATCCCAACTGTATACATGATGTACAGTCGGTCCCAATGAGATAAAGTAGACTTCCTATCATAAATACGTATTGAGTTGATTCACCAGTAGAGGATCATCATTGAACTGAGATTACATCCGGGTTATCATTGGTGTACTTACGAGGTTTGTAGTCTTCCATGCCATACTTCTTCAAGATTTGCTTGAGATATTTTCCTTGTGACAAGAATATGCCATCTATTGCTTGTTGCACTTGTAAACCAAGAAAGAAAGTTAGATCCCCAAGTAAAGACATTTCAAATTCTTGTCGCATATGGAAGCAAATTTACACTCATAGACTCTTTATTACTTCCAAAAATGATATCATCAACATATACAACCACAATCAATAGTTTGTCATTTTCATTTTTTGTGTATAAGTTGCTATACGTCAGATTCTTTTGAAAATCCTTGTTGATGAAGATATTTGTCAAGACGATAGTACCATGCCCTTGGAGCTTGTTTGAGACCATATAGAGACTTTTTAAGTCTACAAACAAGTTTTTCATCATTTCCCAAAATGAATCCTTCGGTTGTTCTATATAAACTTCTTCTTCTAGATCACCATTGAGAAAAGCGGATTTAACATCCAGTTTGATAAACTTTGATTTTTTGGAAGCTTGAAAAAGCAAGAAACATTCTTATGGCTTCAAGTCGCTACGAGGAGCAAAGGTTTCTTCAAAAGTCTATACCTTCTTGTTGAGCATACCCTTTGCACACAAGTCTAGCTTTATTTCTTATAACATCCCCATTCTCTATTTAACTTATTTTTGAATATCCATTTAGTTCCAATGACATTTTTGTCATGAGGCCTTGGTACTAATTCCCAAGTGTGATTCTTTTCAATTTGATCAAGCTTTTCATTCATGGCTTGAATCCAACATTCATCTTTGCTAGCTTGGCTCGACTTTGTGAGGTTCAATAGTGGACAAAAAATGCCGATTGCTAGAAGATCCCACAAGAGTCCTTCTTGTTTGTATACTCGATCCCTTTTCTCCCAAAATTTGAGATTCTGGATGATTCTTTTGAACATATCTGGATGGAGCCTTTTCGGACAACTCCTCTTAGGTTCTTCATTTGGGTGCCTTTGTTTGTATCATTACTATTTGATGTAGAAGGATATGTGTCCTCATCATCTTCATCTGTTGTTGCTTTTCTTCTTTTGGAGCTTCAGGAGACTCATCAATAACAGCATCAATACATTCAACAATCTTTCGAAGTCTTTTATTGTAACATTTATATGCCTTACTCCTAGAGGAGTAACCAAGAAATATTCCTTCATACGCATACGGGTTCAAACTTGCCAAGTTTTTCATCATTATTCTTGATAAAGCATTTGCTTTCCAAAAAATTCTAAAATGCTTTATAGTGGGAGGATTACCATATCCGTAGTTTATATGGAGTTTTATCACAATTTACACGAACATGTGCTTTGCTGAGAATGTTTCACTGCTCTGTATGTACTGCTTCTCCCCAAAATGTGTCGAGGTGTTCCGAATCATGAAGCATAGCTCTAGCCATTTGTTGAGCTGTACGTTCATTCTTTCTGCCAACGCCATACTGTTGTGGAGTGCCGACTTGCATGAGAGCTGTCTTTTTATGCCATGTTGTTCACAGAATTCAAGGAATTCGATTAGATGTATATTCTCCTCCTCGATCGGATCACGAGACACTTGATTTTTTGATCTAATTCATTCTCAACTAGTGCTTTGAAGATCTGAAATTTTTCAAATGCTTCATCTTTGTGTTTAGCATGACTCAATCCAACACATTCTAGAGAAATCATCAATGAATAAGATATAGTATTCTTCACCTCGTGGTGACTTTTTCCTCATAGGTCCACATATGTCAGTATGAATGAGTTCAAGAGGCTTACTTGATGATCCTTCCTTGGCATTAAATTGTACCCTGGTTTGCTTGCCGAATTGGCAAGATTTGCATATGATATTTTCAAGTAGAGTAATATTGGGAAGATCACGAACAACTTTAAGTCACGCTTGATTTGTTGATTTGAGAGAAGCTCGGATGCCCCAACCTTCTATGCCATAGCCAATTTTTGAAGATTTACTCAAACAACATTGTTCTTTGGGGTTCTTCAATATATACGTGATTGTTTGGAGTTCTTTTTCCTTTTATAATTGCTTTACCCGTATCAAGATCATGTACACACACATTCTTTTTGAACTAAAGACAACTTTGAGTTCCTTGATCACACATTTGACTTACACTTAACAAGTTATGCTTTAATCCATCCACATACATGACTTCATTAGCTTTCACCTTTTCTTTTAGAAAAACGTAATCTTTTCCCTTAATGATCGCTAGAGTATCATTTCCAAATGTGACATTTTTTTCTCTTTTTCTAGAGCACTATATGTACAGAAGTTTGTCTTTATCACCTGTCATGTGTCTTGAACATCCACTATCAATGTACCATTAGTTTTCTTCATCTTCTGCAAATAACGCTATGCCACAATTTTCAACCTGTAATTCCTTCTTTTCCATACTTTGGAGCTTGAAGGAACATGTTCTTTTGGACTGAACTTTGCTCCCTGCATTCAAATTCTTCATGGCCAAAGTTATTGCAATAGGCACATTCAACTTCATTTTGAAGAGGAGAAAATTTGTTATAAGTATTCTTATTTGGTTCAATATCATTCCTTTTCTTTCTTGCTTCTCTTGTCATGATGGTTTTATATGCAACACATTGAACAACTTTATGACCAAAATTGTAACATGAGAAACATTGTCCATTGAAGAAGAAATTCTTTGTGATCATAAAATCTTCTATATGAATTTACTTGTTGATTGGTGTTTTTTCCGAAAGACATTCTTGTTAGTGTGTTTTGAATTGAGATGATCATGCTTTATCCGTAAAGATTCTTTATTCCCTTTTCCGAGTGGCGGTATGTTGTAAGCCGAGTTAGTAACTCCTTTTAGATAATTTGGTGTTGAAGCCTAAGAAGATTCTCCAATATATCCAAGACCCGTATTTATAAGAGGAGAACGTTTAGTACCTTGATAATCTCATCTAATGTTTCAGATCCTTTAGCAAATCTAAGATTCAGAAGTTTTTACTTTCTAAGTTCTTTTCTTAAACTTACTATTTCACATTCTAATTTCTCATTGTGTTTCTCTTTTTCTTCAAGCTAATTTTTCGAGTTTCTATGGTTATTTTTCTTTCTTCTACAGCAAATTTTGAGTTTATTGTTTTCATCAAGAAAATCACTGTCTTCTAGAGCATCCTCAAAAGTATCTTTTCTTCTCTAGACTCCTTTTTCAAATGCCATGAGTAGTCTAAGATCTTCTTCACATTCTTCCTCACTATCAGGGATAACCCATCACTATCTTCATGAGTATAGTAACTCTTTCTAGTGCTAAAACGATTCTTATTCCTTCTTTCTACTTCCTTCCCCTTTTTATGTGTTTCTTTATAAGGACACTTAGCAACATAATGACCAACTCTTCCACAATCAAAACATTTGAAAGGAATCTTACCTTTGAACCGTCCCGTGCCAAGTTCGAGTTTCTTCACAAAGTTTATCTCATCTTCTTACGAGATATATCCCAGTCCTTCTGTTTTTTGAACTTCCTTCCCTTTTGTAGAAGTTCTAAAGACTACTTCTTTGACTTCGAGATGGTCCTCCTCTTCTCATTTCATATGCACAGTTAGTATGCCATGAAGTTGCACCACGAGTAGAGGTTTTGAAGATCTGCTTTTCTTTCAAGAGCGAAACTTTTGACTCAAATTTTGTTGTTAGTGACCTTAAGACTTTTTCAACCAAAGTAGATCTCGGTTATTGTTTCTCCCAGCATTTCTCATGCGATTTACAATATCATCAAGACGTAAAAAGAAAGTCGGCAATGCTCTCCTCATTATCCATTTTTAGATTCTCATATTGAATTCGAGACATGGAGTTAGCACTTTTACCTTTGCATCACCTTCATAGCTTAGAATGATTTTGTCCCAAATTGTCTTTGATGTATTAGGCTGCATGACTTTGACAAAGTCTGCCTGTAGTTAGACTTCCCAATAGAGGATTGACCGCCTTTGCATTTATTTCATAATTCTTTCTTTCTGTTGGATCGTTGGTGCTGTGAGTTTGGATATTGATAACCTTGTTCAACAATTTCCCATACCTCTACTCCCAGAGGCTCAAGATAGGATCTCATCCTTGTTTTCCGGAAGATTAAATTGTTTCCATTAAAGAGAGGAGGCACGATAGATGTTATTCCATCTTGATTGCTCATCTTGCTTGATCTTCCTTCTAGCGACTAAGCTTTTCGAAGGACCCTTTGCTCCGATACCAATTGTTGGGAAAAATGCGAGAGGGGGGGGTGAATCGAATTTTGGGATCGAACAATTTTCTTTTCTTTCACTTAAAACCATCAGTTACATTATTGCATCCAACATGTATGTTCGGATATCTTATTATGACTTTCCTTAGAGCATTGCATCATTCATTCATCGGATGAGCGAGTAAGCATGAACATAAATAACATAACGAACCATCAAACATAATCAACACATGTGAACACTAGAATTTGAGGTGGAAACCCAATTTGCGTGAGAAAACCACCGTCTACTGCAATCTCAGGTCTTCAATATTTATTATAGAGGAAACATCTTACAATATGTGCTGGTGCGGACCTATACCGACGCGAGCACTCCACCGTAGTAAGGCTACAACCTTCTCTCGTTTACCCGACCTCTCCCTGGAAGGGAGCTACTACCTATTCTCGTTTACCAGAGCATCTCCTGGAAGGCTACTACCCCCTCGCTCTCATTTAAAACCCCTTTATTTAATCATCAATAAACATATTTTTCCCAAAACTTCATAACGAACAAAGTGAGACCACCGTAACTGAGAATGTCGAAATAACCCGGACTTCGGAGAATATATGCATTCAATATCTCGTGTATCCTCATTGTGTATATTAATCTTCGAGAAAAAACCCAAAGCTGTCATATGTACTTTCAATGTAGATGACCCCATATATACGTGCTTTTCTTGTATAGATCTGTAATTATATATTTTGCGGAAGCGAAAGCGGATCTACATAAACTTACCTGGAGTTATATGTGTTCTTCAGACGGACATGCGCCGGCTCTTCATCATTTCTTACGATGAATAAACCCAAGACTCATCACCTTGAGATCAATATATCTTGATGGGTGCATTAGTCGACTCAGAATCATCAATTAAGCATGTTGTCTATTCATACGAGATATTTCTTCGAGGAATTCTTCTTCTTCAACCCTCGCCCATGCACACACCAAATTATCATCTTTTTCCCCTTTATATATAGATTTTACCTTTATTAAAACCACGAGTCAAAAACCATTTAAATGCTAAAGGTATTACGTTGACAATATTTCCATTAGTTTGGCTCACGGGATTTTTTATTTCTTTTTTAATTTATTTATCAATTGATAAATAAATATATTTACAACGTTTTGATCCCTTATGATTAACCCTTCGGACTTTATAAACAATATCCAACGCTTTCAAATAGTTTAATATTTCAATAAGCCTTTGACCCCTGGCCCACATATCGCCTTCACCGTACCAAAATAAACTTTACGCAAGTCTATTGCCCGATCACCATTAGATCGCGAGCCTCCAAGATCAACGGTACATATGCCTATCGCTCGACCTCCGATCTGCCGAATGTTAACGTGCGATGGCCATCGTACTTTTGGTTATCCTTCGCTCATCTTCTTTAACCTTCGTGCATCTTCCTCATACTACCACCGTCCAATGGCCCCCTTTCAGATCGACGATGCATATCAATTTCGTTTATGGGCATCCCTTGGTCGAATTATAAAGCCGCGAAGGTCGAACGTTATCATACGATGTACGCAATAGTGGCGGTTTTTCCCCAGACGCGTGTCACTTGATTCATGGAATCGGAGCCAAACTCTTGAATACGCTTATCCCGCAAAAGCGATGCGATCACAGGGCAATCCTCTTTCGCAAATCCATTCGCGGTTTTAAACGATTGATCAAGCTGATCAATCGCTACGCACCCCAAGTTCCGTATAACTTTGATTTAATTGCTCTTTCCCCGTGATTATGTTAATAAAAATCGGGTTATATATAATTTTATATAATGTGCCTCTATACACACTGATGAACTCTGTTCGAAGCTTACTTTGTACTCATGGTCTTAGCACCACGAAATCTTATACAAAAGCACGAATCAATCCATAGATCATCACACGTAGTTGCAGGAATTTTGTATGAGAATTGGACCAAACAATACCCCAATTACTCTAGGTATTTTCCACCTAGCAGAGTATCACCGAAACTCAACCATACACGAGATATACATTATATTTACATGAATTAACTTTCGCAGGGATTCTAATATCTGTCAATTCAAGTCAACCCTGTCTTTGGACAACTCTCCTTCAATTCATTGCTTATCTTTGAAAATGCATTCTTCCTCTGTTCTTTTCTGCTACCTTTGGATTCCAATTCCTTTGCCACATCCTTTGCCATCAATGACAATATTTCCAACAATAAAATGCCCAAAACAAATCATAAATATGCCCTAAACAAACTTTTCCTCCATCCTGTGGAACTTGGCCCTTAGAGATGACTAAATAAAACCCAACGTTGCCTCCATCTCCTTCATTGAAATCACCTTCTTCTGCAGCTACTTAGAGACAATAATAATGAGTATTGATGAGCCAAGGATAGGTTATTTATATCCTTCTTGGGTAGGTGACTTGATTACTCATGGAGGGAAATTCAAATTTTCAATTTTTAGATTTTTCCCACCTAAATAAGGTAATGCCTTATGCAATTTCATTTGAGTTAATGAATACTTTTCCTTGTCCAAATTAGACAATATTTATATCAATTTTGGTCCTCTCGAGAAGAGGAATTTAGTGAGATTATTATCTCCATAAAGCTAAATGCGAACCATAGTGGAATTTGGCCCTAGTTTGCCAATTTTAACATTTTCTCTTAGCTGACATCCTTTTGATATTGTTGTAATTTAGCTTTTGTTTATAATTTTTTTATTTTTTTTATGTTGTTTAATTTAGCTTTTTGTTGGTTTTTTATTTTCATATTATTGACTCACTACTATATGAAAACTAACATCTTCAAATTTGGTTCAAAATGCAAGTTCCACCATCCAAAAGGTAGGTTGGAAACCTTAAAATCAGAGGAGAATGTTGATGGAAGTGAGGTACTCAAGTCAATGTCGTGTTTTCATCCATTATTTACTTGTCTTCCATTTAATATGATATGTAATCAGTCCTTAAAATTTATATTCTCCTGCCTTTGCAAGTCAAACACAGTCTTTCGTTTCACTACCAAAGAGTCCCTGGTGAGCCTTAGTGTGTTGTAAGATACTCAATGTTGAGTTTTTTGTTTTCATGTTCTATAGTTGTTTCTAATCGGATTATATTTTTTCTTTTGGAACTCTTGGTTTACTAAATTTCTTGTTGTGGATCTCAGTTTTTTTATCAAGAGAGGTATTTTCAAGTATGGTTGTTACACGCATTTTGTCGTCGTCCCCACATTCCCCATCCCGCATTTCGGAGGGCCCATTCCGTGACCTGTGAGCAATGTCATGCCTTGAAACCACTATCATTGCATTCTCTAAATATGAGCTTTTCAATTGCCCCGAAGACATCTCCTTGCAAAGAATCATAAAAACATCCCTTTTTGCATTGGCGCGGGTAGCCGCTCATCACTCGCCCTAGCGGGGAAGATCCTACAAGAGGTCGCGCCAGCGGCTCTGTCTGAGTCGCATCGCAGTCACGTGCAATTTAAGGAGTGTTTTTTTAAATAAAATGGCGGAAGTTTCGTTTCAACAAACTCAGAAGCGCTTATCTCATCTTGAGTTGGGAGGTTTGGCCTGCGGGAATTCCATGTAGGGGAAGTGGTTTGCCACCTCTCATGGAAGCTTCTTGTTGGCAAAAAGTCGGGTCTCGCGGCAAGACCCGTGTTCAAAGGGTTGTGGCCAACAGAGCGGTCGGGAGTAGTCTGAGGAACACGCCGGCATTTTCACCATCACCAGGGGAGCAGCGGTGCGTCTCACCCGAGGCGTGCCGCGACCCTACTATGCATAAGGGATGAGATCACCGATAAGGACTAAACCCGCAACCAAAGAAAGAAAGTGCATCCATTACATATACCAAATTACACATGCATGATCTCTAATTAAGTATTCGGACAGTCGTAACTTAAAATTTTTGAATCGGTGTAAACACATTAGAACACATGAACAACGTATTGAGACAGCAAATCCTTCCTTATATTATGCTTACGTCCCGAATACATGATTACAGCTTTCTTCTACGGTAACTCACAAGTCGAGTACGAATGGGGTTTGAGAACGAGAGGGAAGAACATAGAAAGTAGGAATCCCTAGAAAGAAATGGATGTCGATCCTGCTGGGCCGCTCTGCGCATCCATTCAACCCTCAATAATAACAATAACCTCTAACCTCTTTCTTCGAGTCGGGTGATCGCCTTATGTTACCCGCTCCTCACGATCAGCGGCTTCCCCGTGTATTCACTACGGCTTTTCCCGACTTCTCTTCGATGTTCGCATGTTCCTCTTTACGTTTTCTGCTGTATTTCTTTTCGGTACGTACTTATCTCTGTTCAATCTCGACTATCAATTGCTTCGCGCTCACCTTGGTACGCTCCGCAACTCCCGGGTCGCTGAGCGCATCGCTGTTAGCTATGTGATGTTCTTCCGCAACTCAAAAAAGAGTCCAAGTTCAAAATGTCTTGGCGAAAAATTCAAAACTTAAACAAAAAACAAGGACCCAGCAGCCCACGACCACAATTCTTTGACTCGTCAGCGATTCAATCACAAATGCCGATTTCTATTTCCGCTCGCTGCGGCTTCAGTACGCCCTTGCTCTGTTCCTTCTAACCAGCTACCCTTTCCCTGTGCTCCGCCACCTGTCTGGGTTCAAACAAGGGCCCCAACTCCGGGACCGGCGGAGTGGCCGAATCTCGAAGCTCGCGCGAAGGTCGCCACGCGCGTTGCCATTCTGCCTACGTAAGTCGGCGTCTTGAGCGATTCGGTTGGCGCGCTTCATCTATGGGCATCGGGGCAGCCCCGACGCGGGGTGGCGAGCGCGGACTCGGCCTCGGCATCCGCGCGGTGCATAGCGTCGGCGATGGGTGCGAATGCCGCGACGAATCTCCCCGGGAGGACGCTGCTTGGCCGCTGCGGTTCGGCCTCGCCATCTGCATGTGAAGTTCCGACTCGTCCCACTCGCGCGTAGAGCTGATCTAACCTCGGCGTGTCCTTCGTCACCGACTTTCGTTGGAGATTTGTTGCGCGTGGGCGCAATGAGTTGCGTCTTGACCGTTAGCGCAAGAGAGCATTCCCGTAGATTTTCTCAAAAGGGTAGAAGAAGTGTCGAGGTCATGAGTGGAATGCGGTGGCTCGCATCTTTCGACTTCTGCGTCTCGTGTAGCGGGCCACTGTCCCGAATGGTCGGCTGTGGACCGGAAGGGTGGGCGCGTGCGGCTAACGCCGCTTGTAACCCTGGTTTTCCCTCGCAAACAACGATGAAAGACTTCCCAGTCTGGTGAGCCCAGCAGAGCGATGTTGTCCCTCTTCTATGCGAGCGGTGGATTGGGGCATGGTGAGCCCGTGCTTTCCCAGGCCACGCGCGGGAGAGCGCCCGATTAACAATGTTGGCTGAGTACTGGAGGTCAGGTCTTCTCTCTGCGACAGAGCGAGTGCGGCTCATTCGAAGCGTCGTGATCTGATTCCGCTGTCCCTGCACGCCGTCTGCGGCGTCGCTCGTGTGAATCGCACGCTTTAAGGGCCGCCCTGTTGAATGAGCGTGTACATTGTCTTCACGGACTCAAATGTGCGCATTTGGTGTGCTGAGGTGCACCCCTGCTGCGGCGTGCATTCCTGCGAAGTCGTCCCGCGGCCGCTGCTCGCTGAAGTCTCCGGGAGGGTGGACCGGCGTCCGACCGTTGCCATGAGTGGCCATGCATCGAGCTCGCGCCAGTCCTGCCGCGTGGTTTGCTCGCAGCAGAGGGCGGCACGAATCAGCCAACTGTGGCTTCTTTCGACGGATATAGTTGGAAGAGAATCCGGGATGTGGCTACAGGATCAACGGTGGTGCCACGGTGCAGATGCTTTGAGGTAACCTCCACCCTCGTGGTCACCGCCAAAAAGTTCCCGGATCAAAGAATCGGACACGATGGGTCGAGGGAATTGGACGGATTGGGGGAGGTGGCACGAGGGACTGACTGGTGGAGGGGCGATAGATGGAGTGAACAAGGTGTGAGGGAGACGAAGGTTGAGGAAATCTCTTTGGATCATCGGGCGGTTCCTCCGAATCAAAGTCAGGCGTAGGGCGGCGTGGCCGGTGGATCATCCTCCGTAAGATCCACCACGGGATCCGTGGGACGTAGTGCGGGCCCTCTTGGATCGAGGTGGGTCAACGGAATCGAGTTCGGGGCCGGTTCACCCATTGTCGTGATGAGAGGTAGTAGCGAAAGTGAACAAGGGAGTGGGAATAGGGGAAGTGAGGGGAGCGGTGTTGGGAAGACCACGGGACCGATTAATACGAAATTCATTAAAAGAGGGAAATATAGGGGCACCCGTGAAACAACTTTCGAGTTACCACATTGAGGCGCCGCGCTTGGTCGTTGAAATGCTCGACGGCGGGGACCGGCGATTCCGGCAGGTCCGTTGCGGTCCCAAGTCGCATCCGGTGTGGGCTCTCGCCTCGACCCGGGACGACGTGTCTTTGGTCGCGACGGTGCTCGTGCAGACCCTCATCCCCTCAAAATTGTAACGGATGACTCGTCACCGACGTGTTGAACAACCCCCGAGCCACGCAGAGACCTCCGAGTGGAAAACATTATCATTCAGCTACGGAAACGAAGGGGCGCCTATGAAAAGTGTGGTGCGGTACGCAAAGTGCCCAGCGAATGAAAGTGTACGTGGTTGACGCCAAACCACACTTGTGTCACCTTGTGTATTCATCCAATGAGTGCGGGAGGCACCCGTTCGTCGGGAAGCGACCACATCGACCATCATCCCATACCATTCTCGGAGCACGCCGCCGTTCACACGCCATCTGCTTTGGGGTCCCCGGACAGCGCGCAAGGGGAATATCTCATGCGCGAGCGGGCGCTCGCGGTGATCTCCGCCGGTGGCCGCGATCGGGGGTGGATGCGCATTTCACATGGCCCGAACGCTAACGACAGTACCCATAGATGAAGGCTGGTGGTCCGTTTGTACTGTCTTCGCAAGCTGCGAAGAGTTCTTTCAACACAAACGCGCTCCAATTCAACGTCCCCGGACGCGAAGTGCTCGGCAATGGAAATTGTGTCCGCAGTGCACTCTCCTTTGTGTAATGGCGCATGGTCTTGCTAGCAATCAGGTAGCAAGCGAACTCGATTTGTGATACATTTATCAAGTCAATCTTTGGCACCTTTGCCACCTCTGCGAGTGCCAGTACTTGGTATAGAGTCGAGCATCCGCCGACTGCAGGCTCGCTAGAGGATGCTCCGGCCCGTGCGAGGAGACATCGGAACCGATCTGCGATAGCCTCGCAAGTCGATTGATGTCCGCTGCATGTATTGGAATTTCTTCGTTAAGCCACGGGGACCCGTACGCACCGACCGAGGAGGAACCGGTGCATTGCGGAGATCTGGGGCCAGTGCGCTCGAGACGGAAGACTTCTCAAATTCATCAAAGTCGATCTGCTGTAGGCCCCGAATTTCTTCCCGCATTCGACGCCAGGGCCGCTCCGGCGTGTATCGGTGTTCCATGAATACACGCTAATGGAGGTGAGGAAACTCGTAGCGGTCGGACGAGGTTGGCGTCCATGCGGGGTGTATTGTCGTACTTGCCAGGCCGGTGACTCTACCGGTGGATCTGCTATCTAATGCCCGTTCGGGAGCGAGAGAACATCTCTCGGCATCTCGGGCGCGTCTCGGCGGTGGACTTGGACTGATTTTTCCGTAACTTCCCTGCCGAGGTGCCGAGTACTGACATCGCTGAATGTCTGGAATCGCTGCAACTTCCAAATTGAACTGTCGCGTACATCTTCGTGCTTGATAGCCTTCATGTACAAATTGGGCCGTGTCGGCACGCGCGGAGTTGATGAGACTCCATAACGGAAATTAATTCTTGCTATCGTTCTTGCTCGCGAGAATCGTGCGATCGATCGCGGTGCTTTGTAGTACTCGACGCTGCTAACGGAATCATGGGGAGATGGGCGGACGCGACGGCGGAGGGAATTGTGGTTGATGGCAAATGATTACTGGGTATGATTACGGTCCATTAAGGGAATTTATGACCAAATACGCAGCTATCCTACGGCGAGACGACAAGGGTCGACGGAAAGCCAGCACAGACGCACGGCACGAGGACGGATCCTACGCGATTCGACGAGTACGGACGGACGTGGTGACACGCTGAGCGAGCGCGTGACACGGCCGGTCGTCCGCCCCGACTCACGATCGGTTGCGGTGTGGTACCCGCAGCTGACTCATTTAGCCGATTACCTAGGAACGGAAAACTACCTACGCTCGTCCGGTTGCGGGAGAGTTATTCAACTACGCTGCTTCCACGGGTGCTCTCGCTGCGAGAGTTATTGATGGAAAGTGAGAAGTACCTACTCTCGGTAGGGCTTCGAGGGCGTGCGCCATTCACCCATCCTGGAAGAACCGTGTCGGTGCAATTGACGCCAAACGAACCGCTCCCGAGTCGCGGATCTCGATGAAGAAGTACGGTCCCGACGGCGTCTGGAGCTTGCTGAGAGACTTCTTGAACGGCCGTCGTATAGGAGAGAACTTTGCCGCCAACTTGGAAAGCTTTGGTTTTGATGTGGCGGTCGTGCCATGCTTGCACGTACGGCCTTCAGACATGCGTGGAATTCCGCAAGAAATCGAGCCTCGTCCGACTCTGCGGCTCTCGGAGTCGTTCCTTCGAGTGACGCCTCTTCGAGAAGTGAAGGGACGTTGCGATCGAAAGAGTGGGTACGGTGAACTCGGCGGGAATCACGACTTCCCGCCATACACCGTTCGGGAATGGGCGTGCGGTTGGTCAAACGTTTACCGTGGTCCCGGTAAGCCCATAATGTCGCTGGTAGCCCGCTCATCCCAATCATCCCGCCGAGCGTTACAAATCTTCGTCAAGCCCTTTTGCAAGAATCTTATTGAAGCGCTTCCACCGTACCATTGGCCGACGGGTGGTATGAGGGGTCGCTTTTATGATGCTGAATCATAAATGTGTCCCGATGAGCGATTTAACCGTAGCATCGATGAAATGCGTACCGATCGCTTGTCAAGCTCCTCGGGCAGACAGCGGCTGATGATGTGTTCAAAGATGAGCCAAAGCAGGCTGTCTGCGACGCAGCACGGACTCGCGTCCTACGCGCCTCGGCCGGTGAGGTAATCGTCGCAAGAATGATGTCACGGCTTTGGAATGGCGAGCACTGGTGCGATGGGGCCTACAAAATCAACGACCCACTTCTCAAACGGCCGCAACACATGCACCGGGTGTAGCGAAGCTCATCCCTATGCGAAGGCCTCCCCAGTCCGCCGGCAAACGTCGCAACGTTTCACATAGGCCTTCATGCCCGCATGCACCCGATCGGCCACCACGAGCCGCGCGAAGCACCTTCCTTGCGGTGGGTTTAGCACCCACATGTCCTCCCCGCAACACCGCCGTGACATTCCCACATCAGCTTCTCGCTCGTGGTCAAGAACACACTGCGCAACACCTCATCCGGCAGCCAGGTTGTACGGCGCCCTTCGATCAATTGATAATCGCGCCCGGGACAACCAAGTGGCGTTTGCTGAAGAGTGGTAGAATCCTCGTGGCACCCGTCACGCGTAGTCGGTACATGAGCGATGTCGGCCCAGGTAGTCCGGACGCATCCAACTCGGAATAGGTCGACATCCGGGAGGCCGGTCGTCCAACGGACCGTCATTCTCTCCGTCTCCGGCCTGAGACAAGTGATCGGACCAACATTCAACCCGCCAGGCTTGACGATCACCTCAAACGCTGAACTCACGAAACAATAGAAGCCATCGACAGCATTCTTCCTTCCAACACGAGCTTATTGACCAGATATTTTCAATGCCGAGTGATCCCAGTGAAAATGTAAATTTTCCGCCCGAGAGGTAGTGGCGGAACTTATCGGGAGAGAGTACACCATCGCCAACGCCTCCCTGCCTCGGTCGTGGTGTGCTCTCTCTCCGCTATTGGATAGCTCGTTTACCGCGAAGTATACCGGGTGGTCAACTGTCGCTTTCCCGGGTTGCGCCGGATCGGCGCCAAGTGCAATTCGGACGCATCAATGTACACATGGAGCTGCTTATCCCACTCGGATGGACCGCTATGGGAGCCGTCGCCAATTTCTCCTTCAATGTGTCGAGTGCCTTCCCGCATTCCGCCGTCCACTCAAATACTTCGGACTTCCGAACGGTCTCTCCAGAGGGGCGAGTGATTTGGCGTAGTTGCGGATAAACCGCTGTACATCCTGTGTGCCCTAAGCGTGCACCCACAACCGCCATGCCTGTCTAGGGCCTCCATGTGGAGCAATGACTCGCGACCTTGGCGGGATCAACACTGCACCCCTTGCTTACACACCACGTGACCCAAGAGTGTCGTGTGGGTACTGCTGCAAAATACATTTCTTCCGGTTCGGCGGGAAATCATGTTCGGCGACATCGGTCGAACATAACACGCAACAGGGGCGTGTTTCTTCATGAGCTATAAACGCGTCCAATCATCCATATAGACTTCAGGAACTTGTGAATGTACCCGGAAGCGACAGATGACAATCCGGGAAAACACTGCGGTGCAGTTCTTTCAGACCAAATGGCATAACGTGGTATGCAGAATGATCCCCATTCAGAGTGGTGAATGTTGTCTTCGCCTCGTCTTCCTCGCGATGCGCACCTCGAGTGGTAGCCCGAAAAACCCATCGGTGAAGGAATAAGCTTCGTTTCCCGTGACATGATCTAGAACTTCATGTGCAAGGGAGTGGGAAACTGGATCGTGAATACAAGCATTATTCAAAGCTACGATAATCTCTACGCAGACACGAGTTTCCGCTTTGTCCTTCTTATCTGCAGATAACAATGGGGCTCACCCACTCGCGCTTCTTCTACCGGAAAGATGAGACCCGCGGCCATGCGACATCTTGTCGATCTCCATCTTGACCTTTTTCTTTGATACGTGGATTCAATCGGTAGGGCTCGGTGCTTCACCGTGACCGGCTCCTGGTTTCGGTGTGATGCGCATCTCGCCCAAATCTGATCCCCTTCGGTCCGCAGCGATGACGGAAATAAATCTTCATACTCCCTGAGGAGGTCAGAAAATTCTCTCGTTGTCTCCTCGTCCCGATGATCGCACCGTTGCCGCGCTTAGGTTTCTCCTCCCATTCAATGTTCGGCTTCTTTGTCTTGAGGGGCCGCAAATGGACTCATACATCGTCGACTCGTCACGTGACGCTCACGCTGCCCTCCTTTTCGTCAAACAGAGATGCCTAAGGTCCTCCAAACTATCATCCTCTCGCGGGTCGTCGTCAATCCGATTTGTGCAAACCATTTCGCGCTCGGCCCTCGGAGCGTGGCGCCCACCGAGCCCTCATCGGGCTCGGGGATGGCGGGAAAAACGAGAACCTCCTTGACGGCTTGTGAGGGCATCCGAGATTCTCGCGTCGTTCTCCCTTCGAACGAGAAGCTCGGACGACCCTTTCGCAACTACTTGCTGTGAGCGGGTTCCTCGTTTCCGCTCTTCCTCCGGATACGGGTGCCCGGGGAATCGTGCCCGTGGGGAGTGGACAAACTCGTGGACCCACAACTCCTCGGATACCTTGCGCTACGCTCACTGTTCCTCGCACTGCAAATCGCTGTCGCGGGCTCGGAAGCTCCACACGATGTTTAAGTGTAGTGCAAGGCCCTTCATCCTCTTTGAAACGTGCCTCAGAGCATCCGCCACACGCTCCCCATAGCAACATGGTGTTGCGATGATTGTTCCACCATCGTCTCGATGTTGACTTCAAGGCCACATCCAAGAGTGGTATCCGGCTTTCCTCTCGACCCGGTCTTCCACCTTGGCAATAAAAGTATTCATCGCTGCATGTTTGATAATGTGGGATACCGGCGGATCTCGGTCCCTACCCACCGGACTCCGAGCGATGGAGGCACATCTCCGCGTGGTTGTCTCATACTGCTGCCGCCTTCCCACGCAAGCTCTCGGATCCGAGCTCACGGCTCGCACACTCCGCCAACCGATAGACCGTTTGCGGTCGGGTTGATGTAATCGTCCCGCTTCCTTGCAGTCACCGATAGAGATGGTCCATCATCCGAGCATCCTCCCCGACCGTCCACCGGTTCCGTTATTACGGACCCCGATACGGGTCGAGAGGCTGGAGTGACACCTCACCCCTCCCCCATCTCTCAAAAATCATCGCTCCTTCTGAGGTCGATGATCGCGTAATTCTCAAAAAGCCCAATCAATGCCGGTAAAGCGGTAGGGGTCCTTATCGCCCATAATATCAATAACCTCAAAGTCGATGGTGTGTCTTCACCCCCGTAACGTCGACCTCGACACCCTCAGAGTGCGGCCGATTGGCAAAATACAGTCACCGGTTCGCCATCCGAGTTGGATTGAACAAGCGTGCCGTGGCTTTCGAGGGCCTCCCATGTCTTTCGTGGCAATATATTGACGTCGAGACCCCAAGTCCAACATGGTGTCGCCATGATTCGGAATCCCGCGACCTGCGTGTTAAGCCGACTCTTTGCATGTTCGTATGCTTGTTTCGCTTGACACGTTGCACGTGTTGCGCCAGCGTCCACCGCGGTGCGGGTTACGCGCGCTGCGCGCTCCGTCTAACGCATACTCGAAGCCGCCGCCGTAGCACAACGTCATCAACAATCCCCGAGAACAGCCGGGAGCCAATCCTCGACCACAGCGCATCTGCGGCGTTCTGAACACCGGTTTTCCAGGCCGCTGAGGCTCCTCCAGTCCTCCCTCGTTTCCGCAAGCCAGGGCGAATGCCTCAAACCGCCTCCTCGAAAGTACTTCTTCCGGACTTCGGGCCCGATCAACTTCTTTCGGATGCCGGCGCACCACTCGTGGCCGGCTCCTTCTCGTGGGCATCCTCTCCGCTCTTCTTCCGCCTCGGGTTGCTATCGCAACGTCTCTGCCTGTCGGAGCTGCGGTGTCGCATGCGGCTCGAGTTTATCGGTGCTCCGCTCCCCCCTGCCGCACCCGTTCTTCCCACTTCTTGATAAGCTCCGGCAGCGTCTTCCGTAGCATGGGCGTTGACCCGACACCGGGAACACCGTGGTCGTCGCGTGAAGGGGACATTCTCGAGCCACATGACCCTCCGGTCACGGTTGTAGCACTCTACCGACCGCGTCCTCCCGCCCGGCCTCCCCGCATGCCGCCACCTCTTCCCCTCTGTAGCCTCGTTCACCCCGTACGAGGGACGATCCGCCGATCCGCAAGTGCGTCGAGCGCCCGCATCGGCTCGAGTGTTGTGCGTCGTAGACACGCGTAATTCGCAGATGCGCATTATTCGGCACCGTGGAGTACTTCGTCGAATATCGGGCACATCCGAGGAGGATGCCCCCATCGTCCCCAGCAAATCTCACGCGCTACTGGGTGGAGGACCCCGGTTGCGGTGGGAACCCCCGCAGCGTCCGTTGCGGGCGGTATACTCCCCGCGGGTTCATTGCCGCGCCACGGGGTGGTGGACCCCCTGGATTGCCACAACCGAGGGTCCAACTCTCGCGCCGCGCAATCGAGGACATCGGCTGACGTGCCTCGACCGAGCAATGAGTACACCAAACATTCTGTCGTGCCACGTCTTTCTGGCTCAATTTCCTTGAGCTTCTCAGTCAAGTCGGCGATCCGGTGTTGCAACCCTATCGAGAAGGGTCTTGCGCCGGCCCCGTATTCCCCGGGGGTATCCCGCCATGGCTTCAATCTTCATGGCCTCGCTCCAAAGCATCCCGCGTTATCAATCTTCCGTTGAGTGAGAGGGGTTCGTGTCATGGGAGCAGAGCCTTGATGAACCAGCCTCCTCTCGGTGGTTTGGATCGATCGGGTAGCTCGGTTTCCCGATCGCATCCTTGAATCGCCGCATCAACTCCCACGCGGTCTCTCCTTCCTCTGCTTAATTTCCCCACGCCGGGACGAGCCCCTGCTGGTCTGTCTGGGAAGCTTGAATTTGCGACAAAATCCCGCTTCACGTCCGCAATTACAGGGGTTAGGGTGCGCCTCGGACCACTTGATGAACCAACGCAGCTCTCTCCGAGCGTGGTTTGAAACTCTATTAACTTCAAGGCATCCGGCTCCATGAGGCCCTCCGGATAGGCTTCGCACGGATGCGTTGTTGTTCTCACGTCGTCATTTCCCCGGCCGTAGAACTCGGGTACCGGTGAAAGATCCAGCCATGTATGCTTGCGGGAGAATTAACCAGGATAAAACCTCCGAGTCCGGTTGCGTAACGGTCCCACTCGGAAAACACTACTACTAGTAACGTCGCCGCTCATCGGGCGTTACGACGCCGTCGAACTACTATATGACCGACTTAATGCTTGAAACTCGAATAAAAATATTTCTTAAAGGTTGATAAAGTACCCGGGGGAAGGTCGGGATCCCGGCCATGCGGGAAGGTGGGACGTAGGGTGCCCGGAGGGTGGGTGCCGTCCGATCCTCGGAACATCCGCTGCATCACGCCGTGCCATTCATCATCGAAACTTTCTTCGGGCCAAGCATCTTTCCATTATCTTCGCTAGTCGTTACTTCTCCTTCCCGCGTCACCGGGCTCCCCATGCACCCATTGTGACGTCTGCTGCCGCTGTCCCGTCTCCCTGTCCGGTATCCAAACCCATGGTTCTTGTCTTCTCGAGGCGCCTCCTTTCCCGATTTCTCCTCTCGATCTCCCTTCTCTTCAAATCTCTCATTACCCTTTCTTCGCCACCTATTCGGCGATCTCCGTGCTCGCCGATGTGCACGTGACTCCCGCAACTTGCATGCGGCCTCAACGTCCATCCCCCTCGCTCCCCCACTCTTGCGCCTACACGCATTGGTCCCCTCAATCCTTCCCCCGCACGGGTGGTTTACGCTTCCATACTCGCTTTGTGGAATTCAATCAACCCTTCGTCCACCATCGGGGCTTTGATCCACGAGCGGAATCTCCTTCACACGACTTCCCCCTCGCCACGAGTGAAAAACGACCTCGACCTTCGAGAAGGATTGGTGGCACTCGGCGGCAAACTCCACAACATATCCTTCCAACGTGGTCCTTACCCAAAAATCCACTGCGCGGGTTAGTTCAAGTATCTACCCGATGCGGGCGCTACCGAGTCCTCGTGCGCCCACCGCGGTTTATCTTCCGCGAGCCTTCTAGGGGCACCGTCGCTCGTAACCTTCGCAACCAATTGTAAAGGTCGGTGAGGAAACCTTCCCCGGAAAACTTCGTACGTATCACCGGGTCAATCCGAGAAAAGAACGATCTCCTTGATCGCGGCCTCCCTTTTCTTGGTCGGCTCACGCTGTCAGAGTAATGAAATGGTCAAGATGATCATCCCACCATCACCGTATTGCTCCTTCAAAAATCCCCGAGACCATGATCTAGATCCCCTCGTAACATGCGAGGTCCCGGCAACGGAACCATTTGTTGGCAAAAAGTCGGGTCTCGCGGGCAAGACCCGAGTTCAAAGGGTTGTGGCCAACAAGGGGTCCGAGTAGTCTAGGAACACGCGCATTTTCACTCCCCTGCTCGGGAGAGCAGATGCGTCTCACCCGAGGCGTGCCGCGACCACATGCATAAGGGGATGAGATCACCGATAAGGACTAAAACCCGCAACCAAAGAAAGAAAGTGCATCCATTACATATACCAAATTACACATGCATGATCTCTAATTAAGTATTCGACACGATCGCAACTTAAAATTTTTTGAATCGGGTGTAAACACATTAGAACACATGAACAACGTATTGAGACGAGCAATCCTTCCTTATATTATGCTTCAGCTGAATACATGATTACATAGCTTTCTTCTCCGATAACTCTACAAGTCGAGATACATATGGGTTTGAGAACAGAAGGGAAGAACATAGAAAGTAGGAATCCCTAGAAAGAGCGAGTCCGATCCTCTGCAGCCGCTCTGCGCATCCATTCAACCCTCAATAATAACAATAACCTCTAACCTCTTTCTTCGACCGGGTGATCGCATTTTTATTTACCCGCTCCTCGCGATCGGCGGCTTCCCCCGTGTCTTCACTCCTGGCTTTTCCCGACTTCTCTTCGATGTCCGCATGTTCCTCTTTCTGTTTCTCGTTTCGTATTTCTTTCGTCCGTACTTATCTCTGTTCAATCTCCAGCTATCAATTGCTTCCGCGCCACCTTGGTAGCTCCGCAACTCCTCGAGTCGTCGCGGCGCGGTCGCGTTAGCTATGTGTATTTCTTCCGCAACTCAAAAAGAGTCCAAGTTCAAAATGTCTTGGCTGAAAATTCAAAACTTAAACAAAAACAAGGGCCCCAACACTTCTTGAGGATAGGGACAATCCCACAATTATAGGGATCCCAACTCCCCCTTCCTCCATCTATAAAAGCTTGCCCATTTCCATTGCAAGCTAGTCTTCGAAGTGCCCAAGTCTTGAATCTCCAAGTTCTCAAATTCCCAAGAGCCTTAATGTCGCAAGAGCCCTCATTCTTCCCTTAAGGCCAAACTCGAGCAAGGAGACTATCGTCGAGAGACTCTAAGAGAGGCTTGTCCCATCCCCCGGTAGGCTTTGCGAGACGTACTCTCATCGGAGACCCCTCCGAAGGAGACCTCGGCGTCGAACATTGGTTGTACTCTCTTTCGATTGTTTATTAATGAATGACTACTCGGTTATGGTTCCACTGCTGTTTTTCGCTTATGATAATGATGAGTTATATCCTTTTTTGACTAATATATAGTTGTGTATTCCGGATTTTATGCTTGTATTCGTATTGTTTCTTGCATGTTCAGGGTGTCCATTCATGGAGATCGTGGGGATCGTGATCTCGTCGAGGCTAAGGAACGGGAACATTGTTTCTTCTACGAATAATAGCGTTGGACTCGGTGTAGGCCTCCATCGTTGGTCCGTTTATTCGCAATTAGGAACTTGCGCTCGTAGCATTTGATGATTGTTGCTAGACTCGTTCGGGCTAGTAGGGATCGCCTCGTCCGCAAAGGGGATTTACCTCTCCAACAATGGTGCCAAGTGTAAGTTTGATCTTCCAAAGCACAAAGGGGATGGGGATGTTGTCTGTATCGTAGGAACATAGGAACAAGGGGCTTCTAGAGTTGTAAATGGGAAAACAATGGTCACACATATAAAGCTTGCTATCATGCACAATTCCAAGGGCTTACCAATTAGACCCGTGAGTATTTGTTTGGATTTATCTATTGCTTAATGTATGGATAAAAGAGTTTGTCATCGGTAATTGCGAATTAAATTATTTTCATTTCAAAATCACCTTGAGTTACTCGTGTTATATTGTTATTAATGTTGTCTAGATCTTTCCAATGATGAAAACCTAGGTTGGACTTCCCTTATGTGTTTTTTCTTGATGTAATTCATTGGAATTTGGTTGGCTTCATTGCCTTTTCGTGTCTATACTTGTGGTTTTGTATTGAGATTGTTTGGGCTTGCTGTCGTTGTTTTTTCACTTCGAGAATTCTTTGGTTTTGTTTTTTCTCTAATTATTGTGGATCCTATGATTTTGCAGGGTGAGACAGATTGCCCATTTTATGTCAAAATAGGGACGTAATTTTACAATGTGATGCCTTTCTTTTATCAAATCATGAAAGGAATTCTAAAATTCTTATTCATGCCATTATATATGTATGAATAAATGGAGTGATAATATTATTGTAGTGTTAGTTTAAAAAAATTGTATGTTTTATTGAAATCTTCATTGGTTGATTAGCATATTTTTTTATACAAAGTTTACTCATTGATTTTACTCGTGGTTTAATGTTTTTGTGTAAGTCGCAAATTTGGATCAAATTGCAAATAAAATCATTCTAATAGGATATGTAAGTTTTAGCTTGATTAGAGAATTATGGATGTTGGATTTTGTTAAACTTTCCCATTGCCATATTTTGCAACCTTGCAATAACTAATATAAATAATTAATTTTGATTTCATGATGCAAATGAGTGAATATGCCACCACTCGTTATGCCATTTTACGCCAATAATCAACCTTTAGTTGGCTATTCGAGGGGGTAAGTTGGAGCCTCCTTTATATTTTTAGAGTAATTTTGCTACAGTGTTTTGTAATTTTTATCAAAACCTACGATGTTTGACGTTGAGCTCTTCTTTATTTAAGTTTTTGTGGCTAATTAAATATACTCTAGCACCATCTTTTCTCTAGTGTATTCTATTGATCTGTTGACTATTATTCATAGAATCATATGTTATCGGATGCTTCCCCAACATAGTTTAGGAGCTCCTATTCCTCCACGGAGGCCTGGAGAGATGGAATGTACAGTGAGTAATTTATTATTAAATGTTTACCTTATTCATATATACATTTATCCGTGCGAGAGATGTTTCATATAGCTACTTTCCCCTTGTGATGATTTAGGGACATGGTTTGTCTCTATAGCGGAGCATAGAGCATTGACAGTAAATTTGTCTTTGGCTAGAAATGCATGTCCGAAGAGTCATTAAATGTATCTTACTATTGTTTTCTTCGAAAGTGTGCTTATTTGTCTCTAGTGTTGCTATATTGTGTCTTATAGTTGAAGGTTGCTAGTCACAATGTCATATTAAAAATAATTCAAAAGGCCAATTATATTATATCTAGGTGGTTGGGACCAATCTATATTAACGAGCTTGTAACTCCTCTTAGGGAGGGCGTTCCACCTTAGAGTGTGTACAAATATTGTACAAATACAATTTTTGATCGGGAGATAAGTGGTTTGTATATCTATGATTCTCGTTTAGAAAGAGGGTTTCGGTGATCTTTTTCAATTCACACCTCGGTTTACCTTTTATCCCTCTTTAAAATTTGTGTTCCACGCTTTGATCCTTCTTCCATCCATGCTTGAAAGTAGCCATGCCGACATGATAACATGTATATGTCGGTTTGCAAGTACTTAGTGTTGGGTCGCTTTACATATGATATATGGGTAAGTACTGTCGCATGTACTTAATGTAGGATAGGGAGTTTTTCGTTCGTTTGTCTAAATTTCCCCTATATATTCGAAACATTTACGGAAGCTAATTTTCATCATTATAGTCAAGGCTTGATCAACATTAAGTGAAAAGCCCATGTGACACTATTTTTTTAAGTATGATTAATACTTGTACTGTTCAATTTCCCTGTCCAGACTTTAAAGTTTCATAAATTTTAAAACCAACACACGAGAATTTCCAATGTATATCCACTTTTTTATCCTATTGTCATTTCAGTGACTTTAATTGAATGCAAATGTTGTTGTCAAGTGGTTCCGTAATCGATAGCGAGGTACAGACCGCTGTGAAGGAGCAATTGTGGAATGCTACAATAGGACTTTTTTGTGTTTTTTTTTAATTTCCCTATTTCTCTAATGTGTAGGGGTTGCCAGAGTGCGAACGATGCTTTTGCTTAGTGTTATTGATTGTAATCCAAATCTTTGTTTCCATATGATTGCCATTTTCTGTTTCCATTTCTGGGGAAAAAAAAATTGGGGCGAGTGGGCGCGGTGGGTGTAGGGACATAGATGACAGTGTTTTGACAGGCATATGTATTTGAATGAGTGTGTATTTTCATATGGGAGCTTGTCATTTTATGGAGACAACCCCCATGGAGGGGGAGGATCCTCCCGCTCGGATATAATCTTATTTGGCGCAACCACTGCCTGGCTGCAGGAAAAGCTCTTATTTTAAGCGTTGAACCAGAAATATATTTTTGGGAAATGCACTGTTTAAATAAACCAGCAATCTTTATACATCCACCCAATTTTTTTTTCGAAGCAATACTTTACTTTCAGCTGTTCGCTTTATAATTATTTCTCTTGGCCAATAGGTGGACCTCTCCATATACTGGAGGATTGTTATATTTGGCCTTCCATCATTTTTATCTGCTCCATACTCCCAAAGATTAATGTACAAGAGCTGGAGAGGCAGTGAGGGTTCATGGTCGTTTACTGGCTTGAGCCTTCTTTCATTTTACAAACGTTATTAGTTTCTTTCATCTTGACGTAATTGAGCGAATCAGTGTGAAAATTTTTTGTTACTCGGCTATCTAATGAATAGTTCAAAACATTAATTCTACTAATTCAGAATTATTGTATTAAGATTATGTAGTAGCAATTCTGGAAATAATTGTAATATTCTGTTGGTGACCAGTTTTTAATATTTATTAGTCTATTAGTTTAATTCATTGGTGTGAAAATTTCTCAAATTTTATTTCTCTTTGGTGAGTATTTACATGTAAATCTTCCCTTTTTAGGGTAGATTTGAGGTATATTAGAACATATTGACATAGGAATAGAGAGATTAATACAACCCAGTGTTGTTTTTTTATTTTTTAGCTTTTTTGTCTCATCAATTATTATTCAAATATATTTGTGGAAAAAAAATTGTTCAAATAAACCCGCAATCTTTGCTACAGGGCAAGTTCTCACCCAATTTCGTTTTCAAAGCAATACTTTCGTTTCAGCTGTAGGCTGTATAACTATTTCTCTTGACCAATAGGTGGACCTGTCCATATCCTCATCTCATGTGCCCTATTGGACGTTTCTTATATTGGACCTTCCACCATTTTTTATCTACTCCATACTCCCGAAGATTAATGTTCAGGAGCTGGAGAGGCAGCGAAAGATCATCCCGGTTTACTGGCTTGAGCCTTTTTTTTCTTTTACACACGTTATTAGTTTCTTTGGCAGCGAAGGTTCATAGTTGTTTATTGGCTTGAGCCTTATTTCCTTTTACACGTTATTACTTTCTTCCATATTGACGCAATTGAGTGAATCCGTGTAAATGTCCTGTGTTTTTTTTCGACCCTTTAACCGCTGGATTTCAGCTTAACCACTGGATTTAAGAGACCTCACACAAGTTTGAATGAAATTTTATTCTTTTTTTCTAAGTATTTAGATATAGATCTCAGGTTTTTTTCTTTTAATTTCAGGTTAACCACTCGATTTAAGAGACCGGTCTGACAAGCTTGAATGAAATTTTATTTCTCTTTTGTGAGTATTTAAATGTAGATTTGAGTTTTTCTACGGTAGATTCTTTTGGGAAGATTTGAGGTATTAGGAATAGAGAGATTGATAAAACCAAGTGTTATTTTTTTTATTTTTTTGTTTTTTTTGTCTTATCAATTTTTTAAGTAGAATTTATTTTTTTAATTTTGATTTAATTCAATGTATTAGTTTGCATTATTTAAATTCATTGAAATTGGATTTTTTAAAAAATATAACATAATTGTTATTATTGATATAATCCTTTGAAATATTGAAGTGTTTTTTTTCTAATAATTCTACATATTATTACTTAATTTTGTTTTTATATAAATATAGATAATCATTAATTTTTTTAAAATTAATTATACCTATAAAAATGTATTATCTTTACTCATAATGTCTAAATATCATTATTATTATAAATATCATTGAGAAGGTGTGACAAATATTTTGAAATAAATATCTAACATAGTATATGCTAGACATTATGTTATTTTACATTAAATTTTAAATATTATTACTTTAATTACATAAATAAGTGGTTAATTTTAATCATAAAAAAAACATATTATTTTTTATTTAGAGTTTCAATGTTATTGCTATAATATTGATGATGATGATGGTGATCATAACAATAATACTAATGATGACATTGAAAATGAAGATGGTTCATAGAATGACCAAAGTGTGGAGTGAAAATATCACGAAAAATAAGTTCCTTTGAAAACCAAAATGTACTATCACCAAGGAAGAGAGTTCTTACTTTTAAAAGTTGTAATAATTCTTCTCGCTAGCATATTTGATTGTTACTCTTGGTTAGATGGGAAAATAAATGATTTTTTGAATTTTTTCTTAAAAAAAATGCCAATAAAGAAACAAAATTACATAAATTTGTTACTTCTTTCATTTATGTTATTCTTTCCTATGCTACATCCTTACCACGTTTCCTTTGCAACATGTGTTGCAATTGCTAGTTTAAGTATCATTGAAATACTACATTGAAGAGTTTAACCCCACTCATAATCATCAACAAAAAACCAATATTTTTTGGAGATCCAAAAATCTTATTGCTCAATTAAGGACTAATTCTCATCAACTCGGTTGTGAAACAGGGAGTTGGAAAAGACCAAAAGAAATGTGGGAGGAAAGAGTATGTATTTTTTTTCTCTTGTGGAAAAGTGTTTCATTTTAGAATGCTAGGTCTTCAAAGACGACAGGGGAAAATTATGCGGGAATACATAGAAGCATTTCATTTTAGAATGCTAGGCCTTCAAAGACAACAGGGGGAAAATTATGCAGAATATCTAGCGAGTTAGCTCTTGGGATTGGATAATCTATTCGATCAAGAGTTTGTCTAGAAGCTGAGAGCCTTTATTGTAAGACTCCACAAGAAAATGGTCGAATACCCAAATGAAGAAGCAATCTGTCCCATAGACTATTTTTAGCCTCGTGGATATTAAAAGTACTTTACTTCTTTCAATAATTATTAGGTGAATGACAAGAATTTAACTTGCACGTGGTATTCTAAAATATTTATAATAATAATCACAAATCAAAAATTGAAATTTATTTTGAACATAATTATAGCATTTAAATTGATAAATGAAAAAAAAATTATATAAAAATAATCACATATGATATTAGTAAACTCTAATATTTAATTCATATATTAATTATTTCTCTAAATAATAATTTAAAATAAATTTATAATTTAATTTATATATTTATATAAAACTTTGGTATTTTGAAGTGTATCATAATTGTTTTGATGTATTTTTTTATTAACCATTTGAGTATGTTAAAATTAAATTAAAATAACAAAAAATAGAATTTATTATTAATAACGGGAGCTATCCCACTTAATTATCCAATGATGTTGGATACAACGAATGGCCCTCGAGACTCACGCGCACATCTTTCATAAATAAAGACGACGTGTCTTTTAGTTCACATGACCGCATCACAGCTGCATTCAGAGTACTTTGGAAACACAGTGCATTTATCTTTGAATAAAAGTCTGTTGACATGTTGGATGATTACCCAACAGTGCAACAGACTTTGCCTGCATATGAATGTAAAGTTTGTCAAAACATTTAAACTTGGTTACCACGTAACATGAATATGTAGATTAATATATTATAAAAATTATATTTCGAAATAAAATATTAATATATATGGTGATATATTTTTGGAATAAAGGTTTTACATTTGTTTGTAAAATAATAGAAATTTTGATATTATTTTATTAAAAATTGTCTGAAACTTTTAAAAATATGAATTACTAAATTTAGAAATTTTGATGATAATAAATCCATTTCCATTATAAAAATAATATTCAAAAACCTTTACTAATTTTCAGCAAATTTTAATCATCGAAACCAATTTACCACCTCCCTCAACAACACTAAATATTATTAAACTTTAAACATATCTACACTAAATGTTATTAAACTTTGAACAAATCTAAAGCCAATCGTAAACAATTCAACATCTCCACCAACTTGTGCACTGCACACTTTCCTGCATGTGCAGCTAATTTCTTGAAAATATCCCCACGCAGGTAGTAGGAAGCTCTTCCTAATGGAGGTGGTTGTATATTAATTATGTTGGTTGATAGATATGTTATAAAGGTTTTTACAAGTTTTTAGTTCTTAAAAAAATAAAAAATGATAATAATGCGAGAAAATTTTTCATCGGATTAAATTAAATTTTTTTAATGCACGTATCCTGTATTCCAAAGTCTTTACGTTAGAAATAAATATTTTAATAAATATCGACCTTTATTAACTTTTTAATTTATATGACTTTATTAGTATTTTATTGTTATCTTATCAGCCATGATTTAACTCTCGTTGGAGTGGGTAACTATGTATGTCGGATTACGTTGAATTCGGGGGAAAGTTGAAACGTAGAGGCACGGGACCCAAGTTTATGACACGTATCATCTGTTATCTGGAGAGGCGCCACAGCTGTTTCCAGGAGTGGACGATGTGACATCGGGAGGAATGAATCTGGATGTTGTCAGAATAGACGGTAAATAATAAACGCATTCCAGCACGATGCCACTCTGTCAATCACTTTCACTTCTTGGTAAATGCCCCTCTGTCAATCACTTTCACCTCTTGGTAACCCCTTACGCACGTCAACAACTTGCCCTATTTATAACTCCTCTCTCCCCTATTTTCTCACTGAACAGCTTCTTCCAGTTCTCAATTTGGTTCACGGTTCTACGCCCTTGTCTTTCAGAGTTAGAAGTTAGAGCATCAAGGTATTTTATTAGCCTGCCTTAAAATGGCTGGTTATGTTTCATGGCTTCCACTGGCTACAATGCTGCAGATGGCGGTGTGTGTTGTGATATTATTTGCATCTGCTGCTACTGCTGGACAGTCGAGGAAACTTGCTGCTTTGGTGGAAGAGCCATCTGTTGTTTTGACTTACCACCATGGTCCTTTGCTCTCTAGCAGTGAGGTAATTGCTGTCCATTTGATTTGGTATGGGCAGTTCACCCCTGTCCAACGCTCCATTGTGGCGGATTTTGTACAATCTCTCGGGGCAAAGAAGTTAGAGGGGGCTAATCCAAAGCAGCCTTCCGCGTCCACCTGGTGGAAGACCACCGAAAAGTACCATGGCGCCACCTCTAACAAGGCGGCACCCTCCAGTATTATAATGCTTGGAGAGCAGAAGGTGGACCAGGATTATTCCCTTGGCAGGTCACTCAAGAGAAGTGACATTGCTGCTCTGGTTGAATCTGCTGTCAAGTCGGGAGCAATGCCTCTGCTGAAGAATAGCGCTAAAAAATGCCAATGCTGTGTATTTGGTGCTTACCTCTGAGGATGTTACCGTGGAGGGTTTCTGCATGAGTTCCTGTGGATTCCATGCCAATCTCAATCTATTATCTCAACACCAGTCACCAAAAAGCCGAATGATGGGGGAAGGAGGAAAAGCATCAGCAGCTTCTTTCATACGCGTGGGTTGGAAACTCTGCAAGTCAGTGCCCTGGACAGTGCGCGTGGCCATTTTATCAGCCCATGTACGGACCCCAGACTGCTCCCCTGGTGGCACCAAACGCAGACGTGGGCATCGATGGGATGATCATCAACATGGCCACAGTTCTGGCAGGAGCAGCTACCAATCCATTCAACACCGGCTACTTCCAAGGGGATGCAGCTGCACCTTTAGAGGCCGTCTCCGCCTGCACTGGAATATATGGAAAGGGGGGCTTACTCGGGTTTCCCTGGGGAGCTTCTGATGGATAAAACAACTGGGGCGAGCTACAATGCCCGTGGAGTTAATGGACGGGCATTTCTGCTGCCGGCTATGTGGGATCCCGCAACTAAATCTTGCCAGCCTTTGGTATAATCATCTTTGTAATCTTTTATGATCGTCTTTGTAATGGCCCTTAACACACACAGGAGATAGGGTAGATATATGCGCATGTGATGCAACAGATGTATTCTTTTATTCTTTTCAAAGATTCAACCACACTCATTCCTTTCTTTCGTTTCGATCTTTTTCATACAGAAATGATGACTTTACACATTTAAGAAAGCAGTTTCGTATTCTTCTATTTAGCCAACATTCCTTTTCCAGCTGTTAGATGACTCGAGCTTTTCAATTCGAGGAATCAAAGGTCCTCCAGGCATAAGCCCTACCATAAACTATAAAATCATTACTATTTTATACATATTGTCAATATAATATGTTATTTTAAATAATTTTAGTGACTTTTGAAAGACGTTGAAGATCTTTTTTGTCCCACGAGAGTTTAGCAATTAGCTTTTGAAACAGGGGTTATTCGCTCTATCTTGAAACTTACATGCTTTAATCATTGGGATGCATCTTTGATTTTTTACGTTACATTTGATTTATGTACATAATCATATCTGTAAATCAGGAACAATAATCAAATCTGTATTCTCAAATTTCAAAGAAATAAATTTCATTTAAATTCAATCCATGAGAATAATCATTATATACGTTACATTTGATTTATGTATTATTTCTTTCATTTAAATTCAATCCATGAGAATAATCAATTTATACGTTACATTTGATTTATGTAATAATGATATCTGTTATGTAATAATGATATCTGTAAATCAGGCACAATAATCATCTGTATTTTCAATTTCCAAAGAAGTAAATTTCATTTAAATTCAATCCATGAGAATAATAAATTTATGAGGTAAGTATATTCTCACGAAACACTCGCTGTTACTACACACACATATGGGAGCTGATACTGCATATTTCAACCTCAGGCGAGCCGGCTTATAACTATTGGAGTTTCCTCACACTTTCTATTCATATTGCCTACACTGTGCTTTCTTTCTTCAGGCATGTTTTGGGAGCTGTTGCGGCAGGATAACAACATCAGGCGAGCCGGCTTATATATATAACATCATCATCCAGCCTTATCAATCTTATTTTCCTATACACATGCTGGTTTTTTGGCACACTGGGCTACCTGCATCGATCCTTTTTTATCTATTATCATACTTCATGCCTTTTCTTTCACTTTGGTATTGCTGGTTTTTCATACTTACCTTTATACATGTTTCGATGAATCTTCTTATGCCATGTATATTAATGTAACAGGGATGCATGATATTATGTGAATGGGATGGCTTTTCCTCCCGTAATGCTGTTTGCCATTTTACATCATGGACTCCGATGTTGGAGTATACATGATTGTATGTTTGGATATTTTCGAAGCCTTTCACATGCTGTTGTCACAGCTGTGATGTAATTCATGTACATGGATTGTTATATTTTATCCTAATATATCAGCATTTTTTTTCCTCTGAAAAAAAAGAAAGAAACACTCGCTGTTCACAAATCATCCTTGGTGTATGCGAAACCGTAGACAGAAGATTTGGGATTTAATAGCAAAGTAATAATGCAACAACCAGATCCGTGTCAGTTTTTTCACCGGCGTTGTGTACCCAGTGTCAATTCTGCTTGGACAGTAAAAAGCCTCTCGACCCTGGGATCAATTTTACTGGGTGGTGAAAAATCTAATTTTTTTTAAAGTTTGGCTATATTTTTTTATAAATCTGATAGTTGGAGTGTTTGCATTCTGTTTTTATAGTGTTTGAATCTTGTTTTTGTTTGAATCAGGTAGAACAATCTTAAATCTGGCTATGT
The DNA here is from genome assembly GCA_034641835.2 of Pinus albicaulis. Classification (NCBI taxonomy): domain Eukaryota; kingdom Viridiplantae; phylum Streptophyta; class Pinopsida; order Pinales; family Pinaceae; genus Pinus; species Pinus albicaulis. The sequence continues at coordinate 833,469,552 of CM076572.1, read as the reverse complement.
CTTTTTTCAAAAAAAATTTGTTAAGAGTGTTTGAATTTTATTTTTGTTTGACAGGGAGTGTTTGAATTCTATTTTTACTTAAATCACTGTGTTTTTTTTCTTTCTATTATGGTGGAAATGAATTCGGCATCATAAAAAATAATCTTTGGTTTGAATCTTGTTTATGTTTGAATCATGTTTTTTATGGCTGCAATGGATGTAATCTTGTTTGTTTGAGTCATGTTTTTATGGTTGAAATGGATGCAATTTTGTTTTTGTTTGTTTATGTTTGAATCTTGTGTTTTTTATGGCTGAAATGGATGCAATTTTATTTTTCTTTGTTCATGTTTGAATCTTGTTTTTTGTTTGAATTATGTTTTTGATCGCTGAAATGTGATGTAGCACTATCAAAAAATCTTCGAGGAAATATTTTTGATGACTGAAATAGAATGTTTGAATCATGTTTTTTGATTGAAATAGAATGTTTGAATCATGTTTTTGTTGGGTGAAATGGACGCAGCACCATCAAAATTTTTTTTGAGGAAATATGTTTGATGACTGAAATAGACATAGAAGTAGCACCATCAAAAAATTTTTGAGGAAATTTTCGAGGCATCCAAAATCATGAAGCTTGACAATTATAACTTGGATTTTTTCAAAAAAAATTGCAAGCTTGACAATTATAACTTGGATTTTCCAAAAACAATTGCAATATAATCTTTTTTGATGGTTGACATGGATGCAACACCATAAAAAAATCTAAAGCATCCAAAATCATGAAACTTACAATTATAACTTGGATTTTCCAAAAAAAAATTGCAATATTTTATCAAAATAGTGCTGAAATTGCCATTGGTTTTTCCAGCAAAAACAATATCTCCTTAGACTATGGTTTAAACACAGACTATGGTTAAACACAAACTATGGCTTATGCAACTAGTATTATTTATAATAATTAGAACTACTAGCTGCCAGTTTCTTCTCTCAATATTTGTACAACCCATTCATAAGGGTTTTATTTTTATTTGTTTTAAATGATTTAATTGAAAATATTTGTACAATCCATTTATAGGTTTTTTTCTTTTACATTTTTTTTAATGATTTTATTGAAAATATTTGTACAACCCACTCATAAGGTTTTATTTATTTATTTTTTAAATAATTTAATTAAAAATATTTGTACAACCTAATAATAAGATTTATTTTATTATTATTATTTTTTTAAATAATTTAATTCAGTGCCAAATCAGTGATATAGTCAATGTTAAACTAACCATCAAATCATATTAGTTGTCAAAAATCAACAGTGAAACAGATAAAAAAATAATAAACCAACTGGGAAATCAGCAATGATACATGGTCAAACCAACCATCTATCAAATAAGACTAATTTTCAAATCAAGTCTCAGTCTAATTTATTTGGTATATTTTTAGGCTTAGTTTAACAAGTCATCTTATATGTTTGAGCTTATGGTTTAATTAAATGTTTATTTTTGGGGGGTATTGATTCATCTTCAATGTTTTTTAAATATAGTTTAGTTAATCATTTGGTGTGCATAGTCTAATTAGATATTTTGGTTTTTTTTCGCTGAAGAGATTTTTCTATGGTCAATTTGGGAGAAATAAATTTGAGTTGTCTAATTATCAAATTTGATAAATATTTTTTTATAGTCGGTTTTACTTTTGATTTCCATATTTCTGAAATAAGAAAAATGCACTTTCAAATGTAAGTTGGATCTAAACACAAATCAGGTTCAAAAGGGTAGCACTAGGCTTTCACTATAGCTTAGCACTTACACTATACGACTAAGGCAAAGACGACAAAGCAAGAGACCTAATGTATATACGACTAAGGCAAAGACGACAAAGCAAGAGACCTAATGTATGGACTTTACTAGGGTTAATAATACTTTCTGATAAAAAAGCGTAAAGATAAATTGAACTTATCTAATTAACAAAATCTCAGTATTTTGAAATTTTATTATTTATTTAATTTATTTATATTTTTAAAAATACATTTTAAATAATAAAAAAATCACAATCTTATTTAAAATTATATTATTCTATATAATAAACTATTTTTACTTTTACTTTAAATTTTCACTCTCCGAATTAATATTGAAACAATTCGGCGAATACAAATGGATTCTTTGAGATGTTTTCACAATAACCGGTAATGGGATAGCGGAAACAAACTGATTCCTCTTAGACGTTTTCACAGAAAATATTAAACACTAGTTGTGAAACAATTATTAGCAAATGGCATATGTTTAAGAGGAAATATTAAACGCGAGATAATTAGCTACTGATATGTTTTTAAGACCAATATTAAGCACCGGATAACTTATTACCTTTCTTTCATCTGTTTTATTAAATATCATATTATATATTTATATTCCTAACAAATATTAATGACCATAGAACAAATCAATAATTATAATAAATAATTGGTGTACTACTTTTTTCTTTTTTCTTTTTTTTCCTCATGACGTGTATTAAATATAGAGTTTAATATTTACATGTTTTTATGATAAGCGGTGAATGAGTACATGATAATTTTTTTTGGTATGTTTTAAGACACATTACAATACAAAGGGATTTTTAAAATAATAATTGACATAATTTATAGGTAAATTATTTTAACTTGAGACAAAAAGAAACTTGTGTATTGTTTTACATATTGTCTTTAAGTTATTATCTTAAAATTATTGTCTTTATAAAGACAATATTCAACACAAACATTATTGTCTCTTAGAAGACAATTTCACTGTTGTCTCTATAAAGACAATATATAACACACTCATTATTGTTTCTTTGGAAACAATTTCATTTTTGTCTTTCAAAAACAATAATTTGGATTAGAAACATATTGTATTTATAGAGAGAGTATGTCTTTAATCCTAACTATTGTCTATCTAAAGACAATAAAAATAAATTATGTTTAAAAATAATACAATATCACTTTTGTCTTGTTAGGGACGATATAAAAAAAAGGAATCCCGAAAAAATATCTCACCATTGAAACATATCAATATAAAAAATATTTAATTAAAATAACTACAATACCATTGATTAATTCATGTGAGCGCACAATGGAATCGAACCACCAAACTCTTGCTTGTAAGGCGGGTGCTCTTTCAATGAGCTAGCACCCTTAAAGAATTATGTGAAGGGTTACAACAAACTTTGAAATTGCATGTATAAGTATTGAGTTAAAAAAAAATGTTCCACACATAATGACAAAGTACACGTTGAACAATGCATTACATGTGATGTTTATTGATATTGCTACCAATAATGATAGTAAAATAGGTCAATCTAAAAATTGATATAGCATCAAGAGTCACCCCCAACAAGTTTTGAAAGCAAGTTCAAATTCAGAAAGCAAGTTCAAAATATAATTTTTTTTACGGAAGTCGTGAGGAACTACAATGAGAAATTTTATGTTTCCACCTCTATATCCAAGCCTTAAAATTGATTCACAGATAATATGCTATATAAATTGCTACACTCGAAACCATATTTCTTAGTACAAAGGAAATCTCTATAGGAAATTAACCCTCTAGTCTCGAAAAATCGGGGGAGCATCTATTATAAACTTTTATGTGCATAATGCACCCTAAAGTAATATGATTTGTATATCGTATATAAAATCACTGCATAGTGCATCAAAATAAAATGTACCAACATTTGTGGGATTGGATTTTTGCACTTGGTAGAAACAAAATCCTTAATGAAAGGAGAAGGGAACAAAAGTATAGTGTAATCATATACGAAGTGATTGTAAAGCACATCAAAACAAAATGTACTATCATTTTGCGGAAATTGACATGTATTATTCATCAACATACTTCTAGGTAAACAAGCAAACTAACTAGGCTCCTATCAACAAAAACACAATGAAATTTCCATAAACGAAAATTATAAACACACCTTGAACTTCTCTAAAACATTAGCCTTAATGTATACCTCAATAGCTCTCGAGCACGTGTCTTCCAAGCCTTCTACTAGGCATCGAGGATCATCTCGGCTTGCCAATATAAGCTATCACAACTTGAGTAGTTCTTCGGAAGGTAAACCTTTAACACACTCCATACTCGCTTGCTTCCATCACACAATTAGAAGGCTTGCGAATAATAATCTTGCATCAACATAATAAAGCCAATAAACATACCATTCGGGATCAAGAGAAGAGGAGGTGAAATGGATGGAACCCGAAAATGGAGCATGAAAATTATAATCCGGGAGAGACTTGAAGAGATCATGATTCCTCCCGAACTCGGGATTGCCATAATCCTCCTCTATGAGACTGCCATTTCCAAGATTAAGACCAACGAAGAGTGGTCTAAAGATATTAAAATGCAATATCGGGGTTAAGCAAGGGTGTCCCCTATCCCCTACCTTTTTTGTATTTACATCTATAATCTAGAAGAGTGTCTAGAAATTGTGGGTTGCAAGGGCACCGAGCTCACTGGTATAATCATTACTATTTTCCTTTATGTTGATGATATTCTTCTTCTTGCAAAAATCCATGATGACCGAGGCAAGCAACTTAAGACTCTTCATGTCCACTGCTCCAAGATGGGTATGACAGTTAATACCGACAAGACTAAAGCCATGATCATTAAATCCAAAAAGATCATCCATGGTAGTTTCGTCTATGATAACCATTGTCTAGAGAAGGTTTCTTCTTATAAATATTTGGGTATTGACTTTCCTCATCAACTCAACTAGTATTATATAATCGAGAAAAGAATTATTGGAGGTTGGAAAGCTTATTAAGAGCTTGAAAACAATTGTAAGTTGGTCGATCTCTACATTTGGAGTAAAAAAAGGTTCTTCTTGAGACTCTCTTCACTCCTGTTGTCTTATAGCGATGTGAAGTTTGGGGTTGCAGCGTATCTAGAGAATCGTGAAAAAAGTTTAAAATGATCCAAAAAGCAATTCATAACATATAACCTCATGATCAAGGGAAATACTCCCTATCCTATCCTCTTAATCAAAGCTGGCCTATTCCCCCATTGAAAGTACGGTTATGTTTAAATATCTGATGTATAAGAAAAAGCTTTACAACAATGGAATCCAAGAGGCTCCTAAAATTTGCTTCTAACTTTAGTCAAAACCCCCACTTGCGCTTTAAGCGCGGGTGGCATAAGGATGTCTAGTCTTGGCTCAACTTTTGGGGGATTAAGGAGGAGATCATCATGGGAAGCAAGGATATTATCAAAGATACTATTACATCCAATTTTAAAGGCAAGATGTGGGATTCTAAGGAGCTAGAGTGTAAAAGGAAGCTAAGATACTATAAGGCGATGATCAACCCCACTCTTTATAACCAGATTTATCTCTCTATGTTGACCAACACTAAGAAGAAATTGAACATCGCAAGGATAAAAACTAATTCTCATGAGCTTTAAAGTGAGACCCGCTGGTGGGCTACTCCCAAGACTCCTGGGATGACAAAATCTGTGAGATTTGTGATACTAAGAAGGTGGAAGATGAAAAGCACTTCCTTCTAGATTGCCTGTATCTTTCCCACATTTTCTTCCAATTCCCTATCATCAACCACATCTCCAATCTTCTTGACTTATTAAGCCATCCCAATTATAGCGGTCTTGGAGTGCTTCTTTCCCTTCTCCTTGATGACAATTAGACTCTTTTATTGAGGTCCGATAAACCACGTTGGCCTTAGTGGACGTTAATCATCATCATCATAATTTAATTTAGATTATTTTTAATAATTATATTTAAATTATTAAATTAAAAAAATTAATCTATTAAGTCAATAATAAATAAATACAACATAAATAATCTATATATTAGGTAATCTATTGATTTGATTTAGATTATTTTTAGTAATTATATTTAAATTATTAAGTTAATAAATTTTAATATTTCAACTAAATAGTCTTTTCAAATCAAATTAATAACTTAACATTATTGTGCCTATAAATGCTTTATAGTGCAATATAGTAGTGATGTTGTAAAACATTATGTAATGCTTCATGTAATTTAAGGTTATGTTGATTTAATCAAATTAAAATAATAAAAACGTTATGTAACGTTCTATTGACTTGTTAAATTAATATAAAAAATAAAAGTTGCAATGTAATTTTCTATATCATTTTTGAATTTATATGAAATTTGGCGAGACACCACCTGGTAAAGAAGCAGCAAAGTGAAAAAGACAATTCAGGAATAGTTCTTTTGTCATCCATGCATGTGGATGTGTAGGCATTCATGCACCTGGTTCACAATTATGTATATAATTTTTTAGTTGAGTTTTACCTTTAAATAGATAAAATCCTGGTATTGATGAACCAATTGCATTGACACAACAAAGAAATGTGATCCACTCCCTGCTCTTAGGCAATATCTTAGGCACATTTCTTCTCCCTCTATTGGAAATTACCCACATACCACAATTCCTTCCTGCCTGTAAGCATGTTTCATCACAATTCCATATATGGTCTGGGGCATATGAGTGTTTTTCATATGCAACAGAAAGAGTGTTATAGAACTTGGAAACAATTACAGGGCGTAGATTTAAAGCCTTGTCTTTGTCAAGGCCCTCGGATGTACGTAACACAAGGTTTGGATGCCTCTTTTTAAACCCACTCCACCATGATTTACCAAAAAAATCATCTTTGAAGGGGTTTGGCCTCCCTTGAAAAATTTGAGCTACTGTGGATTTAAGTTGTATAAGCTCTAACCCATGTCCCAATTGAGCGATCTCTTTACACCACTCAAACACCTCGTCCTCCTCCTCTTCCGTCATAACTGTAACAGGCCCTCTACGCTTTGTATTAGTCAACCCATTTATCCAATAATATATGTTAGAGGCAACAATACCATGTTTTTTTGCAGATGCATGGGTTGAATATCCCTTAAACTCGATGTTATCAATTGCAGCGAGAATGTCTTGCTTTGTCTAGCCTTTGATGGCACTTATTTTCTTTGTTGAACTTGCACCTTGCACTGTAGTTGAAGGTGGCTCTGTGGCTGATGGTCGTCTAGGATGATGTGCTACCACATAGTCATTTTCATTAAGCTCCACAGAGACCCCAATGAAATCATTAATCTCTAGAACATAAGTATATACAAAGCTCCCATCAAAAGGAAGAAGAGGTCATAAATTAATAAGAGACAACTTTATAAATTTGCACCCATAAAGTTTTGGGTGAATGTGCTTGTCCATAAAACTAAAGATAAATTATTCTATCCCCTTAAAAATTAGGATAACTATATTAAGAAGTTGTATGACTCTCCTAACACCATGGGCACCATCTTAAACACTCCTATTAAGGAAGATATATTTTCTCTGGAAGACGTTGAGTCTAGGATTAATAAGCTTGGTAATGGGAAAACTAAAGATATTGAAGGATACCAAACTGAGATCTTTAAAATTGGAAGATCTATTTTCATTTCTCATCTCCACAAGCTTCTTAATTTGGCTGTAAAGCATGACTTCCCTAACCTTTGGACGCAAAGCCTTATTGTGCCTATATTTAAAAATGGGGGCAAAAGCGTTCCCTCTAACTACATGACCATTATGATTAGCCACATCCTAGCCAAGCTTTATGGGCTCATTTTAGAAAAGAAGCTTAGCCTTTCTCTTGAGAACCATGGTAAAAGGGCTAAAGGACAAGTTGGTTTTAGGAGATATCACTCGACTATCGACCAACTTGTCACTCTTAGGATCATTACAAAGGAATGTCGCAATAGTAAAAATGATCTATTCTGTTGTTTTGTGGACTTTAGAAAAGCTTTTGACACTGTCCCTCGAGATAAGATCTGGGAGAGACTATAAGAGATCATGGTTCCTCCTAAACTGAGGGTTGTTGTAATTGATCTTAATTGATCTTGCTTTGTACTTGCGTCGACTCTTGACCAAGTATCTTCACCATTTCCTGCATGTACCTTTGGGGAAAAAAAAACAAGCACTTGTGGAACCCATGTCTTTTTTGCCAAGTTGCTTTGTGGCTTTCTCTTTGACCTTTGCACTCTCTTGCATCAACATCTTGTTTCCAACCACTAGTAGAAAATGGCTAATTAATTACTAAAAAAATGACTAAAATTTACATATAAACGACTATTTTTCGGTCGGTGACCAATAGTAGCTAATTTATAGTATCTTATAACGCGACCAACTTTTAGTCGTTTTTAGCTTAGTCATTAATTGGTTATCTCAATTTTGTTGTCTAGTAGTATATTTGGTCATTAATTTAGTCAGTGATTTGGTCGTTAATTTAGTCATTGATTTGATCATTAATTTAGTCACTGATTTGGTCATTAATTTGGTCATTGATTTAGTCATTGATTTAATCTTTGATTTGATCATTAATTGTCACAATTAATGATCAAATATACAACAAAATATATTACTATATGATCACCTAAAAAAAACAATTAATGACCAAAGAAATATGACCAAAATGTTGGTCGTGTTATAAGATACTGTAAATTAGCTACTAATAGTCATATATATGCAAGTTTTAGTCATAGTTTAAAACCAATTAATGACCGAATAAATATGACTAAATTTTGGTCGTGTTATAAGATACTGTAAATTAGCTACTAATAGTCGTATATATGCAAAATTTAGTCGTCATTTGTAATCACAAATTTATCATTTGGAGTAGTCATTTATCTTTTTTTGGTAGTTTCATATTCATTATATAAACGACTAATTTAGTAGTTTATATTCATTTCATTCACTTTCATTAATAATCATTATAAATTACTAATTTAGTCATATATTCATTTTATTTGTGTTCATCATTAGTCAATATAAACTACTAATTTAGTAGTTTCAAATTGATTTTGTGTTTATTATTAATCAATATAAATTAATTTGTATGATTTAAAAAATGGCATACAATGTGCATGTTCACCTACTATGAAAACACAAAGTTGCATATGTTAATTAGAATACTAAGCAATATCAAATGCAACTATAAATAATTTCAACCACATAAATTATATTATATGAAATGTTAAAGTATTACAATATGGGTTTCCAACTTAATATTGGTTGGACTACAATTTACACACAAAATGATGTTTCATCACTTCACAACATTATCATTGTGTTGTCAAGGAATTGTAGGTGAATTCACAAACTCGGAAGACTTGACCATTAGTCTTTATGTGTGTCTTATGTGGGATATTGGCTCTAAGAGTATCACCAAACCAATTCTCCTCTCTCTTTTTGCATTTGTTGCTCCAATGTTATTGCTCCCCTCTTTTCAATTCCTGCTTCTTACCATCAATACTGAGTTCATTTTCTGAAAACAAAAGAAGATACAATGTAGAGTGTAAGACATGAAATACAATGAACACTAGAATATAAACTAAATTAGACTATAAATAGTTTATACGACATATACCTCAACATCAGCAATGTCAAAGCCATTTTTCCCCATACAAGTAAGAAACTTGAACAAATTTTCTTCATTGGGGCGATAATGGCCACTATAATGTGGCCAGATAACCTGTATAAACAAAGAAAATAAAATGTCACCATATATAGAAAAGAGCACCTTAGTAACTTAGTATTCAAATTTCAAGGAAAGCTTAGGAAAAATCATGTCAGCTAAGTTATATGCTAAAAAGCTCAAGCTGTAGATAACTTGTGAAAACAAATAATATGAAGTATGATGTTTAATCCTTGTCATTTTATTCACAACAACATTTCATTTTCTAACGCATGAACTTAGTCAAGTACATAAACAACATGTACTCAAATAACAACATGAAAGTAACATTTTCTGATAGTCATGAAAATATTTTAACACAAAATAGCTATAAGGATTCCAATCAATATAGTGTAATACTAATTTCATCTTCAAGATTTGGTTTTTGTTTAAATGAACATGATACTAAGTGTTAAAAGAAAAAACAAAATCAAAAGAAACATCCAAAATACAATCAAACAATAAAGAGAGGATATCATGAAATGGAAATTGCAATTATAAAAGATTTGTTTACCTGTCCACTGATGTCGTGTCTGGCATTCCTAAAAAATTTGCTTGCCCAAAATAACCATGAGGTGAAATAATCACAACATTAAAAACTATAGGAATTCTTACTAGAAACATTTCCAAAGTCGATGGCTCAAGTGGCTAAGCGATCTCTAATAGCAAATGAACCATATCCAAGACGTGATATGCATTGTTTCGCCATCCTTTTTCCAATCACATTTCATGTAACATGCCCACAGCAGAGTCAAGTAACAATCAAACAAAGACATTGACATTTGTTTTTATCTTTTATATCTATAAAATTTGAATCTGATTTGTTTCTATTACAACTCTATTAAGACCACCTACTCTACAGTCAAAAATAGAAAAGGAGCCATTAGTCATACCTACCCATGGTCTCTTGTAGGAATGATAGAAGAATAGTTTGATCCATTAATTAGAATTGCAAAAATACTGAGGAAAGACAATTCATTATCTAGTTAACCAATTGTACATTGAACCCTATATGGATGAGTAGCCCTAAATAAAGCCAGTTTTCTCTATCATATGCCTTGGAAAGACAAAATCACTAACATTGCCTGTAATTTTTTGGTTTGATGTTATAAATTCCTTCTTGGGCTACTCCTATTCCATAAGGGATTTGTTTCCCAGGAAGGATGAAAATTTGTTCTAATGACACAAAATCAGCTTAGTGGATTTTGACCCTACATGCACTAATTTTTGCAATGATTTTGTAGATGCAATTACATAGTGATATGGGTCTGAAATCATCTCATTCTTGTCTAATTTTTGGGATTAAAGGCTGAAATGTTGAATTGAAAGCTCCCAAATCCTGCATGTGTATTTTAATTTGTCAACAATTCTTAGTTGCTTTGTTTGAAGGAAGTCATAGAACCCCTAGAAGAATTATATTGTCCTGCGAAGTGGCTGAGGGTTCTTATACTTTTGGAAACAGTGCAAAATTGTTTGTAATTATTCCCTTGATTTTTTATCCATAAATACCTCATTACCCACCTCACCTACAAAATTGGGGAAATATGAAGTCATATTTAACTATCGCTCTTAAATTTATTCTATCATCCTCTTTATAAATTCCCTCAAAATGGTTTGTTAATGAGAAAATTTCTCCTCGAGATGAGACACCTTCTCATGAAGCAAAGTTTGTTGCTAAACACCATCTTGAGGAAATTGTTCATTATAATTATGAATGTTGAAGAGAGAAAAGATTAGCTATTTAGTAAAGGATATGCACAAATCTTAGTGATTTACTGCCCCTTTCAGCTCTTGATATTATTTGCCGCAAATGTTTTACATCTTGTTCACCTTCTTTCAAAGGCAACCTATTAGAATCCTGAAACATCTCATTACAAGCATAAGCATCTTTTTTCAAGCTTTGATTCAAAACATCACTTTGTTTGATCATCAACAATGTCAAATTATGACTTGCATTCACTATCCTCTACATTTCTCCTACATGTATAAGAGACAAACCTGTCTTCTTCTTATGTGCTCTAATTATGTACTCAATACCATCTTTAAACAAGTGATATACTTATTCTCATGGTGATTAAATACTACTTTCCTATCATACAGGTAAGGACTTCCCAATAGAATACTTGATATCTCAAGTGACACCACATCAAGTTCAACTTCATCAATAAAGTTTGAATTGATGGTGAATCTTACAAATCTTACTATGCACTTCCTTGTAACCTGCAAGTTTTCATTCTTACATATCCACACTAAAGGATAAGGTCTTGGATGTCTAATAGTTTCAAGGTCTAGATGCTTAACCAAGTCTTCGGAAATCAAGTTAGCTTGTGACCCACTATAAAAAAGTGTATCAATCTTGGTATGTTTAGAGACAACTCTAATATGAAAAATTTTATTCCTGTATCTTCGCCTTGAGTGACATTTGAAAACATTGTTTGCATGTGAGTTTCTCTTTCTCTCTTTTGACAGAGCTATTTATTTTTCCACTTCCATAAAATTTTCCCTTTCCTTTACCCTCAATTTCACTTTTCTCATCTATGTTCTGTTTCCCTCTTGCTTCTAAGTGTGTGGCTTGAACACAAAGCTCATCTATTTTTGTGGGATTAAGCATGAGAATAGTGTGCCTAAGGTAATTGTGCAAACCCCAACATAATTTAACAAAGTTTCTTGAGAATATAAATTAATACCCAAAATAAGAGCTTTTTCTCCTAAATTCATGAGTATAATCTTACAACTTTGCCCTTTCAACTATCTAAAATTTGTCAATCCATAATGGCCTTTTGATGTAAGCTAAGGGATAGAATTGTCTTTTAATGGCAGCAATAAAACTTGACAAAGACATAGAGATCTTGTTGTAGTTTTTAATCTCTTTTTGAGTCCTTGCTTCCCACCATACACGTGCAGATCCTTCCATCCTCAAAGAAGCCAATTGAATCTTTATGTCATATTAATGAAGGTTCTGAATCCTGCAATACACCTCCAATTGACGTATCCAATTGTCCAATATTTCTACATTTATCTCACCATTATACATTGGAAGCTCAAATTTGACATCAAGTTTGAGTAAGGGTGTTTTTCCTTTTGTGGATTTTGAGTGAGTGTGAGTGGTTTTTTTGGTGCAAGTGGAAGATGACGCTGATGGAGAAGATGAGGATGATGAAGATGTTGGAGATGGAGGTGGATTTTCTCCACTACCCCTTGAACTCTTCTCTTCATCCTTCTTATCATCTGAAGTTCCTTCCCCATGTGGAGGCTTAGAACCTTCTCCTGCCACCCAATAGGAAATGCATCAAATATAATTTAACCATCGTCTTTATGTCATTGAAGTATCTCTTGACATCATCCTCTTCTGAATGACCTTCTCTTTCTCCAACACCTAACATGATGGCTATGGATTCAAGCTCAACTTCTGATGCTTGTACCTCTTCAATCAACTTAGCTTCTTGTACAACTTGTTCCTCCTCAATCTCAGCTTCTTGAGACAAATATTGAGGTGATTCAAGTGTAGCTATGAGTGGAATTTTGGTTGGAGATGCTGCTTTTATAGCTCTCCTTCTTTTGGTCCTAATCTCAAGACTTGCAACCAACAATTTCCCTTCACCTTTTTGCAACTTTAACCTTGTCAACATCACAAATTTGCAACCATTAAACTTGCATTAAACTGAAGCAACTATCAAGCAAACAACCTTGTCTTTCAACCAAGCTCTGATACCAACTCGATCTGAGTATGAATATTAGTTTTGATGTGCTAATTTCACATTCATATTTAAAATTTATTTGTTGATCTTATGCTTGTTGTACATAGGTTTCCTTGTTGCTTATGTGTGTCAAACATGTAAAATAATTGAGTTTTATGAGTGAATTCAAGAGCATAAAGTATGAAAATCAAATGTTGAACAACAACAACATTAAGAAAAACAAACCATCACAATTGATCCATCAACACAGAGTTTTGATGAAGGAGTTCACCCCTCCTAGGCTACATCTCCTTGGTCCAGCTTCCATGGCTTGGGCCTCTGTATTAGCTCAATAGTGAAAAAATTGATGTTCACATGCATCAAATGCTCCTGAAACATACTCCAATGATTACATAATGTCAAAATATATCAGAAATGATTATTCATTCTCTCAATTTGACCTTCAGCTGATCTAGGCATAACCTTCCTTCGTGGTGGCCCTAAGCTTCCTTTTTCTTTAAAGTGACAAAAATACCTTTATAATTGCTCCTTTGCCTCTGAAACATGTACTAATGTGTTCAGAGCATGCCAATCTACTAGGAATGATTCTTCTTGAGCTAAAATTGGTCGAAAATTGCTCAAGATATGGCCCATTCAATTTTTCCCTAGAATTCTCCTCCAAAACTGGAGAAGACTCTAGTTAAGACTGCCAAAGTTGGCAGTCCGTCAAAACTGGAGGAAATGCCGAAAAACCCACTAGTTTAATTTTTGAGTTAAATTAATTAAACCCAGATTAAATAATGATAAGCATTGTTTTAATGCGCATAAGCACTTTTATTAAAACTGGATTAATTAGCGCTTAACCATGGTTTTTTATGGGTTAATAAACCCATATTAGCATTAATCTTCGTTCCATTGGTCGCATGTGGTTTGGACGGTATGGGAGGGAGCTGGCACACGAGGCTCGCCCACTCCATTCCCATCGTCAGAGAACCCTTTGAAATCAAATATTTGTGACTTGCATGGTCTGCAAATTTGGCTGTGGCTCGATGGTAAGGAGTCCGCGTTGTTTGGGGGAGGTCGTGGGGTCAAGCCCCGACCTCCACCCATATCATATATATTTTGCCAACATATTTGAAATACACACCCCCATATATTAATGTTTGAAACTTTGGTTTAATATAAAATGCATCGATATATATATGATATCAATTCACCATATGGTTTGACTTCGGTTAATTTGAATATGCACCATATATATGTCCACCTTTGGAATAATGCGCCGCCATGTAATATACCATAACCAACCACTATGTGATTTCGACCCAATATGTAACATGCCAACCTTAACATATAATGAAATTCAACCACCATAAAAAAATTAAAATTCAAACTTAAGAGTTGGAGAGGGTCCACCAGAGGAGGCACGTGGCGGCCCTTGGCTACACCACGTGTCAACCTCTAGTTGGGTTGTCTTTCATATAAAAAAAAATCGAATTCAACTTTAGGAGAGAAATCATAAAAAAAATTCACCTTCAATCCAAACTTGCGAATCTTGTTATGACACTTGTCACAGTGCCACGAGGCATAAAATGAATAATATTCCCTGCATGTTGACTGGGCTGCCATGTCATCAATCTGTCACTGTTCTGCAATTTTTAAAAAAAAATTTATGTTCTGAACGGCGGTCAACAAGCTATTACTTCTTCAGCCAAAGTCAGTGTTCGACGAAACAAAGTGCGTCAGATTCCTGGCGACGAACCGGTCGCAGTCATTCAGTTTCTACTGAATTCTGAGCACTTTCATTTTGAGCTTTTACACTGAGCACCTGATCAATACTTTATTCTTTTTTTATACTATGAACATTTATTTAATATAAAGAATACTTAAACAAGTGTGGAATTTAATGTATATACTACTTTAAAATAATAATGGTATTTCAAAATATTTAAAAGGTTTATAGTTATTGGTTGAAAAATTTGGGCATGGACTATTTCACAACAAAAGTCCTTATAAATTAAATGGGTAGTCTAATTAATTAATAGAGGAAATGACTTTTTTTCCTTACATTTTTTTAATCAATTTTGCTCAAAATTTATAAGAGATTTTCAAGAATTATAATTTTAAGTTGTTTAATATCCAAAGTTTAGGATGCTAATCCATTGATGTAGTCAAAAGTGCATTTTAAGTAAGTAGAACTCACAATCTTGCTCAAAAGTGCAGTATCCAATTCTACCCAGAAAAACCATTTTGTGTATGCCTTAGTTGAGGTATCAATTAAAGTGTGCCTAAATTAAACAATATGTAATAGGTATCAAGACACTTATCTCATGGCATCTTACTTTATTAAGATTAAAAAATCATAAAAATTATCTGAATTATCTTTAATTTAGGTTATTATTATTATTATTAATTATAAAAAAATTTAATGTATGAGTTAAAACATAGTAAAGTAAAAATAAACAATAAGAATTCAACCTCATAAATGAAAATCCAACTCAATTTTACATTTGTGGACATAATATTTTTAATCAAATTGAAAAACAAGAAAGGCAGGAATTGTCTTTAATAAGACTTTTTGGAGTATCGATGGATTTAGCGCCTTGAAAAACCCCTGGGGCACTTAGATTGTGAAAAGTTTACCCATCAAACTTGTGATTTCTCGGAGATTTTAGACAAATTAGATCGGAAAAATAAATTGGAAAACTTTTCAGAAAGTAGCATTAAAGACAACTCTAAAAAGGTATAACAACCTTCCAATTAAATATCGGCCTTCTATCCTCACCTACTACTAAAACTATTTTAGAATGGTTAAATTCCTACTATCCACCCAATAGGGAATTCATAATTTTAATTTAAGTATCATTGAATTTTCTCACTAAGGACTAATTCTCATCAACTCGGTTGTGAAACAGGGAGTTGGAAAAGACCAAAAGAAATGTGGGAGGAAAGAGTATGTATTTTTTTCTCTTGTGGAAAAATGGAAACAGAAAAGCATTTCATTTTAGAATGCTAGGTCTTCAAAGACAACATGAAAAATTATGCAGAATACAAAAAAACATTTCATTTCAGAATGCTAGGCTTTCAAAGACAAAAGGGAAAATTATGCAGAATATCTAGCAGTTAGCTCTTGGGATTGGATAATCTATTCAGCCAAGAGTTTGTCTAGAAGCTGAGAGCCTTTATTGTAAGACTCCACAAGAAAATGGTCAAATACCCAAATGAAGAAGCAATCTGTCCCATAGCCTATTTTTAGCCTCGTGGATATTAAAAATACTTTATTTCTTTCAATAATTATTAGGTGAATGACAAGAATTTAACTTCCACCTGGTATTCTAAAATATTTATAATAATAATCACAAATAAAAAATTGAAATTTATTTCAAACATAATTATGCCATTTAATTGATAATTGAAAAAAAATTACATAAAAATAATTTTAATATTTAATAGATATATTAATTATTTCTATAAATAATAATTTAAATAAATTTATAATTTAATATATATATATATATATATATATATATATATAACTTTAGTATTTTGAAATGTAACATAATTGTTTTGATGTATATCCTTTTATTAACCATTTGAGTATGTTAAAATTAAATTAAAATAACAAAAATAGAATTTATTATTAATAACGGGAGCTATCCCTTAATTATTCATTTTATAATGATGTTGGATACAACGAATGGCCCTCGAGACTCACGCGCACATCTTTCATAAATAAAGACGACGTGTCTTTTAGTTCACATGACTGCATCACAGCTGCATTCACAGTACTTTGTAAACACAGTGCATTTATCTTTGAATAAAAGTCTGTTGACATGTTGGATGATTACCCAACAGTGCAACAGACTGGCGAGTTTATTTTCGCTGCCATAGGCCCATTAACGCGGCCCAGGCAGCTGAGATGCCCGCTAAGTTGGATTAAAGTACACGATCATCATGCGGCAGGGATTGCGCTTGCTCAGGTCGCATTAATGGGCCTATGGCAGCTGAAATAAGCACAGCCCAACAAACTTTGCCTGCATATGAATGTAAAGTAACATGAATATGTAGATGAACATATTATAACTTGTTACCACGTAATATGAATATGTAGATTACATATTATAAAAATTATATTTTAAGTTAAATATTGTAATATATATGGTGATATTTTTAACAAAGGTTTTAATTTATTTGTAAAATAAATGGAAATTTTGACATTAGTTTATTAAAAATTGTCTGAAATCTCGAAAATATAAATTACTATTATTAAGTTTAGAAATTTTGATGATATTAAATCCATTTTCACATAAAAATAATATTCAAAAACCTTTACTAATTTTCAGCAAATTTTAATCATCGAAACCAATTTACCACCTCCCTCAACAACACTAAATATTATTAAACTTTAAACATATCTACACTAAATGTTATTAAACTTTGAACAAATCTAAAGCCAATCGTAAACAATTCAACATCTCCACCAACTTGTGCACTGCACACTTTCCTGCATGTGCAGCTAATTTCTTGAAAATATCCCACGCAGGTAGTAGGAAGCTCTTCCTAATGGAGGTGGTTGTATATTAATTATGTTGGTTGATAGATATGTTATAAAGGTTTTTACAAGTTTTTAGTTCTTAAAAAATAAAAATGATAATAATGCGAGAATATTTTTCATCGGATTAAATTAAATTTTTTTAATGCACGTATCCTGTATTTCAAAGTCTTTACGTTAGAAATAAATATTTTAATAAATATCGACCTTTATTAACTTTTTAATTTATATGACTTTATTAGTATTTTATTGTTATCTTATCAGCCATGGTTTAACTCTTGTCGGAGTGGGTAACTATGTATGTCGGATTACGTTGAATTCGGGGGAAAGTTGAAACGTAGAGGCACGGGACCCACGCTTATGACACGTATCATCTGATATCTGGAGAGGTGCCACAGCTGTTTCCAGGAGTGGATGATGTGACATCGGGAGGAATGCATCTGGATGTTGTCAGAATACACGGTAAATAATAAACGCATTCCAGCACGATGCCACTCTGTCAATCACTTTCACTTCTTGGTAAATGCCCCTCTGTCAATCACTTTCACCTCTTGGTAACCCCTTACGCACGTCAACAACTTGCCCTATTTATAACTCCTCTCTCTCCCTATTTTCTCACTGAACAGCTTCTTCCAGTTCTCAATTAGGTTCACGGTTCTACGCCCTTGTCTTTCAGAGTTAGAAGTTAGAGCATCAAGGTATTTTATTAGCCTGCCTTAAAATGGCTGGTTATGTTTCATGGCTTCCACTGGCTACAATGCTGCAGATGGCGGTGTGTGTTGTGATATTATTTGCATCTGCTGCTACTGCTGGACAGTCGAGGAAACTTGCTGCTTTGGTGGAAGAGCCATCTGTTGTTTTGACTTACCACCATGGTCCTTTGCTCTCTAGCAGTGAGGTAATTGCTGTCCATTTGATTTGGTATGGGAAGTTCACCCCTGTTCAACGCTCCATTGTGGCAGATTTTGTACAATCTCTTGGGGCAAAGAAGTTAGAGGGGGCTAATGCAAAGCAGCCTGCCGCGTCCACCTGGTGGAAGACCACCGAAAAGTACCACGGCGCCACCTCTAACAAGGCGGCCCCCTCCAGTATTATAATGCTTGGAGAGCAGAAGGTGGACCAGGATTATTCCCTTGGCAGGTCACTCAAGAGAAGTGACATTGCTGCTCTGGTTGAATCTGCTGTCAAGTCGGGAGCAATGACTCTGCCGAAGAATAGTGCTAAAAATGTCAATGCTGTGTATTTGGTGCTTACCTCCGAGGATGTTACCGTGGAGGGTTTCTGCATGAGTTCCTGTGGATTCCATGCCAATCTCAATCTATTATCTCAACACCAGTCAACAAGAAGCGGAATGATGGGGAAGGAGGAAAAACATCAGCAGCTTCTTTCATATGCGTGGGTTGGAAACTCTGCAAGTCAGTGCCCTGGACAGTGCGCGTGGCCATTTCATCAGCCCATGTACGGACCCCAGACTGCTCCCCTGGTGGCACCAAACGGAGACGTGGGCATCGATGGGATGATCATCAACATGGCCACAGTTCTGGCAGGAGCAGCCACCAATCCATTCAACACCGGCTACTTCCAAGGGGATGCAGCTGCACCTTTAGAGGCCGTCTCCGCCTGCACTGGAATATATGGAAAGGGGGCTTACTCGGGCTTCCCTGGGGAGCTTCTGATGGATAAAACAACTGGGGCGAGCTACAATGCCCGCGGAGTTAATGGACGGGCATTTCTGCTGCCGGCTATGTGGGATCCCGCTACCAAATCTTGCCAGCCTTTGGTATAATCATCGTTGTAATCTCTATGACCGTCTTTGTGATGGCCCTTAATACACAGGAGATAGGGTAGAAAAAAGTAGATATGTTACACAGAGAAAAGATAGGGTAGAAAAAAGTAGATATATGCGCATGCGATGCAACATATGTATTCTTTTATTCTTTTCAAAGATTCAACCACATTCATTCATTCGTTTCTTTCGTTGCGATCTTTTTCCATACAGAAATGATGACTTTTACATATTTAAGAAAGCAGTTTCGTATTCTTCATTTTGCCAACATCCCCTTTCCAGCTGTTAGAGGACTGGAGCTTTTCAATTCGAGGAATGAAAGGTCCTAGAGGCATAAGCCCTACCATAAACTATAAAATCATTATTATTTTATCCATATTATCAATATAATATTTTATTTGCAGGTTTAAAAAATTCTAGTCACTTTTAAAAGACGCTGAAGATCTTCCTGTCCCACGAGAGTTTAGCAATTAGCTATGGAAACAGGGGTTATTCGCGTTATCTTGAAACTTACATGCTTTAATCATTGGGATGCATCGCTGATTTTTACGTTACATTTGATTTATGTACATAATCATATCTGTAAATCAGGAACAATAATCATATCTGCATTTTCAAATTCCAAAGAAGTAAATTTCATTTAAATTAAATTCATGAGAATAATCAATTTATTAGGCAAGTATTCTCACGAAACACACGCTCTTCACAAATCATCCTTGGTGTATGCGTAACCGTAGACAGAAGATTAGGGATTTATTAGCAAAGTAATGATGCAATAACCAGATCTGTGCCAGTTTTTCAACGGCGTTGTGTATACCCAGTGTAAATTCTGCTTGGACGGTAAAAAGTCTCTTGGCGTTGTGTACCCAGTGTCATTTCTGCTTGGACAGTAAAAAGTCTCTTGACTCTGGGTTAAATTTATTTTATTGGGAGGGTGAAAAATCTTAAATTTTTAAAAAGTCTGGTTATATTTTTTTGAAAAATTTGATAGATAGTTGGAGTGTTTGAATCTTGTTTTTGTTTCAATCAGGGTGAACAATTTAGCTATATTAAAAAAAAAAGAAAGTTTTGGAGTAGAGTGTTTGAATTTTATTTTTGTTTGATAGAGAGTTTGAATTCTATTTTTATTTAAATCACTTTTTGTTTTAATGGTGAAAATGAATTCAGCATCATAAAAATTCTTTGGTTTGAATCTCCATTATGTTTGAATCATGTTTTTATGATCTTTGGTTTGAATCTTGTTTATGTTTGAATCATGTTTTTATGGCCGAAATGGATGCAATTTTGTTTTTGTTTGTTTATGTTTGAATCTTGTTTTTTTTTTAATCATGTTTTTAATTGCTGAAATGAGATTTATCACCATCAAAGATCTTTGAATCATGTTTTTGATGGCTGAAATGGGATGCAGCACCATCAAAGATCTTTGATGGTTGAAATAGATGCAGCACCATCAATAATCTTTGAGGAAATATCTTTAATGACTGAAATAGAATTTTTGAATCATGTTTTTTATGGCTGAAATGGATGCAGCATCATCAAATTTTTTTGAGGATATATCTTATATCTTTGAAGAAATATCTTTGATGACTGAAATAGATGTAGCACCATCCAAAATATTTGAGGAAATCTTTGAGGCATCCAAAATCATGAAGCTCTACAATTATAACTTAGATTTACTATAAAAAATTGCAATATATATTTGATAAGTGAAATGGATGCAGCGCCATAAAAAACCAAAAGCCATCCAAAATCATAAAACTTACAATTATAGCTTGGATTTTCCAAAAAAGATTGCAATATTTTATCAAAATAGTGCTAAAATTTCCATTGTTATTCCAGCCAAAACAATATCTACTTAGACTATGGTTTAAACAGAAACTATGGCTTGTGCAACTAGTAGTATTTATATTAATTAGAACTACTAGCTGCAAGTTTCTTCTCTCAATATTTGTACAACCCACTCATGAGGTTTTTATTTTTATATATATATATTTTTAAATGATTTAATTGAAATTTACAAACTAGTCAAGGTATTTTTTCTTTTATGTTTTGTGTTTTTTAATGATTTAATTGAAAATATTTGTACAACCCACTCATAAGGTTTTTTCTATTTTTTTTTTAAATAATTTAATTGAAAATATTTGTACAATTCATTCATAAAGTTTATTTTATTATTGTTTTATTTTTATTTATTTTTAAATAATTTGATTGAAAATATTTATACAACTCATTCATTAAGTTTATTTTATTATTATTATTATTTTTTAAATAATTTAATTCAGTGTCAAATCAATGATAGTTGTATAGTCAGCAGTCAAACTAACCATCAAATTATATTAGTTGTCAATTCAACAGTAAAACAATAAAAAATAACACACCATCTATCAAATCAGACTAATTGTCAAATCAAGTATATTTTTAAGCTTAGTTTAATACGTCATCTTATATGTTTTAGCTCATGGTTTAATTAAATGTTTATTTTGGGGCACTGATTCATCTTCTTTGTTTTTAAATATAGTCTAGTTAATCATTTGGTGTGCATTGTCTAATTAAATATTTTTGTTTTTTTTGGTTAATGAGAATTTTTTATGGTCAATTTTACTTAAAATTTGGGGGAGATAAATTTGAATTGTTTAATTATCAAATTTAATAAATATTTTTTTATAATTTATTTTACTTCTGATTTTCATTATTTAGAAATAAGAAAAATGCACTTTCAAATGTAAGTTGGATCTAAAAACAAATCAAGTTCAAAAGGCTAGGCTTTCGCTACAGCTTAGCACTTACACTATAGGACTAAGGCAAAGACAGCAAAGCAAGAGACCTAATGTATAGACCTTACTAGGGCTAATAATACTTTTTGATTAAAAAAGTAAAGATAAATTGAACTTGTTTCATTAATAAAATCTCAATACTTTGAAATTTTATTATAATTTTTAATTTATTTATATTTTTAAAAACACATTTTAAATAATAAAAAATTACAATCTTATTCAAAATTATATCACTTTATACAATAAAATATTTTTATTTTTATTTTAAATCTTCACTCACCAAATCAATATCGAAACAATTGATTCTCTGAAATGTTTTCACAATAACCCGTAATGGGATAGTGGAAACAAACTGATTCCTCTGAGACGTTGTCACAGAAAATATTAAACATTAGTTGTGAAATAATTAGCAAATGGCATGTTTCAGAGGAAATATTAAACATCGATAGCGAGACAATTAGCTACTGATATGTTTTTCAGACCAATATTAAGCACCGTGTAACTTATTACCTTTCTTTCATCTATTTTATTAAATATCATATTATATATTTATTTTCATAACAAATATTAATGACCATAGAACAAATCAATAACTATAATAAAAAATTGGTGAACTACTATTTTTTTTGTTTTCCTCATCACGCCCATTAAATATAGAGTTTAATATTTTTACATGTTTCTATGATAAGTGGTGAATGAGTACATGTTAATTCTTTTGTTATGTTTTAAGACACATTACAATATAAAGAGATTTTAAAGCAATTTATAGGTAAACTATTTTAACTTAGATAAAAAAAACTTGTGTATTGTTTTAAATATTGTCTTTAAGCTAGTGTCTAAAAATGATTGTTTTTATAGAAATAATATTTAACACAAACATTATTGTCTCTTAAAAGACAATTTCACTATTGTCTCTATAACGATTAACACAAACATTGTTGTCTCTTAGAAGACAATTTCACTATTGTCTCTATAAAGACAATATATAACACACGCATTATTGTCTCTTAGGAGACAATTTCATTTTCATCTTTCAAAAACAATAATTCAATTTCATTTTTGTGTTTCATAAACAATAATTTGGATTAGAAACATATTGTCTTTATAGAGACAATATGTCTTTAATTCTAATTATTGTCTATCTAGAGACAATAAAAATAAATTATATTTAAAGAGAATACAATATCACTTTTGTCTCATTAGGGACGATATAAAATAAGGAATTCAAAAAAATATCTCACCATTGAAACAAATCAACATAAAAATATTTAATTAAAATAAATTACAATATCATTGATTAATTCATGTGAGGGCACATTGGAATCGAACCACCAACCTCTTGCTTGTAAGGCAAGTGCTCTTCCAATGAGTTAGCACCCTTAAAGAATTATGTGAAGGGTTACAACAAACTTTGAAACTGCATATATAAGTATCGAGTTAAAAAAATGTTCCACACATAATGACAGAGTACATGTTGAACAATGCATTACATGTGATGTTTATTGATATTGCTACCAATAATGATAGTAAAAGAGGTCAATCTAAAAACTAATATAGCATCAAGAGTCATCCCAACAAGTTTTGAAAGCAAGTTCAAATTCTGAAAGCAAGTTCAAAATATAAACTTTTTCTGTAAGTCGTGAGGAACTACAATGAGAAATTTTATGTTTCCACCTTTATATCCAAGCCTTAAAATTGACTCACAAATAATATGCTATATAAATTGCTACACCTGAAACCATACTTCTTGGTACAAAAGGAAATCTTTATAGGAAAGTAACCCTCTAGTCATTAAAAATCAGGGAGCATCTATTATCAAGTTTTATGCGCAGAATGCACCCTAAAGTAATATGATTTGTATATCGTATATAAAGTGAATACACAGTGCATCAAAACAAAATGTACAAACATTTGTGGGATTGGATTTTTGCACTTGATAGAAACAAAATCCTTAATGAAAGGAGAAGGGAACAAAAAGTATAGTGTAATCGTATACAAAGTGATTGTAAAGCACATCAAAACAAAATGTACTATCATTTTGCAGAATTGACATGTATTATTCATCAACATACTTCTAGGTAAAAAAGCAAACTAACCAAGCTCCTATCAACGAATACACAATGAAATTCCCACAAACAAAAATTATAAACACACTTTGAACTTCTCTAAAACATTAGCCTTACTGTATACCTTAGTAGCTCTCAAGCACGTGTCTTCCAAGCCTTCTACTGGGCATCAAGGATCATCTTGGCTTGCCAATATAAGCTATCACAACTTGAGTAGTTCTTCAGAAGGTAAACCTTTGACACACTCCATACCTGCTTGCTTCCATCACACAATCAGAAGGCATGCAAATAATAATCTTGCATCAACATAATAAAGCCATTAAACATAACATTTAGGATCAAGAGAAGAGGAGGTGCAATGGATGGAACTGAAAATGGAGCATGAAAATTATAATATGGGAGAGACTTGAAGAGATCATGATTCCTCCTGAACTCGAGATTGCTATAATCCTCCTTTACGAGACTCTCATTTCCAAGCTTAAGACCAACGAAGGGTGGTCTAAAGATATTAAATGCAATATCGGGGTTAAGCAAGGGTGTCCCCTATCCCCTACCTTTTTGGTATTTACATCGATAATCTAGAAGAGTGTCTAGAAACTGCGGGTTGCAAGGTCATCAAGCTCGCTGGTATAATATTTTTTCTTTTCCTTTATGTTGATGATATCGTTCTTCTTGCAAAAATCCATGATGACCTAGGCAAGCAACTTAAGACTCTTCATGTCCACTGCTCCAAGATGGGTATGACAGTGAATACCGACAAGACTAAAGCCATGGTCATTAAATCCAAAAAGATCATCCATGGTAGTTTCGTCTATGATAACCATTGTCTAGAGCAGGTTTCTTCTTATAAATATTTGGGTATTGACTTTCCTCTTCAACTCAACTGGTATTATATAATTGAGAAAATAATTATTGGAGGTTGGAAAGCTTATTAAGAGCTTGAAAACAAGTAAGTCGGTCGATCTTTACATTTGGAGTAAAAAAAGGTTCCTCTTGAGACTCTCGTCACTCTTGTTGTCTTATAGAGGTGTGAATTTTGGGGTTGCAGTTTATCTAGAGAATCGTGGAGAAAGATTAAGATGGTCCAAAAGCAGTGCATAACACATAACCTCATGATCAAGGGAAATAATCCCTATTCTATCCTTTTGATCGAAGTTGGCCTATTCCCCCATTGAAAGTACGACTATGTTTAGATATCTGATGTATAAGAAGAAGCTTTACAACAATGGAATCCAAGAGGCTCCCAAAAGTTGCTTCTAACTTTAGTCAAAACCCCCACTTGCGCCTCAAGCGCGGGTGGCATAAGGATGTCCAGTCTTGGCTCAAATTTTGGGGGATTAAGGAGGAGATCATCATGGGAAGCAATGATAGTATCAAAGATACTATTACATCCAATTTTAAAGGCAATATGTGGGATTATAAGGAGATGGTGTGTAAAAGGAAGCTAAGATACTATAAGGCGATGATAAACCCCAGCCTTTATAACCAGATTTATCTCTCTATGTTGCCCAACACTAAGAAGAAACTGAACATCACAAGGATAAGAACTAATTCTCATAAGCTTTAGAGTGAGACCGAGAGGTGGTCTACTCCCAAGACTCCCTGGGATGACAAAATATGTGAGGTTTGTGATACTAAGAAGGTGGAAGATGAAAAGCACTTCCTTCTAGACTGCCCGAATCTTGCCCACATTTTCTCCCAATTCCCTATCATCAATCACATCTCCAATCTTCTTGACTTATTAAGCCAGCCCAATTATAGTCATTCCAATTATGACAATTAGTCTCTTTTATTGAGGTACGATAAACCAATTTGGTCTTAGTAGACGTTAATAATCATCATCATAATTTAATTTAGATTATTTTTAGTAATTATATTTAAACTATTAAATTAATTTTTTTTTAAAATTTATTAAGTCAATAATTAATAAATATAACATAAAATTTAAATATTCGGTAATCTATTGATTTAATTTAGATTGTTTTAAGTAATTATATTTAAATTATTAAGTTAATAAATTTTAATATTTCAATTAAATAGTCTTTTCAAATCAGAGTAATAACATAACATTATTGTGCCTATAAATGCTTTATAGTGCAATATAGTAGTGATATTGTAAAACATTATGTAATGCTTCATGTAATGTGAGGTTATGTTGATTTAGTCAAATTAAAATAATAAAAACGTTATGTAATGTTCTATTGACTTGTTAAATTAATATAAAAAATAAAAGTTGTAATGTAATTTTATATATCATTTTTGAATTTATATGAAATTTGGCGAGACACCACCTGGTACAGAAGCATCAAAGTGGAAAAGAAAATTCAGGAATAGTTCCTTTGTCATCCATGCATGTAGATGTGCAGCCATGCATGCACCTGGTTCACAACTATGTATATAATTTTTTAGTTGAATTTTACCTTTAAATAGATAAAATCCTGGTATTGATGAACCAATTACATCGACACAACAAAGAATTGTGATCCACTCCCTGCTCTTAGGCAATATCTTAGGCACATTTCTTCTCCCTTTATTGGAAATTACCCACATACCACAATTCCTTCCTGCTTGTAAGCATGTTTCATCACAGTTCCATATATGGTCTGGGGCATATGAGTGTTGCTCATATGCAACAGAAAGAGTGTTATAGAACTTGGAAACAATTGCAAGGTGTAGATTTAAAGACCTGTCTCTGTCAAGGCCCTCAGATGTACATAACACAAGGTCTTGATGCCTCTTTTTAAACCCACTCCACCATGATTTACCAGGAAAACCATCTTTGAAGGGATTTGGCCTCCCTTCAAAAATTTGAGCTATTGTGGATTTAAGTTGTATAAGCTCTAACCAATGTCCCAATTGGGCCATCTCCTTACACCACTCGAACACCTCGTCCTCCTCCTCTTCAGTTATAACTGTAACATGCCCTTTACGCTTTGTATTAGTAAAACCATTTATCCAATAACGTATGTTAGAGGCAACACTACCATGTTTTTTTGCAGATGCATGGATTGAATATCCCTTAAACTCGACTTCATCAATTGCAGCGAGCATGTATTGCTTTGTCTAGCCTTTGATGGCACTTATTTTCTTTGTTGAACTTGCACCTTGCAATGTGGTTGAAGGTGGCTCTGTCGCTGATGGTGCGCTGGGATGATATGCTACCACATAGTCCTTTTCATTAAGCTCCACAGAGACCCCAATGAAATCATTAATCTCCAGAATATAAGTATATACAAAGCTCTCATCAAGAGGAAGAAGAGGTCATATATTAATAAGAGACAAGAGCATCTTCTTCAACTTTCTAAAGTGGCACCCATAAAGTTTTGGGTGAATGTGCTTGTCCGTAAAACAAAATATAATCATTCTATCCCCTTAGAAAATTAAGATAACTATCTTAAGATGTTGTATGACTCTCCTAACACCATGGGCACCATCTTAAACACTCCTATTAAGGAATATATATTTTCTCTGGAAGACGTTGAGTCTGGGATTAATAAGCTTGCTAATGGGAAAGATAAAGATATGGAAGGATACCAAGCTGAGATCTTTAAAATTGGAAGATCTATTCTCATTCCTCATCTCCACAAGCTTCTTAATTTCATTGTAAAGCATGGCTTCCCTGAAGTTTGGACGCAAAGCCTTATTGTGCCTATCTTTAAAAATGGGAGCAAAAGCGTTCTATCTAACTATAGGACCAAATGATTAGCCACATCCTAGCCAAGCTTTATTAGCTCATTTTAGAAAAGAAGCTTAGCCTTTCACTTGAGAACCATGGTAAAAGGGCTAAAGGACAAGTTGGTTTTAGGAGACATCACTCGAATATTGACCACCTTGTCACTCTTAGGATCTCATTACAGAGGAATGTCGCAATAGTAAAAACGATGTATTAGATATTGTTTTGTGGAATTTAGAAAAGCTTTCGACACTGCCCCTCGAGATAAGCTCTGGGAGAGACTAGAAGAGATCATGGTTCCTCCTGAACTGAGGATTGTTGTAATCCGCCTCTACAAGACTGTCATTTCCAAGATTAAGACCAATGAAGGGTGGTCTAAGGATATTAAATGCAATATTTGGGTTAAGCAAGGGTGTCCCCTATCCCCTACCCTTTTTGGTATTTACATCGATAATCTAGAAGAGTGTCTAGAAATTGCGGGTTGCAAGGGCACCGAGCTCGTTGGTATAATCATTACTCTTCTCCTTTATACTGATGATATCGTTCTTCTTGCAAAAATCCATGATGACTTAGATAAGAAACTTAAGACTCTTCACGTCCACTGCCCCAAGATGGGTATGACGGTTAATACCGACAAGACTAAAGTCATGATCATTAAATCCAAAAATATCACCCATGGTAGTTTCGTCTATGATAACCATAGTCTAGAGCAAGTTTCTTCTTATAATTATTTGGGTATTGAATTTCCTCATCAACTCAACTGGAATTATAACATCGAGAAAATAATTATTGGAGGTTGGAAAGCTTATTGTGAGCTTCAAAACAATTGTAAGTCGGTCGATCTGTACATTTGGAGTAAAAAAGGTTCCTATTTGAGACTCTCCTCACCCTGTTGTCTTATACAAATGTGAAGTTTGGGGTTGCAATATATCTAGAGAGTTGTGAAGAAATATTGAGATGATCCAAAAGCAATTCATAACCTGTAACCTCAAGATTAAGGGAAATACTCCCTATCCTACCCTCTTGATCGAAGTTGGTCTGTCCCCCATTGAAAGTACGACTATGTTTAGATATCTGATGTATAAGAAGAAGCTTTACAAAAATGGAATCCAAGAGGCTTCCAAAAATTGCTTCTAACTTTAGTCAAAACCCCCACTTGCGCCTCAAGCATGGGTGGCATAAGGATGCCCAGTCTTGGCTCAACCTTTGGGGGATTAAGGAGGAGATCATCATGGGAAGCAAGGATAGTATCAAAAATACTATTACATCCAATTTTAAGGGCAAGATGTGGGATGATAAGGAGTTGGAGTGTAAAAGGAAGCTAAGATACTATAAGGAGGTGATCAACCCCACCCTTTATAACCATATTTATCTCTCTATGTTGACCAACACTAAGAAGAAAATGAACATCGCAAAGATAAGAACTAATTATCATGAGCTTTAGAGTGACACTAGGTGATGGTCTACTCCTAAGACTCCCTAGGACAACATCTAGATTGCCCGACTCTTGCCCACATTTGCTCCCAATTCCCTATCATTAAACACACCTCCAATCTTCTTGACTTATTAAGCCATCCCAATTATAGCGATCTTGGAGTGCTTCTTTTCCTTCTCCTTGATCATAGAAACAAGATTTTGAAGAATGACAATTAGCCTCTTTTAGTGAGGTCCAATAGACCACATTGATTTTAGTGGAGGTTAATCATCATCATCATAATTGAATTTAGATTATTCTTAATAATTATATTTAAATTACTAAATTAAATTTTTTTAATATATCAAGTCAATAATAAATAAATATAACATAAATAATTTAAATATTATGCAATCTATTTATTTAATTTAAATTATTTTTAGTAATTATATTTACATTATTAGGTTAATAAATTTTAATATTTCACTTGAATAGTCTTTTCGAATCAAAGTTAACATAACATTATTGTGCCTGTAAATGTTTTATAGTGCAATATAGCATTGATATTGTAAAACATTATGTAATGCTTCATGTAATGTAATAATATGTTGATTTAGTCAAATTAAAATAATAAAAATTATGTAATGTTTTATTGACTTCGTTAAATTAATAAAAAAAATAAAAGTTGTAATGTAATTTTATATATCACTTTTGAATTTATATGAATTTTTATTAGTTAACTTTTGAATTTATATGAAAATTTATTAATTTTTGTGGGGTAATTTAGATAAATTTGATTAGGTCAAGTTATTTATGGTTTTTGAGTTCCAGAATTATAAGAACTCATTGTATTCACGTGGAATATAGGCTCTTTAAAGGGAAAATGAATCTAGATAATGTGTCTTTTTTTAGTTAGGTGAAAAATGAAAATTTGTACCTATTTTTTGTGTTTTGGTGGATAATATTTTAAAAATTATTATAATACCATTTTCCATATCATTTAAATATGAAAAATGTATCATTTTAACTTTACACTTTGCTCATGGGTTTTGGATTGCCTTGCCATAGGTTACCTGTTCAAATCCCACAAATCCCACAAATGCCACGTGAGTGCTAATCTAAAAAAACAAAAAATTTACACTTTATTTGTAAAGATTAAACTAGCCTATATCCATCCTAACTCTAATCAAATCTCTTGACTAAATCATTTCTAACTAAAGTTTAAAGTAAATTACCAGAATTATTAATTAAAATAGCTATATAATTTTAAAAAAATGATAAATGCTAATATATTTTTTATTAATCAATTTAATAAAAAAAACTATTTAGTAAATAAATTTATGAATATTATTAAAAATATTTTGAAATATTAAATAGAAAGTAAATTTCTACCCTTAATAACTATTGATTAGTTATTATTATATAGAAAATTACATATAATGAAATCAAATTAGGTACTTCTAACTAAACATAAACATAAACAATTAAGACAGGAACGTTTCCACACTCAAATAACTACTTTATTTATACATTTAAAGTCTGCACTCTTCTTATTTTAGAGTTAGTTTTCTCCATTTACTTTCTTTATACATTTAAAGTTTGCACTCTTCTCATTCTTTTTCTTTTATTTTAGAGTAAGCTTTCTTCATCTAAATATGAGTGAAGTGTTCACCTAAAACGTTGAACTCTTCAATCATATTACACAAATTTCCAAAAATTCTCAACAATATTAAACATAAACAAATTCAAACCACAAACGAAATGCATTTTCAATTCAAATCTAAGTCTACTTCAACATAAACAGACGTGCTGGAATATCACAAACGGAATCGCATTTTCAATTCAAATCTAAGTCTACGTTAAGATAAACAGACCTACCGGAATATCTCCAGATGAACGCAAACTCCCAAAAATGTTTATTACTCGCTCTGAGGTCCACCTTCCACGCAATGAATTGCTCTAGGAGAAGTCACGGGAACTCCACTTAAAAATAAATGACGACGTGGAGTTTTAATGGTCGTGAGTGAATGTGAATCCTTGATAGCTTGCATTCATGTACTCGGCAGCTCACTGGAAACAGCAACCCCGTGGGCCAGCTCATAATGTTCTTCGCAATGGGGAGCGATAATATTTTGTTAATGCACGCATGCAAGTAGGCAGAAACCTACCACGAATCCTAGGCGGTGAATGAGCTGTTCATTGATTACATAATTGTTATTATTTCGGGGACGGTTAGCTTCAACCGAGGCGTTGACTATGATGTAGTAGGCAAGTGGGCAGAGTCGGCATACAGCATAGCTTGAGTTCGCAGGAAAAGCCGAAACGTAGAAGAAAGGGACCGTTCCCTCCGACATGTATCATTGTCATGTGGATTGTCGCCAAGATAGCTGTCTTCACTAATGAAGGAGGTCGTGAAGGAACTTGGAAGGCATCTGGAAATTGCCAGTCTACAACCTAAATATATATAATAATGCATGCCAGCGCGGCGCTGCTGTGTCAATCGCTTTCACAATTTCATAACCGCGTCCTTCACTTTGCCCTATTTATATATCGCTCCTCCTCATCTTCTCAGTACACAGCCTCCTCCAGTTTCCAATTACTTCTTACACTGTTTTTCTTGCCGCCTAGAGTGGTGTAACGAATTCTGACGCTGTTGCAGTGTTTTTATTTTTTTTCTTGATTGTCAAGAGAGTTTGCATTTGCTGGTTGTCTGATAGATAAGGAGTGTCGCAAGTTATTTCATTAGTTTGCCTTAAAATGGCTTGTTGTGTTTCACGGTTTCGACTTACCGCCATTCTGCATATGGCGGTTTGTATGGCGATGTTATTTGCATTTTCTGCTGCTTCTTCTGTACAGTCGAGGAAACTTACAGCTTTGGTGGCAGACCCGGCTGTTGTTTTGACTTACCATGATGGTCCTCTGCTCTCTACCAGTGGGGTGATCACTGTCCATTTGATCTGGTATGGGCAATTCACCCCTGTTCAACGCTCCATTGTGGCAGATTTCCTGCAGTCTCTTGGGGAAAAGACGTTAGAGGGAAAAGCAAATCAGCCCTCCGCCTCCACTTGGTGGAAGACCACCGAGAAGTATGAGGGCGCAGCCAAAAACAAGGCGGCTCCCTCTAGCGATATAATGCTCGGAAAACAGAAGGTGGATTCAGATTATTCCCTCGGCAAGTCACTCAAGAGGACTGACATTGCTGCTCTGGTTGAATCTGCCGTCAAGTCTGGAGCTTTGCCTCCGCCTCTGCCGGAAAATAATGATGGAAGTGCTAATGCTGTGTATTTGGTGCTTACATCTGAGGATGTTACCGTTGAAGGGTTCTGCATGAGTTCCTGTGGATTCCATGCCACTCTCAATCTATTATCGGACCAGAAATCAACTAGAAGCCGAATAATGGGGAAGGCGGCCGAGAAGCATGAGCAGCTTCAAATCCCATATGCATGGGTTGGAAATTCTGCGAGTCAGTGCCCTGGACAGTGCGCGTGGCCATTTCATCAGCCCATGTACGGACCCCAGACTCCTCCCCTCGTGGCACCAAACGGAGACGTGGGCATCGATGGCATCATCATCAACATGGCCACAGTTCTGGCAGGAGCAGCCACCAATCCATTCGACACCGGTTACTTCCAAGGGGATGCTGCTGCACCTTTAGAGGCCGTTTCTGCCTGCACTGGAATATATGGAAAGGGGGCTTACTCGGGCTTCCCTGGGGAGCTTCTGATGGATAAAACAACTGGGGCGAGCTACAATGCCCGCGGAGTTAATGGACGGGCATTTCTGCTGCCGGCTATGTGGAATCCGGCTACCAAATCTTGCCAGCCTTTGGTATAATCAATCATTTTTGTAATTGTCAGTCCTAAACCTGCCTAAAGAAGGCAGGAAGCAGGTAGATTTAGGCTCAGAAGAAGTGGCATCTATTATGCCGCATTTCAACCGATATTCTTTATTCTTTACAAAGATTAATACACATTCTTTTGTCTTGAAATATCTTGCAAATTTGGCGAAAACCCTTTTTAAAACCCAGGTTGTTTCATTTCATTTGCTTCTGAAGTTTGAAACATATTGAAATAAACCCAACAAAAACATATTAGAATTTGTGGTTAGGATTCTTCATTTCATTTGCTTAACCAAGAAAAACATATTTGAAGTAGTCGCTAGGTTTCTCTGCCGAATTTCATTCTGCGCCATATGAGCGTTTCATTTTTTACTTTATTTTTCATATTATCTTTCATGGCAGTGGGCACATCCTTGTATTTCGCTTATATGTTTTGGACGGTGTTTCCACATTTGGGCGGACATTTGGGCGTGTTCTTTCATAATTATCAATCAATTTAAAATTGCCATCGTTACACTGGAGCGCTACCATTCACACACATAGATTATGACACCGTCTGTAGTCTTCATCTTCAAGTTGCTTAACAAAGATATGCCTTATAGCTGTGAAACCCGGTCTTTGTATTTTTGAATGCTTATATCAACTGTTGTCTTTCTCATTGTTCGTTACCCGAATTTTCGAAACATGAATGCCCAAGCAAGGCACAACTGCTTCGTCGAATTTTATGAATC
This sequence comes from Pinus albicaulis, assembly GCA_034641835.2. Classification (NCBI taxonomy): domain Eukaryota; kingdom Viridiplantae; phylum Streptophyta; class Pinopsida; order Pinales; family Pinaceae; genus Pinus; species Pinus albicaulis. The sequence continues at coordinate 833,435,586 of CM076572.1, read as the reverse complement.
TTCAATCCTCTAAGCAGAGGACAACGTTGTATGCTTTGCTGTTACGCCCTTCACATCACCCAGTTTTGTGGCCTCGGTAAACAACGACAAAACATTATGCTGTGAGAAGTCACTATTAGTGACTATTTTATGGAGATCAAAAGAGGAATGGGTAATGTTGTAAATAGCACATTGAGATTTGTTCACGGCATACATCAATTATAGGCATAATATTTCATATGTTTGTTTATCCCAACGGAATCAACATTGACCACCCTCTTCCATTGGGAACGGAACCAAAATCAAAGTGTGAAAAGGTTATGAAATATTATTCTCATAGGTCAAGTAGGCCATTCGGATGGGAACCAAAATCAAAGAGTGAAAAGGCAATGAAATACTATCTCTATACTATTGGGAACCAAAATCAAAGTGTGAAAATGTTATAGAAATACTAGCCACTAGTAATAGGGAATTAGCAACCAAAATTAAAATGTGAAAATGTTACGAAATACTAGTCACTTTGATACGAATTAGCAACCAAAATAAAAGTGTGAAAAAATATTATAAAATACTAATCACTTTCAAAGTTTGAAAAGGTTATAAAATACTACTCACTTTTGATAGGGAATTAGCAACTTGAGATGTTCACGACATACATCAATTGTTGACATAATATTTCATATGTTTGTTTATCTCAGCGGAATCAACATTGGCCACCCTCTCCATTCCATTGGGAACCGAAATCAAAGTGTGAAAAGGTTATGAAATACTATCCCCATAGGTCACGCATGTCATTCTAATGGGAACCAAAATCAAAGAATGAAAAGGCTATGAAATTCTATTCCCATAGGTCACGTATGACATTCCATTGGGAACCAAAATCAAAGTGTGAAAAGGTTATAGAAGTACTAGCCACTTTTGATAGGGAATTAGCAACCAAAATCAAAGTGTGAAAAGGTTATGAAATACTAGCCACTTTTGATAGGAATTAGCAACCAAAATCAAAGTGTGAAAAGGTTATAAAATACTAGTCACTTTCAAAGTGTGAAAATGTTATAAAATACTAGTCACTTTTGATATGGAGTTAGCAACTTGAGATGTTCACAACATACATCAATTGTTGGCATAATATTTCATATGTTTGTTTATCCCAATGAAATCAACATTGGCCACCCTCTCCATTCCATTGGAAATCAAAATCAAAGTGTGAAAAGGTTATGAAATACTATCCTCACAGGTCACGTAGGCCGTTCTAATGGGAACCAAAATCAAAGAGTGAAGAGGCTATGAAATACTATCCCCATAAGTCACGTAGGCCATTCCATTGGGAACCAAAATCACAGTGTGAAAAGGTTATCGAAATACTAGCCACTTTCGATAGGGAATTAGCAACCAAAATCAAAGTGTGAAAAGGTTATGAAATACTAGCCACTTTTGATAGGAATTAGCAACGAAAATCAAAGTGTGAAAAGGTTATAAAATACTAGTCACTTTTGATAGGGAATTAGCAACTTGAGATGTGATTGGAGCGAAGATCTCAGACTCTAACGAGATACCTATCTTTCCAGTATTACTATAACAGACCATGTCAGATCTAAGGATTTGAGCATAAGTGGATGGGATGGTAAACTACCATCCCATCCACTCGAGCTAAGAGCTAGTTGATAGATGTCTCTCTCTATTATCATCCTTATTTTCTTTTTTACAACTATGATACACTTCCAAACTTGAGCATGACAAAAATAATGAAAGATCTCATGGAGTTGTAGGTTCCTTAATAAATTTTAATTTTTGCAACTTTCTATAGTATAGAAATAACTTGCATTAGTTATAAGAATTTGAGCAAACCACACTTACGAACCCATGCTTTATTGACCCAACCACACCTATGATAAACATTTGACCAATCCACAACTTAATCTAAAGGATATGAAGAATTTATGTAGAAATCCACACTTATTAGAAAGATTTGACTAATTAGAATATAAGTATTTAGGGGTTTCTAGAGTGCATTATATTAGATATCATTTTTTTGGATTCCACTGCGTTAAGTAAGTCATTCATCTATGACCACTTCCATGAGAGGTATTCACCACTTCCATGAGAGGTAGTCGCAACTGACTAATTTCTCATGATTTTTTAATATTCCACTTATCACTCTTTGCATCGGGTGATGCTCACCGGGGTGAAGAAGTGGGATTAAAACTAGTGAAATGAATCACATAGTGTCACCTCCGGGGCTTGCACTCGGTAACCAGGACTTCCCAGGGAGGTCACCCATCCCATATCGCCTCTGGCTCAAGCGCGCTTAACTGTGGAGTTTTTCTCACAATCAAGCCAACTTAGTTTGCTACCCCATTCTCACAATCAAGCCAACTTAGTTTGCTACCCCATTTGCAAAACCTTAGCAAGTATTGTGCTTCATGAACCATTCAAGTAGAGCTCCATTCTAAGGTTTTGGAAATGGGGTAGCAAGTTAAGTGGGCTTGATTGTGGGGAAAACTCCACAGTTAAGCACACTTGAGCTAGAGGTGATCTGGGATGGGTGACCTCCCGGGAAGTCCTGGTTACCGGGTGCAAGCCCCAAAAGTGATGAATGACACTATGTGATTCATTTCACAAGTTTCAATCCCACTTCTTCGCCCAGTGCTAAGTGTACTATTCAAAAATCATGAGAAATTAGTCAGTTACGACTACCTCACATGGAAATGGTCATAGATGAATGACTTACTTAATGCAGTTGAATCCCAAAAAATGATATCTAATTAGAATATAATTAAATTTTTCCCATCTATACTCAATAATTAGAATATTATTTAATTTAGCCAATCTACATTTACGAGAGTATAAATTTCACTTGCATTCTTACATCTTAAGTAATTTTTTTATAATAAAATCATCTTTTATAAGGTTTGATAAGGGTTTGAACAATACTATTTCTATTATAATTAGAAATACACACTTATTTGAAATATATTTTTATTATAATTAGAAATCCATACTTATTAGAAATATTGGACTAATTAAGATATAATTTAATTTAGTCCATCTATACTCAATAATTAGAATGAATATTATTTAATTTAGTCAATCTATATTTACCAAGGTATAAATTTCACTAACATTCTTATATCTAAAGTAAATTTTTAATAAAAAAATCATCTTTGTATAAGGTTTGATATTTATTTTTGGTGTAGTCTAACTTATAGAAGAAATAACCTTTTTTCAGCGAAATTAACCAAAATACAGCAATACAATTTCAATATTTTTTGTTGTTTAAAATACATTTTGAATGCATAAATCGATTCAACACCCTAAAAAACCCATGTAACTTTCTAATTATGCAGTTTAAACAATTTAAACTCAAGTTTTTAAATAAGCCAAATGGCTAAGTATTTTTATTTAATAGAGAAGTCAGGTTGGGCTTAGGCCAGAACAACCATCAGTACAAGACTACAAACTTTAATCCTATTACAATCTGGATTGTTGCTCGTGAAATTCAAATTTGTGTAGGATTTCCGTCGTTTATACTGAGATCTCTATGAGGAAGGAGGCAACCTTTATTGGCGTAGCTGTCTGCTTCTTTGTTTGAATATCTAAGGATGTGAAAGCATTTAAAAGAAGTAAATTCAAGAAAAATGTATCTCAGCCTATGTAAGCTCTTATTTATGACAACATCATTAAACTAATCTTTCGAATGTATATTTTTGATTAATATTCTCGAGTCTCCGAATGCTTGCAGCGCTCTAAATCCTCTTTCTCTAGCGATTTGGAAAGCTTTTAGCAAGCTCAGGATTTCTGCTTGGTTGTTTGTTCGTTGTCCTAGACCCCAGCAAAAGGTTTCTTTAATAGTTCCATTCAGAGAATAAATGAGGCCTCCAACATTTGTTGTCCTGAGATTTCCTTTGGAGGCACCATCGAAGAAGACCGTTGTTGTTCCCTGCTTCCTCCACCAGCTTTGAAAATTTTTGTCCGTGTCCCTTAACCTCCACTCAAGATTGAGAGGGGGTTTGAAAACTCTTTGAATCCTATGTCGGAAGACAAAGGTCCCAAACCATTTCTTTTCCTTAGGGAGTAAAGTGATTTCAGATTTGAGGGGTTGGTTGCTTAGAGTTTCAAAAAGGAGAGCTTTCGCTTTAACAACTACAGTGGAGGGAGTCCAAGTAGTATTATTGAAGATCTGTTCATTCGTGGCGAGCCATATTTTCCAGCGAACAAACTTGGGGATGGTGATCCAAACCCAGGCCCAAAGGAGCTTGTTGGAGATGGCCAGAGGGTATCAATCCTTCCATGAGGAGAAGAGTTCCACTACTGAGATTTGGGAGAGGGCGACGATGTTGAGCCTGTGAAGAGTGAAGGTCCAAACTTCGTTGGCGAAAGGGAAGTCAATGAAGAGGTGCTCAGAGGTTTCAAGAGCTTGTTTGCAATGGGCACATCTGTGCGGACTAGCAATGCTTCTTTTCAAGAGGCTTTCACCTGTTAATTTTTTTTTATGCATTAGCATCCAGAAGAAGAAGTTTATTTTGGGAAGGCCCATTGGATCCCATACTTATAACCAGAAGCTGGCAGGTAGAGACCTATCACGCTGGGGTTGCTGAAGTGAATAAACCTTGGCAGCAAAGTAAGAGTCGGAGGGACCCCAACCCCAAGAATCTTCTGCAAGCTTATGCACCAGGGCAACATCTCTGAGCTCTGATTTAAGAGTTTCCACCTGTTGTAACAAATGATCTGGGATGTTAGTGAAGCTCCAGGATATCCATCTGCTAGACTTGTCCCATTCTAAGATGTCATGGACTGTTTTAATTCCTCTCTCCTTCATCCAATCACGGATCTCAGCAAGACCTGCAAAGTTTGCAAGAGGCTCATGGCCCATGATGTTGTTTGTCCAAAGCTTCACTTTTTTCCCATTTCCAGGGATTCGATACAAATGTTGCTGAAAAAAATTTGTGCTTTTTCTACATAAATTCCAAAGCTACATGCTTTTTTTTATTACTTACCTCCTGTAGTTTTCTTAATGTTGCCCCTTGGATGTATTTTTTCCTGAGCGCGCGACTTGCTGGATGGTGGGAGTTGACATGCGGTTTCCAAAGGATCGTACAGCCTAGGGATATGTTGGCATGATCCAGATCCCTTATTTGGAGGCCGCCATCATGCAAAGGAAGTTTTACAGTTTCCCATTTAACCAAGTGGAACTTGCGTTGGTTCCCTTTGCCTCCATGCCAGAGAAAATCATGCAACAACTTGGTGATTTTCCCAAAAATTGATTTGGGTGCCATTAGAAATGAAGCTTGGTAAATCGAGAGGGCAGAGAGCACCGATTTAATTAAAGTGAGTATTCCTCCATGCGTGAACCACTTTCCTCCCCAGAAATCGATTTTGGTTTTGATTTTGTTTATCACACCTTCCCATAGTGAACTCCTGTTGATGCCCAATGTTAATGGCTGCCCAAGATAATTTATTTTATCCCATCTGGCATATCCAGTGAATCCCAAAATGCATGCTATTCTCTGAGTGTCATTCTCTTCAGCATTCCAGCTGCAACCAACACATTTCCTTTCATTTATCAAAGCTCCAGATACACAACAGAAACCTTGGAGGGTGGCTTTGAACGCAAAGGCAATTCTGCTGGAGACACCTGCCAACATCAGTGAATCATCTTCAAAGAGAACGCGGTTAATTGGTTCCAACCCATTCATAATTCGAAGGCCAGGAGCAGACCCTACAGCCTTGTCCATCTCCAGCTTTCTACAGATCGTGTCCGCCAAGAGGATGTACAGGAAAGGGGAGAGAGAAAACCCTTGCCTCAATCCCCTCATAGGTTGGAAATAATTGGTTGGCCTCCCATATACAAGTGGAGCTACCCAAGGCTTGCTGGTGTGGGCTTTAATCAAATTAACAAATTCTTGTGAAAAACCAAATGAAAGGAGGACTCTGTAAAGAAAGGACAAGTTTACCCTATCAAAGGCATTGGCCATATCCATCTTAACCAGCATACCTTTCTCCTTCCTTAGATTGCTGGAGTGCATGGTTTCCTGAACTTGAATGACATTGTCCAGTATATGTCTACCTTTGAAAAACCCTCCTTGCAAAATGGAGATGAGGCTTCCAAGGAGCGACTTAATTCTATTAGCGAGGAGTTTTGCAATGATCTTGTATGAAGCGTTGTGGAGAGAGATGTGTTTGAACCTTTGGAAGGTCCTGAGGTTTGTATATTTTTGGATTAAGGCAAGGAAGTTTGAGTTGGGGCTGCCCCCCCATCTTTGCTTTTTGCAGGAATCCTTTAATCATTCTGACCAAGTTGAGTTTGATTATGTCCCAGCAAATACTATGGAAATGGATTGAAAACCCATCAGGTCCGGGTGCTTTATTAGGTTCCATGGACCAAATGACATTGCTGATGTCTTCCTTAGTGATCTGCTTCGTGAGAGCTGTATTGTCATCTTTTGTTACCAATGAAGGAATGTTGTTGAGGAATTGTGTGATTTCCTCTTCACTTCCATCATTTCCTTTGCTGTATAGATGTTGGAAATGAGTGTCTGTAGCATTTTTAATTTGGTCAATTCCTTTTCAGATTGTCCCTTCAGTGGTAGTGATTTCTGAGATATGGTTGTGGGAGAGATGGGCTCTGAATTGTCAGTGGAAATAAGAGGTGTTCCTATATTTGGATTCCAACCAAATAATGCGAGACTTTAATCTCCAATATTCCTCTTCATTACGAAAGGAATGATAGGAGATGGATTGGGCACTTTTTTCTTTGGCCAGTTCAACTATTGTGATGTCTTTGGAATCCATTTCTATCTGAATATCTTCCAATTGCTGCACTGCTTCCTTTCTTTGACTGCTAGGTGTGTTTGTAGGCTTTTTGCTCCATTCATTGAGATCTTTCTTTGTGGCTTTTAACCTCTGTTCCCACACATAGCTGGGAGAGCCTATGACAGTGGTGGACCAAGCCATTCAGACTGTTTCAAGGAATCCATATTTACCATTCCAAAGTGGACTAAATATGAACGGAATTAGACCCAAGTTTTCTTCCTCCTCCAGCGAAAGAAGAATGGGTTTATGATCTGAAGTAAGCTTATGAAGAATTTTTGAGGAGACGAGCCTCCTTTCCATCAACATTAAGCTTTGGATGAGAAATCTGTCCAATCTGGTCAAGATGTGGTCTTCCCTTGTCTTGTTATTGGTCCAAGTGTATAATCCTTTCTTTGGCTTGAAGTACAATAGATCCCATTGGAGAACTATGCCTTCAACCGCATGTATCATTTGATCCCTGTTACTGCTGCCTCCTCTTTTGATCAGGAGATCAAGTCATAATGCTAAAAAATGAAAGTGCTCGAAATAGGTTCGAACCTGAGCGTGTGGAAAGGTCTCATCGTTGTGGTTCCGGTGCTGTGAACGGTTCAAAAAACCGATGTCATATGAGGAAGATATCGTGTTCTATTCGTTTTCCCAAACAACAAAATTTTTGTGACTAGATGCCCAGTCAGCTTGTAGGTACAGTGAGCATAATATTCTGGAAATATTCCATTTTCTTATGAGCCTATGTGATAGTGCCACGTGGCACATTGTGGGCCATTGGATTTTGATGGTACGAATCTGTTCTGGACCGTTGGATGTGTTTATGGTTGGGTGAATGATTGAGTGACACGTGGCAAGTCCGCACGCTGCCACATGTCCTCACAAGGTTGGTGTAAAATTTTTGTGGAGTCAACGGGGGTCGAACCCGCGACCTCTTGTCCGCATGCAAGACCTCTTACCAATCCACTTGTGGGGTGATTCTTACCCCTATAGGCCTCCATACATATTTAAAGTTTGTTAATGTTTGTGTTGAGGGCTTGGGGAGGCCAGCCTCGAAGGGCTAGCCCCCCCTCTTATGTGACCGAGCACTAGAACCGTGTTTCTTTGTTAAACCGTCAGCAAACTAAACCGCCGTGACTGTTGGTTCACATGGGTGTTAACCGTAACCTATAATTTTAAAACTGGCGGGAACTCAAACTGTAACCTCCAGCATGAAGATTGTTCACATGGCGTTGTGACATTTGTTGCAACGGTTAAAGATTACGGAACATCGCATTCCAGGTTCCAGCATATCTGGCGGGGTTGTTTACCTTGTTCACATGTGGAAGTTTAATGTTTTAGTGTGACGACCAATGTTGCGGATTATGGAACCGCGTAACTCGGGGTTCCAATTTTAAACGATGGGAATTCAAACCATTAGCAGAAGATATGGTGGGGGTGGCATGTGACTGCCCCGCCACTCACAGTTAATGCCAAACTTAACCACCCGAAAGATATGGAGCGCGCCCCGAAATTTGGGGTTAACCATTAATTTATCTGTAGTTAACTTTCGGTGTCCATATTTAGTGGAGCATTTCTAGCTGTCATTGGGAAAAATGCACGGGGAGGTCAATTTTTGACCAAATTTGGTGAAACATGAGTCTACCTAGACTAATTTGAGCATTATGGAGCCATTAGTGTAGAGAAAAAAACCATTAGAGGCTTGAAAACATATGTAATTTACAATTTTGAGCATAATGACAAAGAGGGACATGCCATTGGGAGCTGGACCAACAGATATAGCCCAAGAGGGGTAAATTTATTCATCATGCCTATTGTATAAAACTTATGTGTGAATGTTTTTCTCTGTTATGCACTACTGTTCAATGTTTTTAAGGCTTATTTACATGCTTAAAGTTCACTAATTCATCTAATTTTCATGGTTAAAACTCTCATACCTTAAGCAAACTTATGGAGACAATTTGTATGTGTTTATTTAACTGAAAGAACACTTAGCACAACAGAATTAATACACTCCTTTCAGATCAAGTTGGTATCAGAGCGAGAGTTTTATCTTTGGTGTTTTTATGTGCAAGGATTTGTTAACTGTTTGCAAGGGTTTTCATGCTTACTAGGCTCAAGCTTAAGAGAGGAGAAGGCAAATTGGTGGAAGCAAGAGGTTCTCAAAGTGAGCCACAACAAAGGAGGGCAATATTGCCACATTCTCCACCACCTAGTTCACCTCCAAGAGAAGCAGAAACAACATCAAGCATGCCTCCAGGGGAAGAAGAAACCCATGAAGAGGTGGATCCAAAAGAGGAAGAAAGAGTGTTTAGAAAAGCATTCCTTGACATGACTGAAATGGTGAGAGTCCTTGATCAAGAAAGGAATGAAAGACTAGAAGGAGAAGGATCAAAACTTCACAAGGAAGGTCAGGGATCATCAGGAGGTCACAATGATGAAGACAGATCAAAGAAGGGCGATGGAGGAAATGGAGGCAGTGGAAAGTCACCATCCTCACCCTCATCATCATCATCCTCTACTTCATCTTCAGTACACGAGTCACACAAGTCAAAGAACACTGGTAAAAGTCATTTTCTAAAACGTGATGTTAAGTTTGAATTGCCAATGTTTAATGGTGAAGTCAATGTAGAAAATCTTGATAATTGGCTTAGGCAATTGGAGGTTTATTTGAGAATTCAAAACCTTCATGATGATGACACCAAAATCCAACTAGATTAATTGAGGATGGAAGGTGCAGCTCTTGTTTGGTAGGAAGCCAAGACAAAGGAGGAGATAAAAAAGCATGGTAATATTATTCTATCATGGACTGATTTCATTGCTGCAATAAAACAACACTTTTATCCATTAGCTCACATGCAGAAAACCATAATGAACTAGCAAAATTTTAGACAATTGAAAGGACAAAATGTACAAGACTACACCCAAGAATTTAGGAGAAGAACTCTCTTATTAGGGGTAGATTTGCAGAGTCAGGATACTTTGCTCAAGTACATAGGGGGCTTACATAGCTACCTTAGACATACTATCCTCATGTTTAATTCTACAAGCCTAGATGAGGTATGTGTTTAAGCTACACATTTAGAAGCTAGAGGGAAAAATACTTTTGAAGAGGGTAGAAATAAGCCTTTTAAGGGGAAAAACAAGAGAGAAGACCTCAAAGGAAAAAGGAAAAAATAATGCATCTATCGAAAGAGGGAGAGAAAGTGGTTTGTAAATATTGTTCAAGAGAAGGCCATGAAGAGAAAAGCATTTGAAACTACATCTTGAAAAGAGACCCAAATTTAACAATAACAAAGGGAAGAAGAAAACTGTAGCTACAACTCAACATGACTTAGGAGAAGATTCAGGTGATGAAACTAAAATTACAGCCATGAGACTGAAGAACATGAAGGGGAAAGAAATTGAAACAAAACCCAGTACTAGTACTTCAAACTGTCACATAGAAGCTCCAAATGAAGAAGAGAGAATTGAATTGTTTCATGTGAGGGTCATATACAAACATACCAAGATTGATACACTGTTTGACACTAGTTCACAAGCAAATTTAATCTCTGAAGACTTGGTCAAGAAACTTAATCTTGACACCATTCCACATCCAAAACCATATCTGCTTGGGTGGATTTGCAAGGATGCAAATTTACAGGTTTCAAAGAAGTGCATATTGCGCTTTGCAATAACTGCACTTTTTGTTGACGCAGTTGAATTAGATGTCTTTCCACTTGATATTATAGATGTTGTGTTGGGCAGTCCTTACTTGTATGACAATAAATCTATCTTCCATCTCCATGAGAACAAATAACATGTGTTCAAAGATGGAAGGGAGTACATTGTTAGAGCACATCGCAAGAAGACAAAAATTGCAATGGTAAATGCTGGATAGGTAAAAAGGCTGGTGAATTCAAATAAGAATTTTGTTCTTCTAATGATTAAGCCTAACGCTGATGTTAATTATGAGTCATTTGAAGATTGTGATCCTAAGTTTAAATCAGATTTATATGATGTAGTTAATGCACATCATGAGATATTTCAGGAGGCAACAGATTTGTATCCTAAAAAAGAGATTCAACATGAAATTCAGTTTCAAAAAGATTGTCCTCTTCCAAATATCGACATGTATCACATGTCGATAATGAAGAATACTATAAAAATTTATATACACAATAATGTATTCCGAACTCCCCTAATCTAAATGTAAATGTGAATGTGAATCCGAATCCTTGAAAGCTTGCATTCATGTACTCCGTAGCGCACTGGAAACAGCGACCCCGTGGGCCAGCTCATAATGTTCTTCGCAATGGGGAGCGATAATATTTTGTTAATGCACGCATGCACGTAGGCAGAAACCTACCACGAATCCTAGGCGGTGAATGAGCTGTTCATTGATTACATAGTTGTTGTTATTTCAGGGGCGGTTAGCTTCAACCGAGGCGTTGACTATGATGTAATTGGCAAGTGGGCAGAGTCGGCATACAGGGTAGCTTGAGTTCGCAGGAAAAGCTGAAACGTAGAAGAAAGGGACCGTTCCCTCCGACATGTATCATTGTCATGTGGAATGGCGCCAACATAGCTGTCTTCACTAATGAAGGAAGTCGTGAAGGAACTTGGAAGGCCTCTGGAAATTGCCAGTCTACAACGTAAATATATATAATAATGCATGCCAGCGCGGCGCTGCTCTGTCAATCGCTTTCACAATTTCATAACCGCGTCCTTCACTTTGCCCTATTTATATATCGCTCCTCCTCATCTTCTCAGTACACAGCCTCCTCCAGTTTCCAATTACTTCTTACACTATTTTTCTTGCCGCCTAAAGTTGTGTAACGAATTCTGACGCTGTTGCAGTGTTTTCTTTTTCTTGATTGTCCAGAGAGTTTTCTTTTTCTTGATTGTCTGATAGATAAGGAGTGTCGCAAGTTATTTCATTAGTTTGCCTTAAAATGGCTTCTTGTGTTTCACGGTTTCGACTTACCGCCATTCTGCATATGGCCGTTTGTATGGCGATGTTATTTGCATATTCTGCTGCTTTTTCTGGACAGTCGAGGAAACTTACAGCTTTGGTGGCAGACCCGGCTGTTGTTTTGACTTACCATGATGGTCCTCTGCTCTCTACCAGTGGGGTGATCACTGTCCATTTGATCTGGTATGGGCAATTCACCCCTGTTCAGCGCTCAATTGTTGCAGATTTCCTGCAGTCTCTTGGGGCAAATACATTAGAGGGAAAAGCAAATCAGCCCTCCGCCTCCACTTGGTGGAAGACCACCGAGAAGTATGAGGGCGCAGCCAAAAACAAGGCGGCTCCCTCTAGTGATATAATGCTTGGAAAACAGAAGGTGGATTCAGATTATTCCCTCGGCAAGTCACTCAAGAGGACTGACATTGCTGCTCTGGTTGAAGCTGCCGTCAAGTCTGGAGCTTTGCCTCCGCCTCTGCCGGAAAATAATGATGGAAGTGCTAATGCTGTGTATTTGGTGCTTACATCTGAGGATGTTACCGTTGAAGGGTTCTGCATGAGTTCCTGTGGATTCCATGCCAGTCTCAATCTATTATCGGACCAGAAATCAACTAGAAGCCGAATAATGGGGAAGGCGGCGGAGAAGCACGAGAAGCTTCAAATCCCATATGCATGGGTTGGAAATTCTGCGAGTCAGTGCCCTGGACAGTGCGCGTGGCCATTTCATCAGCCCATGTACGGACCCCAGACTCCTCCCCTCGTGGCACCAAACGGAGACGTGGGCATCGATGGCATCATCATCAACATGGCCACAGTTCTGGCAGGAGCAGCCACCAATCCATTCGACACCGGTTACTTCCAAGGGGATGCTGCTGCACCTTTAGAGGCCGTTTCTGCCTGCACTGGAATATATGGAAAGGGGGCTTACTCGGGCTTCCCTGGGGAGCTTCTGATGGATAAAACAACTGGGGCGAGCTACAATGCCCGCGGAGTTAATGGACGGGCATTTCTGCTGCCGGCTATGTGGAATCCGGCTACCAAATCTTGCCAGCCTTTGGTATAATCAATCATTTTTGTAATTGTCAGTCCTAAACCTGCCTAAAGAAGGCAGGAAGCAGGTAGATTTAGGCTCAGAAGAAGTGGCATCTATTATGCCGCATTTCAACCGATATTCTTTATTCTTTACAAAGATTAATACACATTCTTTTGTCTTGAAATATCTTGCAAATTTGGCGAAAACCCTTTTTAAAACCCAGGTTGTTTCATTTCATTTGCTTCTGAAGTTTGAAACATATTGAAATAAACCCAAGAAAAACATATTAGCATTTGTAGTTGGATTCTTCATTTCATTTACAACACCCAAGAAAACATATTTGAAGTAGTGGCTAGGTTTCTCTGCCGAATTTCATTCTGCGCCATATGAGCGTTTCATTTTTTACTTTATTTTTCATATTATCTTTCATGGCAGTGGGCACATCCTTGTCTTTCGCTTATATGTTTTGGACGGTGTTTCCACATTTGGGCGTTTTCTTTCATAATTATCAATCAATTTAAAATTGCCATCGTTACATTGGAGCGCTACCATTCACACACATAGATTATGACACCATCTGTAGTCTTCATCTTCAAGTTGCTTAACAAAGATATGCCTTATAGCTGTGAAACCTGGTCTTCGTATTTTTGAATGCTTATATCAACTGTTGTCTTTCTCATTGTTCGTTACCCGAATTTTCGAAACATGAATGCCCAAGCAAGGCACAACTGCTTCGTCGAATTTTATGAATCTTCAATCCTCTAAGCAGAGGACAACGTTGTATGCTTTGCTGTTACGCCCTTCACATCACCCAGTTTTGTGGCCTCGGTAAACAACGACAAAACATTATGCTGTGAGAGGTCACTATTAGTGACTATTTTATGGAGATCAAAGAGGAACGGGTAATGTTGTAAATAGCACATTGAGATTTGTTCACGGCATACATCAATTATAGGCATAATATTTCATATGTTTGTTTATCCCAACGGAATCAACATTGACCACCCTCTTCCATTGGGAACGGAACCAAAATCAAAGTGTGATAGTTTATGAAATATTATTCTCATAGGTCAAGTAGGCCATTCAGATGGGAACCAAAATCAAAGAGTGAAAAGGCAATGAAATACTATCTCTATACTATTGGGAACCAAAATCAAAGTGTGAAAATGTTATAGAAATACTAGCCACTGCTAATAGGGAATTAGCAACCAAAATTAAAATGTGAAAATGTTACGAAATACTAGTCACTTTGATACGAATTAGCAACCAAAATAAAAGTGTGAAAAAATATTATAAAATACTAATCACTTTCAAAGTTTGAAAAGGTTATAAAATACTACTCACTTTTGATAGGGAATTAGCAACTTGAGATGTTCATGACATACATCAATTGTTGACATAATATTTCATATGTTTGTTTATCCCAACGGAATCAACATTGGCCACCCTCTCCATTCCATTGGGAACCGAAATCAAAGTGTGAAAAGGTTATGAAATGCTCTCCCTATAGGTCACGTAGGCCATTCGAATGGGAACCAAAATCAAAGAGTGAAAAGGTTATGAAATACTATCCCTATAGGTCACGTAGGCCATTCCATTGGGAACCAAAATCAAAGTGTGAAAAGGTTGTAGAAATACTAGCCACTTTTGATAGGGAATTAGCAACCAAAATCAAAGTGTGAAAAGGTTATGAAGTACTAACCACTTTTGAGAGGAATTAGCAGAGAAAATCAAAGTGCGAAAAGGTTATAGAAATACTAGCCACTTTTGATAGGGAATTAGCAACCAAAATCAAAATGTGAAAAGGTTATGAAATACTAGCTACTTTTGATAGGAATTAGCAATGAAAATCGAAGTGTGAAAAGGTTATAAAATACTAGTCACTTTCAAAGTGTGAAATAGTAGTCACTTTTGATAGGGAATTAGCAACTTGAGTTGTTCACGGCATACATCAACTGATGGCATAATATTTCATATGTTTGTTTATCCCAATGGAATCAACATTGGCCACACTCTCCATTTGGGAATCGAAATCAAAGTGTGAAAAGGTTATGAAATACTATCCCCATAGGTTACGTAGGCTATTCTAATGGGAACGAAAATCAAAGAGTGAAAAGGCTATGAAATACTATTCCCATAGGTCATGTAGGCCATTCCATTGGGAACCAAAATCAAAGTGTGAAAAGGTTATAGAAATACTAGCCACTTTTGATATAGAATTAAAAACCAAAATTAAAGTGTGAAAAGGTTATGAAATACTAGCCACTTTTGATAGGAATTAGCAACCAAAATCAAAGTGTGAAAAGGTTATAAAATACTAGCCACTTTCAGAGTGTGAAAAGGTTATAAAATACTCATCACTTTTGATAGGGAATTAGCAACTTGAGATGTTCACGACATACATCAATTGTTGGCATAATATTTCATATGTTTGTTTATCCCCAACATTGGCCACCCTCTCCATTCCATTGGGAATCGATATCAAAGTGTGAAAAGGTTATGAAATGCTATCCCCATAGGTCACGTAGGCCATTCTAATGGGAACCAAAATCAAAGAATGAAAAGGTTATGAAATACTATTCCCATAGGTCACGTAGGCCATTCCATTGGGAACCAAAATCAAAGTGTGAAAAGGTTATAGAAATACTAGCCACTTGTGATAGGGAATTAGCAACCAAAATCAAAGTGTGAAAAGGTTATGAAATACTAGCCACTTTTGATAGGAATTAGCAACGAAAATCAAAGTGTGAAAAGGTTATAAAATACTAGTCACTTTCAAAGTGTTAAAATGTTATAAAATACTAGTCACTTTTGATAGGGAGTTAGCAACTTGAGATGTTCACAACATACATCAATTGTTGGCATAATATTTCATATGTTTGTTTATCCCAACGGAATCAACATCGGCCACCCTCTCCATTCCATTGAAAACCGAAATCAAAGTGTGAAAATGTTATGAAATACTATCCCCATAGGTCACGTAGGCCATTCTAATGGGAACCAAAATCAAAGAGTGAAGAGGCTATGCAATACTATCCCCATAGGTCACGTAGGCCATTCCATTGGGAACCAAAATCAAAGTGTGAAAAGGTTATGAAATACTAGCCACTTTTGATAGGAATTAACAACCAAAATCAAAGTGTGAAAAGGTTATAAAATACTAGTCACTTTCAAAGTGAGAAAAGGCTATAAAATACTAGTCACTTTTGATAGGGAATTAGCAACTTGAGATGTGATTGGAGCCAAGATCTCAGACTCCAACGAGATACCTATCTTTCCAATATTACTATAACCGACCATGTCAGATGTAAGGACTTGAGCATAAGTGGATGGGATGGTAAACTACCATCCCTACCACTCGAGCTAAGAACTAGTTGATAGATGTCTCTCTCTATTATCATCCTTATTTTTTTTTTGACAACTATGATACACTTCCAAACTTGAGCATGACAAAAATAATGAAAGATGTCATGGAGTTGTAGGTTCCTTAATAAATTTTAATTTTTGAAACTTTAGATAGTATAGAAATAACTTGCAATGGATTTGAGCAAACCACACTTACCAACCCATGCTTTATTGACCCAACCACACCTATGGTAAACATTTGACCAATCCACAAGTTAATCTAGAGGATATGAAGAATTTATGTAGAAATCCACACTTATTAGAAAGATTTGACTAATTAGAATATAAGTATTTAGGGGTTTCTAGAGTGCATTAGGGGTGAAGAAGTGGGATTAAAACTAGTGAAATGAATCACATAGTGTCACTTCCGGGGCTTGCACTCGGTAACCAGGACTTCCCAGGAGGTCACCCATCCCAGATCCCCTCTGGCTCAAGCGCGCTTAACTGTGGAGTTTTTCTCACAATCAAGCCAAATTAGCTTGCTACCCCATTTGCAAAACCTTAGCAAGTATTTTGCTTCAAGTAGAGCTCCATTCTAAGGTTTTGGAAATGGGGTAGCAAGTTAAGTGGGCTTGATTGTGGGGAAAACTCCACAGTTAAGCACACTTGAGCTAGAGGCGATCTGGGATGGGTGACCTCTTGGGAAGTCCTGGTTACCGGGTGCAAGCCCTAGAAGTGATGAATGACACTATGTGATTCATTTCACAAGTTTCAATCCCACTTCTTCGCCCAGTGCTAAGTGTACTATTCAAAAATAATGAGAAACTAGTCAGTTACGACTACCTCACATGGAAATGGTCATAGATGAATGACTTACTTAACGCAGTTGAATCCCAAAAAATGATATTTAATTAGAATATAATTTAATTTTTCCCATCTATGCTCAATAATTAGAATATTATTTAATTTAGCCAATCCACATTTACGAGGGTATAAATTTCACTCGCGTTCTTACATCTCAAGTAATTTTTTTATAATAAAATCATCTTTTATAAGGTTTGATAAGGGTTTGAACAATACTATTTCTATTATAATTAGAAATACACACTCATTTTTTTTTTCTAAGTAAATTTGATCTATTAACAAGTGGGTATAATTACATCGAGACCGAAGTCAGTTACTGCTGCCTTGGAGGCAGAAAATTCAGGAAAAAACAGTGTTGAAGACTGTCGAGACCCACGCAGGGGTGCAAAACCATAGTTTTCCAAGAGATACTGTGACCCAGAAGATACAAAAAAGGCTAGAAAACATCAAAGCTTCCATAACAGAAAAAAACCCAGTAGTTTGGGTGACAGAGACAGAAAAAAGACCAAGCCACGAACCCATTAGTCTTCCGGAGGCTCCTCCTCAATCCTGCACCAGCCGGTGGCGTGCATGTCTGAAGCAGGCTCATCATGAGAAGCCGGGGCAACATGATCAGCAGAGAGCATATCTTCATCCAGAACCGGTTTAGCAGGGCGAGACTGAGGCTGCGCTGGGAAATTGACACCACCCAAATTGAAAGCCGAGAATTGGGTGTCAGGAGCAGAAACGTTCGCCACTGGAGCAGCCGGATGAGAGCCGACCTCCCCCTGAACGCTGTCTTCCAAGAACACCACTGAGAGAATTGTTGTTATCCGAGGGCGATTGAGACTGCTGTTGAAAGTAAACCGAGCCGAGCCTGTAGTTGTAGCCGAGGAGGCAGGAGGAGGGTGCAAATGAGGACCCCAAAAAAGGCGATAATCATGCATGCGCCCCCAACCAGAACGAGTTCTGGGATAGTGGCTCGAGCCTTCCCCAAAGGAGGAGTCCGGAGAAGGGCTGGAGAGAGCATGGGGAGGATGTCTCCGCGAGCTTCCCCTTCGGCTTCTTAAACGATGTTGTAACCTTGGCATGGTGCGAAGGAGCAGGTACCAGAAAGCGCTCAGGATCACAAAGAAAGCCGAAAGGGAACTGAACAGCGGGTTCCAGAATGCGCTCAAGACCAGAATGAAAGCGGAATGATAAACCGAGAGTGGGCTCAACAGCGGCTTGACAATCCCAGGAGAATGAGCGTCCCTCCACATAAAACGCACCATACACTGGTCGAATCTCTCCCACCTATGAACACAGCGAACAAAGACTCCAGAACAAATCTGAAGGAAAGCCATGAGCCGGGGATAAATATCCTGTTGCAATCGAAACCCATCCACATCGCACCAAGCCTGAACATAAACCCAGTCCGTCCTTTCCATACCCAAACGATCAATAATCTTAACTGCTTTCATGGTGAAAATCCCGCCGAAGCATGCGGAGGGGAGGTTAGTGACAGTCCAAAATGCGCGAGAGCAGAGGTGTGCAGTGTCCATGGCATTGGAATGAGGGGAGGATAAATGGAGCCATCCGGAGGGCAGCTGTCCGCATAACTCCTCGTACCCACAGGCCAGATGGCGGCAGAGCCCAGATGCCCTCCGTCCCATCCCATTAAAATTACATTGAATCACCCATGTCAGGGATGATACACACTTATTAGAAACATATTTTTATTATAATTAGAAATCCATACTTATTAGAAATATTGGACTAATTAAGATATAATTTAATTTAGTCCATCTATACTCAATAATTAGAATGAATATTATTTAATTTAGTCAATCTATATTTACCAAGGTATAAATTTCACTAGCATTCTTATATCTAAAGTAAATTTTTAATTAAAAAATCATCTTTGTATAAGGTTTGATATTTATTTTTGGTGTAGTCTAACTTATAGAAGAAATAACCTTTTTTCAACAAAATTCACCGAAATACAACAATACAATTTTAATATTTTTTGTTGATTAAAATACATTTTTGAATGCATAAATTGATTCAACACCCTAAAAAACCCATATAACATTCTAATTATGCAGTTTAAACAATTTAAGCTCAAGTTTTTTTTTTTTTAAAACTGAAATGGCTAAGTATTTTTATTTAATAGAGAAGTCAAGTTGGGCTTAGGCCAGAACAACCATCAGTACAAGACTACAAACTTTGATCCTATTACAATCTGGATTGTTGCTCATGGAATTCAAATTTGTGTAGGATTTTCGTCATTTATACTGAGATCTCTATGAGGAAGGAGGCAACCTTTATTGGTGTAGCTGTCTGCTTCTTTGTTTGAATCTCTAAGGATGTGAAAGCATTTAAAAGAAGTAAATTCGAGAAGAATGTATCTCAGCCTATGTAAGCTCTTATTTAGGACAACATCATTAAACTGATCTTTCGAATGTATATTTTTGATTAATATTCCAGAGTCTCAGAATGCTTGCAGCTCTCTGAATCCTCTTTCTCTAGCGATTTGGCAAGCTTTTAATAGGCTCAGGATTTCTTCTTGGTTGTTTGTTCGTTGTCCTAGACACCAACAAAAGCTTTCTCTAATAGTTCCATCCGGAGAATAAATGAGGCCTCCAACACCCGCTGTCCCGGGATTTCCTTTGGAGGCACCATTGAAGAAGACCGTTGTTGTTCCCTGGGTCCTCCACCAGCGTTGAAAATTTTTGTCCGTGTCCCTTAACCTCCACTCAGGATTGAGAGGGGGTTTGACAACTCTTTGAATCCTGTGCTGGAAGACAAAGGTCCCAAACCATTTCTTTTCCTTAGGGAGTAAAGTGATTTCAGATTTGAGGAGTTGGTTCCTCAGAGTTTCAAAAAGGAGAGCTTTCGCTTTAACAACTACAGTGGAGGGGGTCCAAGTATTATTATTGAAGATTTGTTCATTCGTGGCGAGCCATATTTTCCAGCAAACAAACTTGGGGATGGTGATCCAAACTCAGGCCCAAAGGAGCTTGTTGGAGATGGCTAGAGGGTATCGATCCTTCCATGAGGAGAAGAGTTCCACTACTGAGATTTGGGAGGGGGCGACGATGTTGAGCCCGTGAAGAGTGAGGGTCCAAACTTCGTTGGCGAAAGGGAAGTCAAAGAAGAGGTGGTCAGAGGTTTCAAGAGCTTGTTTGCAATGGGCACATCTGTGCGGACTAGCAATGCTTCTTTTCAAGAGGCTTTCACCTTTTAATTTTTTTTTATGCATTAGCGTCCAGAAGAAGAAGTTTATTTTGGGAAGGCCCATTGGATCCCATACCTGTAACCTATCACACTGGGGTTGCTGAAGTGAATAACCCTTAGCAGTAGAGTAAGAGCCAGAAGGACCCCAACCCCAAGAATATTCTGCAAGCTTATGCACTGGGGCAACATCTCTGAGCTCTGATTTAAGAGTTTCCACCTGTTGTAACAAATGATCCGGGATGTTAGTGAAGCTCCAGGATATCCATCTGCCAGACTCATCCCATTCTGAGATGTCATGGACTGTTGTAATTCCTCTCTCCTTCAGCCAATCACGGATCTCGGCAAGACCTGCAGAGTTTGCAAGAGGCTCATGGCCCATGATGTTGTCTGTACAAAGCTTCACTCTTTTCCCATTTCCAGGGATTTGAGACAGATGTTGCTGAAAAAAATTTGAGCCTTTTCTACATAAATTCCAAAGCTACGTGCTTTTTTTATTACTTACCTCCTGTAGTTTTCCTAATGCTGCCCCTTGGATGTATTTTTTCCTGAGCGCACAACTTGTTGGATGGTGGGAGTCGACATGTAGTTTCCAAAGGATCTTACAACCTAGGGAGATGTTGGCATGATCTGGATCCCTTATCTGGAGGCTGCCATCACGCAAAGGATGTTTTACAGTTTCCCATTTAACCAAGTGGAACTTGCGTTGGTTCCCTTTGCCTCCATGCCAGAGAAAATCGTGCAACAGCTTGGTGATTTTCCCAGAAATTGATTTGGGTGCCATTAGAAATGAAGCTTGGTAAATCGAGAGGGCAAAGAGCACCAATTTAATCAAAGTGAGTAT
The DNA here is from genome assembly GCA_034641835.2 of Pinus albicaulis. Lineage (NCBI taxonomy): Eukaryota > Viridiplantae > Streptophyta > Pinopsida > Pinales > Pinaceae > Pinus > Pinus albicaulis. The sequence continues at coordinate 833,414,577 of CM076572.1, read as the reverse complement.
TCCTCCATGCGTGAGGCACTGTCCTCCCTAGAAATCGATTTTGGTTTCGATTTTTTTTATCACACCTTCCCATAGTGAACTCCTGTTGATGCCCAAAGTTAATGGCTACCCAAGATAATTTATTTTATCCCATCTGGCATATCCAGTGAATCCCAAAATGCGTGCTATTCTTTGAGTGTCATTCTCTTCAGCATTCCAGCTGTAAAAAACACTTTTCCTTTCATTTATCAAAGCTCCGGATACACAGCGAAAACCTTGGAGGGTGGCTTTGAACGCAGAGGCCATTATGCTGGAGACACCTCCCAACATCAGTGAATCATCTTCAAAGAGAACGTGGTTAATTGGTTCCAACCCATTCATAATTCGAAGGCCAGGAGCAGACCCTACAACGTTGTCCATCTCCAGCTTTCTATTGAGCGTGTTCGCCAAGATGATGTACAGGAAAGGGGAGAGAGAACACCCTTGCCTCAATCCCGTCATAGGTTGGAAATAAATGGTTGGCCTCCTGTATACAAGTGGAGCTACCCAAGGCTTGTTGGTGCAGGCTTTAATCAAATTAACAAATTCTTGTGAAAAACCAAATGAAAGGAGGACTCTGTAAAGAAAGGACAAGTTTACCCTATCAAAGGCATTGGCCATATCCAGCTTAACTAGCATACCTTTCTCCTTCCTTAGATTGCTAGAGTGCATGGTTTCCTAAACTTGAATGACATTGTCCAGTATATGTCTACCTTTGACAAACCCTCCTTGTGAAATGGAGATGAGGCTTCCAAGGAGTGACTTAATTCTATTAGCGAGGAGTTTTGCAATGATCTTGTATGAAGCGTTGCGGAGAGAGATGGGCCTGAACCTTTGGAAGGTCCCGAGGTTTGTATCTTTTTGGATTAATGCAAGGAAGGTTGAGTTGGGGCTGCCCCCCATCTTTGATTTTTGCAGGAATCCTTTAATCATTCTGACTAAGTCGAGTTTGATTATGTCCCAACAAATACTGTAGAAATGGATTGAAAACCCATCAGGTCCGGGTGCTTTATCACGTTCCATGGACCAAATGACATTGTTGATGTCTTCCTTAGTGATCTGCTTAGTGAGAGTTGTATTGTCATCTTTGGTTACCAATGAAGGAATTTTGTTGAGGAATTGTGTGATGTCCTCTTCACTGCCATTATTTCCTTTGCTATATAGATGCTGGAAATGAGTGTCTGTAGCATTTTTAATTTGGTCATTTCCTTTTCAGATCGTCCCTTCAGTGGTAGTGATTTCTGAGATATGGTTGTGGGAGAGACAGGCTCTGAATTGCCTGTGGAAATAAGAGGTGTTCCTATCTTTGGATTCCAACCAAAGAATGCGAGACTTTAATCTCCAATAGTCATCTTCATTACGAAAGGAATGATAGGAGATGCATTGGGCACTTTTTTCTTTGGCCGGTTCAGTTATTGTGATGTCTTTGGAATCCATTTCTATCTGAATATCTTCTAATTGCTGCACTGCTTCCTTTCTTTGACTGCTAGGTGTGTTTGTAGGCTTTTTTCTCCATTCATTGAGATCTTTCTTTATGGATTTTAACCTCTGTTCCCACACATAGCTGGGAGAGCCTATGACAGTGGTGGACCAAGCCATTTAGACCGTTTCAAGGAATCCATCTTTACCACTCCAAAGTGGACTAAATCTGAACGGAATTAGACCCAGGTTTTATTCCTCCTCCAACGAAAGAAGAATGGGTTTATGATCTGAAGTGATCTTAGGAAGAATTTTTGAGGAGATGAGCCTCCTTTCCATCAACATTAAGCTTTGGACGAGAAATCTGTCCAATCTGGTTGAGATGTGGTCTTCCCCTGTCTTGTTATTGGTCCAAGTGTATAATCCTTTATTTGGCTTGAAGTCCAATAGATCCCATTGGAGAAATATGCCTTCAACCACATGTATCATTTGATCCTTGTTACTACTGCCTCCTCTTTTGATCATGAGATCAAGTCATAATGCTAAAAAATAAAAGTGCTCGAAATAGGTTCGAACTTGAGTGACTGGAAAGGTCTCGTCGTTGCGGTTTCGGCGCCGTGAACGGTTCGAAAAACCGATGTCATATGAGGAAGATATCGCGTTTTGTTCGTTTTCCCAAACAACAAAATTTTTGTGACTGGATGCCCAGTCAGCTTGCAAGTACAGTCAGCAGAATATTATGGAAATATTCCATTTTCTTATGAGCCTATGTGATGGCACCACGTGGCACATTGTGGGCTATTGGATTTTGATGGTACGAATTTGTTCTGGACCGTTGGATGTGTTTATGGTTGGGCGAATGATTGAGTGACACGTGGCAAGCTCGCAGGCTGCCACGTATCCTCACAAGGTTGGTGTAAAATTTTTATGGAGTTGACGGGGGTTGAACCCATGACCTCCTGTTCGCATGCAAGACCTCTTACCAATCCATTTGTGGGGTGATTCTTACCCCTATAGGCCTCCATACATATTTAAAGTTTTTTAATGTTTGCGTTGAGGGCTTGGGGAGGCCAGCCTCGAAGGGCTAGCCCCCCCTCTTATGTGACCGAGCGCCAGAACCGTGTTTCTTTATTAAACCGTCAGCAAACAAAACCGCCGTGACAGTTGGTTCACATGGGTGTTAACCGCAACCTATAATTTTAAAACTAGCGGCAACTCAAACCGTAACCTCCGACATGAAGATCGTTCACATGGTGTTGTGACATTTGTTGCAACGGTTAAAGATTACGGAACATCACATTCCAGGTTCCAGCATATCCGACGACATTTTTTAACCTGTTCACATGTGGAAGTTTAATGTTTTAGTGCGACGACTAATGTTGCGGATTATGGAACTGTGTAACTCGGGGTTACAACCTTAAACGATGGGAATTCAAACCATTAGCAGAAGATATGGCGGGGGTGGCATGTGACCGCCCTGCCACTCACAGTTAATGCCAAACTTAACCACCCGACAGATTTGGAGTGCGTGCCCAAATTTGGGGTTAACCATTAATTTATTTGTAGTTAACTGCTGGTCTCCACATTTAGTGGAGCTTTTCTAGCTGTCATTGAGAAAAATGCACGGGGAGGTCAATTTTCGACCAAATTTGGTGAAACAAGAGTCTACCTAGACTAATTTGAGAATTATGGAGCCATTGGTGCAGAGAAAAGAACCATTAGAGGCCTACAAACATATGTAATTTACAATTTTGAGCATAATGACAAAGAGGGACGTGCCATTGGGCGCTGGACCAACAGATGTAGCCCAAGAGGGTGAACTGCTTCATCATGCCTATTGTGTAAAACTTATGTGTGAATTTTTTTCTTTGTTATGCATTGTTGTTCAGTATTTTTAAGGCTTATTTACATGCTTAAAGTTCACTAATTCATCTAATTTTCAAGGTTAAAACTCTCATACCTTAAGCAAACTTATGGAGACAATTTGTATATGTTTATTTAACTGAAAGGACACTTAGCACAACAGAACTAATACACTCCTTTCAGATCAAGTTGGTATCAAAGCGATATTTTTATCTCTGGTGTTTTTATGTGCAAGGATTTGTTAACTGTTTGCAAGGGTTTTCATGCTTACTAGGCTCAAGCTTAAGAGAGGAGAAGGGAAATTGGTGGAAGAAAGAGGTTCTCAAAGTGAGCCACAACAAAGGAGGGAAATATTGCCACATTCTCCACCACCTAGTTCACCTCCAAGAGTAGCAGAAGCAGCATCAAGCATGCCTCCAGGAGAAGAAGAAACCCATGAAGAGGTGGATCCAAAAGAGGAAGAAAGAGTGTTCAGGAAAGCATTCCTTGACATGACTGAAATGGTTAGAGTCCTTGATCAAGAAAGGAATGAAAGACTAGAAGGAGAAGGATCCAAACTTCACAAGGAAGGTCAGGGATCATCAGGAGGTCACAATGATGAAGACAGATCAAAGAATGGCAATGGAGGAAATGTAGGCAGTGGAAACTCACCATTCTCACCCTCATCATCATCATCCTCTACTTCATCTTCAGTACACTAGTCACACAAGTCAAAGAACACTAGTAAAAGTCATTTTATAAAACTTGATGTTAAGTTTAAATTGCCAATGTTTAATGGTGAATTTAATGCAGGAAATCTTGATAATTGGATTAGGCAATTGGAGGTTTATTTGAGAATTCAAAACCTTCATGATGATGACACCAAAATCCAACTAGATTCATTGAGGATGGAAGGTGCAGCTTTTGTTTGGTAGGAAGCCAAGACAAAGAAGGAGATAAAAAAACATGGTAAGATTATTCTATCATGGACTGATTTCATTACTGCAATAAAACAACAATTTTATCCATTAGCTCACATGCAGAAATCCATAATGAACTAGCTAAATTTTAGAAAATTGAAAGGACAAAATGTACAAGACTACACCCAAGAATTTAGGAGAAGAACTCTCTTATTAGGGGTATATTTGCAGAGTCAAGATACTTTGCTCAAGTACATAGGGGGATTACATAGCTACCTTAGACATACTATCCTCATGTTTAATCCTACAAGCCTAGATGAGGTGTGTGTTCAAGCTACACATTTAGAAGCTAGAGGGAAAAATACTTTTGAAGAGGGTAGAAACAAGCCTTTTAAGGGGAATAAAAAAGAGAAGACCTCAAAAGGATTAGGAAAAAAGAATGCATCTGTCAAGAAAAAGGGAGAGAAAGTGGTTTGTAAACATTGTTCAAGAGAAGGCCATGACGAGAAAAACTGTTGGAAAATACATCTTGAAAAGAGACCCAAATTTAACAATAACAAAGGGAAGCAAAAAAATGTAGCTACAAATTAGCATGACTTAGGAGAAGATTCAGGTGATGAAACTAAAATTACAGAAATGGGACTGAAGAACATGAAGGGAAAAGAAATTGAAACAAAACCTAGTACTAGTACTTCAAACTGTCACATAGAAGCTCCAAATGAAGAAGAGAGAATGAAACTGTTTCATGTGAGGGTCATATACAAATATACCAAGATTGATACTCTGTTTGACACTGGTTCAAAAGAGAATTTAATCTCTGAAGACTTGGTCAAGAAACTTAATCTTGAGACCATTCCACATCCAAAATCATATCTGCTTGGGTGGATTTGTGTTGGCGAAGAAATAGGTCTTGTAGGCAAGACCCAGGTTCAAAAGTTGGAGCCAACAAGGGTATCCGCTGTAGTCTAGAACCACGCCGGAATTATCACCCTACTCCGGAGAGCAGAGAGTCTCACCCGAGGCATGCCGCGACCACATGCAAAAGGGGAAGAGATCAATGGTGACGGAGGGATCCGCAACTCATGATTAACATAGAATGGATTGCATCAACATCATATATACGCAAGAACATTCAGAATATCGACTAGGTATTAAGAAAATAAAATTTTAAATCATCACAGACATCATGCATGCATGTAACTCATAATATCAGACAGTACCCTGTAGGTATATTAATAATCTTTAGCCAAATCCATAGTTACATCGTTTTCCACAGCAAGATCATTAAAAATCTGTCACAGATATCTTATAGGACAGAAAGATAGATAAGAGAAACCTAGGAACTACAGAGATATCATGCTTGGAATGGATTCCCTCCACATCGTTTGCTCAATCCTCTTCAGGTGCTCTGCATTCATCTCTTCTGTCACATTCCTTCTTTCTTTCGTTCGGGTGACTGCTATTTATTCACCCGCCATCGCAACTGCTAGTTCCTCTTGTATTCTTCTTCGGAGAATTCTGGCTTCTCTCTCGTGAGCTATGTGTTCTTCTTTCTGTCTTCCGTGCAATCTTCTCTCCGTCCGCGCTTATGCTTTTGCTTTCTTTAGCTATCTCTTGCTTCTTCGCCACCTTGATAGCTCCGCAACTTACTATAGTTGCGATTTGGTTGCGACTGCCATGTGTCGTTCCGCAACCCAAAATCTGTTCTTTATTCAAAATTCAAAATATTCAAAACAAGTTTTAAAAACAAGGGCCCCAAAAGGCCCCAACCATAGTTTCTTGACTCGTCCCCGAGTCAATCACAGATCACTGTTTCTATCTCCATTGCCCCGCTGGACCCCGTGCCCTATTCTTGCTGTGCACCTTCAGCCTGTTGTCCAAACAAGGGCCCCAACTCTGGGACTTTGCTGAACGCTGTAGCCTTAAGCTCATGGAAGGTCGATACAACTTGCTGCCACCCCTGCACCAATGAATCTATTTCTGCAGAAATCTTAGTGACAACTGCCTCCTCTACGTGTGCCGGTACATTCCCGAACACCGTGCCGATTTGGGTTTCGGCCTCGGCGGCAAGTTGTTGCATTGTCCTGGCACTGTGTTGGAGGGGCGGGTGGAGCTCACGAATTACCTGTTTGGCCATTGCTAAGCTGGCCTCTATTTGCTGGATCTGCACCTCGAGAGCATCCGCCTGGGCATATAGTTGGTCCAACCGTGCGGGGTTCGTGGCCTCTTGGATTTCTCTCGAAATTTGCTGCAACTACGCAGAGATTTGCTGTGTTTTGATGGTCAGAGCCATTGAGCACTCCTGAAGACCCTTCAGGAGGTCGTAAGCATCACGCGTTGCAGAGCTGAGAGTTTCTTGCATCTGGTGGACCTGGTTCTGCTTTTCGGCAATCTGTGCTGTGTAAACTACCTCTAGATCGGGCAGCGCGGGCGGGGCTGCTAACGCTGTGTGAAGCTCCACATTTTCCTTATGGAGGCCATTGAGTGCGATCCAGAGGTGGAGGGCCTGTTCTATGATACTTTTCTCTGACACATTTGCAGGCAGATGGGTATAATGAGCCTCGACCGCTGGCCATGCCTCTGAAAACATCATGGCGACTTGTTCTATCTGCCCTTGCAGCTGCCCCTGTGCGGTTATGAGCTGGTCGCGTTATTCAGTAAGCGCTGCAATATGTTGCTGTTGCTCATCGTACCTTTGTTGTAGTTCATAATGAAGCCGTTCGGCTTGCTGGGTTGCCCTCTAGATAAATAAGTACAGCTGAGCTGTACCCCATGTTTCTAAATTGGCGATCCCCGAAGTGCCCTGGTCCGGCCTCCTTTCCTGCAAGGGTCTCCCACTGGCAAATGATCGATTAGAATGCTCTGGAGGGGATGGCGGCGGGGTATGTTGATGCATTGAGTCGGCCATATTCAAGTCCGGCCTGTCTCGCTGATTCGTATTGCCAACCTGTGGAGGTATAGTGGGCTCAGGCTAAGCCCCAGCAGAGTCGGTAACAATTTGTGCCATTTGGGTAATTATATCAAACAGAGAAACTTAGGGTTCTCCAGCGGGGTCAACCGGTGGTACTACTGCTACAGTACTGGAGTCAACTTTGGCCCCGTGGTCCCCACCAAGGAGTTCCTGGATGATTGGGTCAGACACGGTAGCAGATGAATTGGATGGAGCAGATGAAGTGGTAGGTGGAGGTGGAACAGTGGGTGGAAGTCAAATATTGATGAACTCTGAGGGGTCAATGAGAGGTTCTTCCTGTATCAGCACCCCTGTGCTTGGTGGCAGTGGTGGATCATCCTCAGTGAGGTCCACCACCGGATTTGCTTCGGTGGTGCGTGCCCGCTTGGCCTGAGGAGCTTCTAATTGATCTGTAGTCTTGATATTCTCTCCCATCAAGGTTATGATTGGGCTTGCAGAAGTAAATAGAACAGTAGGGATGGGGGAGGTAAGAGGATTTGTATGGGGGTGCGAGATAGAGCGAGAAAGGTGGAACTCGGAAAGTAAAGGGAAAGGAGCGGCACCGCTTGAAATGACCTGGGCCACCGCATTAAAATTTCGTACCTGAGTGTTTAAGTGGCGGACGATGGGGATGAGCGACACAGGGAGTTCCTGTGGTGCCGCCTCCGCATCTATCTCGGCTGGCTGTTGCTGCGGTAACATCCGATCAAAGTTGTACCTGGGTACCCCATCGCGGATTTCCATCGCGACCCCCGGCCACGAACATACTTCGTTGTGGAAGGCGGTATCTTCAAGATGGAATTTCAACGGCTTCAAGCGGAAGGTGTCCTCCGGCACACACGTAGGTCGGATGTAAGTATGCCTGTGACTGACCTTGAACCACACTTGCTCGCTGTACTCATCTAACAGGTTTCTGGGCACCCTTTGCTGGTTGGCTACGACGTCCGTAATTAAACCATACCAAGTTCGAAATGCCTCGGAATTCACTTGTTTGGTGCTTGGATCAACCGACACCTTCCATGGAACAAACTTCATCGCGAGAGGCTGGCCCTTTGGAATTTCCACTGGTAACCTGACAAGGGGAGTGTGCCATTTCCACATGGCAAAGACAATGATAAAATAGCCGTAAATGAAGCTTGTAGCGTGCTTGTAGTTTTCTTCGCACGCGTCAAACAATTCTTTCAACAGGAAGGAGCACCAGTTCAGCGTGGCGCCCTGAATGCAGTGCTATGCAATGGAGATAGTGTCCAGGGTGCATTCGCCCTTTGTGTAGTGCCTCGTTGTCTTGCTGGAAATGAGGTAGCAGGTGAATTTAATCTCAAGCTTATTGATAAGCTCCATCTTGGCTCCCTTTCCTCCCCGCTGGGTGCCATATTTGCCATACAAGTCTCTGTCTCCCTACTTCCTCGCTCGCTTGGAGGTGGTCTGACATGCAGTCGAGACATCTGCGCCATTCTATGAAAGCCCGGTAAGACGATGGATATCCTCAGCATGAATGGGAATTTCCTTATTCAGCCACAAGAACCCATTCTGGATGTGGCTGAGTAGGAACCGAGTGCACTGCATAGCCGGTCCTGTGGTCCCGAAGACCAGAAGATTTTGTAAGTTCAGAAAAGAAGATTGCTGAAGGCCCCGAAACACTGGTAAAATTCTGTTTGCTGAGTGCTCGGCTGTTGTGTAGTAATGTTCCATATACACCTACGAGTTGAGTGCCGGGAAGTCGGAAGAGTCTGAAAGGTTGGCATCTATCAGGGCCGCACTGTCGTATTTCCTGACAAGGGAATATGTCTTGTGAATTTTGCTGTCGAGCTCTGGTTCAAGGACGGCTGGGAGGGCCTTCAGCATTTTTTCTCGGCGCTGATAGACTTGCAGAATTCGTCTCAGCATCCTCTCTTGGTGCTGTGCATCTGGATACTTCTGCTGCTCTGGTTCTGCTTCAATTGCTAATTCTAACTGTTCCGTCATTCTCGTTTTTTTTTTTTCCATGCAAGTTATGTAATTACCTAGCACGAGTGAAGTTGATGAGACCCCATAATGAGTTAATTCCTGCTGGAATTCTGCTCTGTGATAATCGTGTGATCAATCACGTGCCAATGTGTATTATGAAAGTTGCTGACGATGGCATGGGAAAATGGGCGTACATGACGGCTGAGGTTACTGCGGATGATGGCAAAATGATTATGGCGAGGTTAATTCGAATTATGGTAATTTATGATGCAAATCTAGATGATCCTATGGACTGACACAAGTACTGACTGAAATGACCTGGATTGAAATTGACACGTTTATGGATCCTACAGGGATGACACGCTAGACACGCCCCTCCCTGACCACAGTCGGTTGCAGTGCGGTCTCTGCAACAGAGCGGTTATTGACAAGCTATGCATAAACAAAAAATACTACCTATGATCATCCCGGTTGCGGGAGAGTTATTCAGCTACGCTACTCTACGGGTGCTCTCTGTTGCGAGAGTTATTGATGAAAAGTGAAAGGAACTTACTCCTAGTAGGGTTTCAGGTGTGTGCCATTCACCCACCCAGGTAAAACAGTACCGTCCAGCTGAGCCAACCAAACGGCTCGAGAATCTCTAATCTCGATGACGAAGTAAGGTCCCAACCAGTGCATCTGCAGATTTCCTGGGAACTTCTGAAACCTGCTGTCATATAAGAGGACCTTGCCGCCAACCTGGAATGTTTTGTTCTTGATGTGGTAGTCATGCCACGCTTTCTGCCTATCCTTTTGAACATTCTGGTGAAATTTGGCCAGAAATCGGGCCTCGTCCAGTTCTTGTAGTTCGTGGAGGCGTTCCTGTAGCAAATCCTCTTCCGAGAACTTGAGGGATGTGGCAATTAAAAGACTCAGCATGGTGAACTTGGTGGGAACCATAGCTTCCTGGCCATACACCAGCTAGAACGGTGTCTGATTGGTCAAGTGCTTCACCATAGTCCGGTAGGCCCATAATGCAGCTGGTAGATGCTCATCCCAATCATCGCGTTGGGCATTGCAGATCTTAGTCAAGCCTTTTTTAAGAATTTTATTGAATGCTTCAACAGTACCATTGGCCTGCGGGTGGTATGGGCTGCTTTTGTGATGTTGGATCATGAATGTGTTCAGCAGCGATTTGATCGTGTCATTAATGAAATGCGTACCCTGATCACTGGTTAGACTTCGTGGGTAGCCAAACCGGCTGATGATGTGTTCAAAGATGAACCGTGTTGCTGTATCTGCCGTGCAATCCCGTACCGCCACTGCCTCAGCCCACCTGGTGAGGTAGTCAGTTGCGGTAATGATGTACCGTGCCTTAGAATGCCGGGCGATCGGGGCTATGGGACCTACGAAGTCGATAGACCACTTCTCGAACGGTTGCAACACATGCACCGGGTGTAGCGGGAGCTCGTCCCTATGAGATGGCCTCCCCGTGCGCTGACATACATCGCATTTCTTCACAAAAGTCTTGCAATCGGCATGGACTGTCGACCACCATAGGCTAGCTTGAAGCACCTTCTGGGCAGTGGGTTTCGCCCCCAGATGCCCGCCTGCAACGCCGTTGTGCCATTCCCACATTACGGTCTCACGCTCGTGGTCAAGGAGGCATCTGCGTAGAACCTCATCGAGACCCAATTTGTAGAGTTGCCCTGCTATCAGTTGATACTCGGCAGCGTGAACGACCAGGTGCCACTTTTGAAGCGGGGTGTAGTGCTGAGGGCACTGCCCCATGGTCAAATAAGTGGCGATATCGGCCAAATAATCGGGTATGGCTTTGACGTGGAAAAGATCAGCATCTGGCAGCTGATCATCGAGAGAGCCGGTGTTCTCCCCTGTTTCCAACCGGGATAAATGATCGGGTCCAACGTTCAACCTCCCGGGCTTGACAATCACTTCAAATGTGAATTCTTGGAAGAGTAGGAGCCACCGACAGATCCGTCCTTCCAAGACGGGCTTATTGACCAGGTACTTCAACGCAGAATGATCCGTAAAGAACTTGAATTTACCTCCCAGAAGATAGTGGCGGAACTTTTGGAGCGAATACACCATTGCAAGGGCCTCCTGCTTGGTAGTGGTGTAATTCCGCTTGGCATTAGACAATTTGCGACTTGCGAAGTAAACCGGGTGGTCAACTGTCGTCTCCCCTGGTTGCACCAAGACAGCCCCCAGTGCAATACTGGAAGTGTCAATGTGCACATGGAACTGCTTATCCCAATCTGGGTGAACCAGAATGGGCGCCATTGCTAGTTTTTCTTTCAAGGTGTCAAGGGCCGTCCGACACTCCTCTGTCCATTGGAACACTTCCGACTTACGCAAAAGCTTTTCTAAGGGAGCAGTGAGCTTCGCATAATTTTGGATAAACCGTCGGTAATAACCTGTGTGCCCTAGCAATGCCCGCAACTACCTCACTGTTTCAGGAGCTTCCATGTGGACGATCACTGTTACCTTGGCGGGGTCGACGCAGACCCCTTGCTTGCACACTACGTGTCCTAACAACGTGCCAAAAGGAACTGCAAAAATACATTTCTTCAAGTTCAAGGAAATCTGTAACTGGCGACACCGATCGAACATGATACACAATAGGGTGGCGTGTTTCTTCAGCAAACTGTAGACGATCCAATCGTCCATGTATACTTCCAGGAACTTGTGGATATACTCCCGGAAAGCAGCGATGACGATCCAGGAAAACATGGCCGGGGCGTTCTTCAAGCCAAATGACATCACGTGGTATGCGAACGATCCCCACTCGGTGGTGAACGTCGTCTTCTTCTTGTCTTCTTCCGTATTCTGCACCTGATGATAACCCGAAAATCCATCAGTGAAGGAGTAAGCTTCATTTCCCGCAACATGATCCAATACTTCGTCGCTGAAAGGAGTGGGAAACAGATCATGGATGCAGGCATTGTTCAAACTTCGGTAGTCGACGCAGACTTAGATTTCTAACTTATCCTTCTTATTCTGAATGACGATAGGACTCACCCACTCCGATTCTTCCACCAGAAAGATTAGACCTGCTGCCAACATCTTATCGATCTCCATCTTGACCTTTTCTTTGATCCACGGGTTCAACCGATAGGGTCGGTGCTTCACGGGCCTGGCGTCTGGTTTCAGCACAATGCGCATTTCCCCGAGGTCACCTTTGATGCCCTTCAAATCTGCAACTGATGAAGGAAATAGGTCTTCGTATTCCTGGAGGAGGCTGAAAATTTCCTTTGTCATCTCCTCATCCCAGTAATCTCCAACCATAGCCAGTTTGGGTTTCTCATCCATACCGATGTTCAACTTCTTTGTCTTCAGCGGGAGCAGATGGACGCCCTCAGTGGTTGGCTCGTCTTTGATGCTTCGCTCGCCTTCCTTATCGTCGAAGTACAGGTGCCTTAGGTCCTCCAGACCGTCATCGTCTGGATCGCCATCGATCCACTGGCAAGCCAACTCATGCCTGCCCTCAGGATGGAATGTTAAGGTGCTCCCGTCAGTCCCCGGATCATAGAGAAACAATACCCCCTTGATTGCTTGCAATGCCTGGGACACCAGCTTTGTCTCTCCTTCGAAGGAAAAACACCGCACAAATTTGCTCGCGATTTCCGGCCAGGAGCTGGTCCCTCTTTTCCGTTCTTCTTCTAGGTACCACGCGTGGGGAATGGTATCTAAAGAGTGGACGAATCGATGAACCCACAAATCTTCTGGGTACCCTATACTTCGCCACTACTCCTCGCAGGTTTTCAAGTGGTCTTTTGGATCAGAAGTCCCGTGGTACCTATGCCAGCTGCGAGGGCCTTCGTCTTCTTTGAACCATGCCCACAAAGACTCCGCCACACAACTCCACCGCGATAGAGGGTTGCGGTGATTTTTCCACCACTGTATTGATGTGGATTGCAACGTGACGTCAAAAAGTGGTATCCTACTTCCTTGTGGTACCGTGTCCTCTACTTTTGCAATAAAGGTATTGATGGCTTGCATGTTCGAAAGGGTGTGGTACCCTCGGAACTCCACACCAATCCAACGAACCCGGGAAATGTTGGTACACCTCCACGTGTTGGTCTCATACCCACCTTGCTACCAGTCTTCCCATGCTAGTTCTGACCCCAGCTCCGAGCTCTGGACACTGCGCCAGCTGACAGAGTCGGTCGCGGTCGGGTTGATATAATCTTCCCGCTTCCCTGCTGTCATCCGATAGAGGTTTTCCAACATCTGAGCATCCTCCCGGTTATCCACCGTTTTGGTATATCTCGGGCCTTGATACGGGTCGAGAGGCTGAGTGACCCAGACCTCTCCATCTTCGAAGATAATTAGCTCCTTTTTGAGGTCGATGATAGCGTAGTTCTCGAAAGCCCAATCGATGCCTAACAGGGAAAGGTAAGGATCCTTGTCTCCCACAATAGCAATAACTTCAAAATCCGTGTAAGTCTTCACCCCTGCAATGTCGACCTCGACACCTTCGAGCTGGCCGATTGGCACAATGAAGTACTGGTTTGCCATTCTAAGCTGGATCGGCGAGTAGGTCAGCCATGGCCGGCCAAGAGCCTCCTATGTCTTCCGCGGTAGGATATTGACGTCAGATCCTAATTCAAGCATAGTGTCGCTGATCTGGAATCCCGCAACTTGCGTGTTAAGCCGAAACTCTTTTCCCATTCGTCGCTTGTTCCGCTTAACCCGCTGGACGTACTGGGGGGCTGGGCTCATCGGTTCCCCTGGTCCTATACTCCCCTGCAGTACATCTTCCAAGGTACACTTGAGCTGCTGCCACGTCCCAACATTGTCAACAATCTTGAGGAACAACGGGAGCCATTCCTCAATCAAGGTTCCTGTGGCGCTCTGCTCACAGGGATCTATTGGCAGGGGCACCTCCAAGCCTTCGGCTCCTCTCAGCTGAGAAAATGTCTCTACCGCCTCCTGGAAATACTTCTTTTGTGCCTCTTGCTTGATTAACTGGTTTGGGGAGGCTGGCTGGACAACTCGTGTTGGCTCCTTTCCACGAGTATCCTCCCCCATCTTCTTACCACCTATTGTCACAATAGCTACGTTCTACATGGCCGGAGTCGCAGTCCCCCGTGGCTCGGAGTTGACCAAATTCGTGGCCCTCTGCCGTGCCCATTCCTCCCACTTCTTGATAAGTTCTGGGCATTCCTCTGTTGCATGGGCATTCACGCGGCACCGGGAACACCATGGGTGTCGAGGAAGGGGACATTCCTGGGCCACGTGACCCTCCTGGTCACAGTTGTAGCAATTCAGCGGACCTCGGCCCCCTGTGTGGCCGCCGTGCATACCGCCTCCTCGGCCTCTAGAAGCCTCGTTCACCCGATAGGAGGGTCGGTCCAATCGGTCCGCCAAAGCATCGATAGCCCTGCACTGCTTAGTGTTGTGAGTCGTGAAAGAAAAAAACTCACAGTATGCATTGTTTGGGACGCTGGAGTACTTCTGCAGAATTGGGCACATCCGAGGTTGATGGCCCATCGTCCGACAAATTTCACAATATTCCATGGCGGTTGGGTTCAATTGAGGTGGGAACCCCGCATAAGGCTGTTGCGGCTGGTATACCCCCTGTGAGTTCATTGCCGCACCAACCCTGATAGGTGGACCCCCTTGGATTGCCGCGACAGATGGTCCCACACCTGCGCCACGCAACCGTAGACACTCGGTTGTGACGTGGCCTTCAACTAGGCAATGAGTGCACCAAACGTTCAGCCTGGCTGGTCTTATCGGCTGCATCTCCTTGAGATTTTCAGTCAGACTAGCGATCTGATGTTGAAATCTTACCAAGGAAGGATCCTGTGGGGCCGGCCCTCCCCGATATTCTTGAGGGTAGCCCGCCATGGCCTATATCTTCATGGCCTGCTCCAAAGCGTCCTGCAAGTTGTCAATCTTCTGCTGGGTGAGGGGGGTTTGTGTCAAGGGAAGCAGAGCCTTGATGAACCAATCCCTCTGATGGTTTGGATTGATTGGGTAGCTGAGTTTCCCGATTGCGTCCTTGAATCGACGCATTAGCTCCCATGCAGTCTCCCCTTCTTTTTGCTTAATTTCCCAGAGCTCCGATAGACCCTGCTGGTCTGTCTATGGAAGCTTAAATTCACGGACAAAATCCCGCTTAACGTCAGCAATTACTAGATTTGGATGGGCCTCAAACCACTTGATGAACCATCATAGAGCCCTTACTCTGAGCGTGGTTTGGAACTCTATTAACTTCCCTGCATCTGGCGTCTGCCGAGCCCTACATATGGCTTCGTAGAGATACTAGTGTTGCTCCACATCATCGTTGCCTCGGCCAGAGAATTCTGGATACCGGGTGAATGACCCAGCCATGTTCGCTTGCGACGGGGTGACCAGAATAAACCCCCCGGGTCCTGGTTGTGTGACTATACCACCAGGAACTGTAATAATACTAGTAACACCACTACTAACATGCGACACTGAACTACTGTGCAATCAACTTAATGCTTGTAACTTAACGAAAATATTACTCAAAGGATTGTAGAGTACCAGGGGAAGGTAGGGATCTGTGCCATGCGAATTCTGGGAAGTAGGGCTACCTAGAGAGATGAATTCCGACCGCTTTTGAAACAACTGCTGCATCACGACGTACCATTCACCATCAGAACCTTCTTCGGGTTGCACACCTGTATCGTCGTCGTCAGTCATCGTCTCCCTTTCTCTCCTAGCTGGGCTCCCATGCACCCGTCGCACTCCCACGGCGGTCCCTTCCCTCGCTCGGGTACCCGCCTGGGTGTCCATACTTCATATCCTCTGAGGCGCCTCCTTCTGGTTATTCCTATTTTCTTCCTGTTGCTTCAACTCCCGCATCACCCTTTCTCGCCACCTGTCGGCGATCTGCGCCCTTCGATGTGCACGCCGCTCCCTCAACTTCCTTGTGGCCTCAGCATCCATTCCCCACTCCCCCCACTTCACCCTTCACGTAGCATCTGTCCCTTCAGCCCTTCCCCCAGCACTGGGGGTTTATGCCTCCATGATCGATTTGTGGAATTCTATTAGCTCTTCGTCCACCATCAGGTCCTTAATCCACAGTGGAATCTCCTTGATCAGTTTCCCTCTCAGCCCAAAGCGGAAAATGGCCTCAGCTTTTGAGAAGGATTGGTAGCACTCTGCGGCAAACTCCACAATATATCCATCCAAAGTGGTCTCAACCCAAAAATCCACCGCGCGGGTCAACTGAGTATCCAACCGATGCAGGGCCACTAGATATCCGTGCACCCACTTACGGTTTATCCTCCGCGAGCTATCTCTAGGTACCCTGGTTTGAAATATCCGCAGCCAATTGTAGAGGTCGCTAGGGAATTTTCCCCAGAGGATCTCGTAGGTATCACTGGCGAAATCTGAGAAAAGGACGAGATCCTTGAGCACCCCCTCCTTTTGGTTCGTCAACTCCGCTTGCTGAGCAATAAATTGGTCTAGATGGTTATCCCACCATCGTCGTATTTCTCCTTCAAAGATCCTCGATACCATGATCTAGTTCCCCTCATAACGTGTAGGGTCCTGGTAACAGAACCATTTGTTGGAGAAGAAACAGGTCTCTTAGGCAAGACCCAGGTTCAAAAGTTGGAGCCAACAAGGGTATCCATTGTAGTCTAGAACCACACCGGCATTATCACCCTACTTCGGAGAGCAGAGAGTCTCACCCGAGGCATGCCGCGACCGCATGAAAAAGGGGAAGAGATCAATGGTGACGGAGGGATCCGCAACTCATGATTAACATAGAATGGATTGCATAAACATCATATATACGCAAGAACATTCAGAATATCGACTAGGTATTAAGCAAATAAAATTTTAAAGCATCACAGACATCATGCATGCATGTAACTCATAAGATCAGACAGTAACCTGTAGGTATATTAATAATCTTCAACCAAATCCATAGTTACATCGCTTTCCACAGCAAGATCATTACAAATCTATCATAGACATCTTATAGGACAGAAAGATAGATAAGAGAAACCTAGGAACTATAGAGATATCATGCTCGGAATGGATTCCCTCCATAGCGTCTGCTCAAGCCTCTTCGGGCGCTCTGCATTCGTCTCTTTTGTCACATTCCTTCTTTCTTTCGGCCGGGTGACTGCTATTTATTCAGCCGCCATCGCAACTGCTAGTTCCTCTTGTATTCTTCTTCGGCGGCTTCCGGCTTCTCTCTTGTGAGCTGTGTGTTCTGCTTTCTGTCTTCCGTGCTATCTTCTCTCCATCTGCACTTATGCTTTTTCTTTCTTCAGCTATCTCTTGCTTCTTCGCCACCTTGATAGCTCCGTGACTTACTGTAGTTGCGATTTGGTTGCGACTGCCATGTGTCCTTCCGCAACCCAAAATCTGTCCTTTATTCAAAATTCAAAATATTCAAAACAAGTTTTCAAAACAAGGGCCCCAACAATTTGCAAGGATGAAAATTTACAGGTTTCAAAGAAGTGCATATTGCGCTTTGCAATAACTGCACATTTTGTTGACACAGTTGAATTAGATGTGGTTCCACTTGATATTATAGGTGTTGTGTTGGGTAGTCCTTACTTGTATGACAGGAAATCTATATTCCATCTCCATGAGAACAAATACCATTTGTTCAAAGATGGAAAGGAGTACATTGTTAGAGCACATCGCAAGAAGACGAATATTGGAATGGTAAATACCAGACAGGTAAAAAGGTTGGTGAATTCAAGTAAGAATTTTGTTCTTCTAATGAGTAAGCCTAAAGTTGATGTTAATCATGAGTCATTTGAAAATTGTGATCCTAAGTTTAAATCAGATTTATATGATGTAGTTGATGCACATCATGAGATGTTTCAGGAGCCAACAGGTTTGTCTCCTAAAAGGGAGATTCAACATGAGATTCAGTTTCAACAAGATTGTCCTCTTCCAAACATCGGCATGTATCGCATGTCGATAATGGAGAATGATGTAGAAATTTATAAACAGAATAATGTATTTCCGGACTCCCCTAATCTAACAATTAAATCCACTGTTAAATAAAAAATCCTTCTATTCAATTCTTTGTGGAAATTAAATCACCAATTGTAAACATATGAATAAAAATTAATCACACATAACAAGATCTTTTACTGGGAAAGTTTAAAGCTAAAAACCCCAACTATCATATATTATGCATATCATGGAATCATGAAACAATCTCATACAAAACTCAAATTTTAGACCTCTCAGTAAAATATACAATCGTTTCACACTATCATTCAAAAATTGGCTCACACATGCACCAATTTACTGCCTCGTGACAGCTTGCCTCCACTGCGCAATCCTTGCTGAAGAAGATCACTGAATGAATTCGATCTTGCCTTTCCTTGACTGCGCAATCCTCATTGGAAACTCCAATGTGTGTGTAGAAGCATTGAATGCATCAATATAGTCACAACTGATAGTCAAACACACCCTTTCACCTATCTCTCCACTAGGTCTCCACTAGATCTGACATGCAAGTAGTTAACTGTTGTATTTCTTCAGTTGCATATTTTAGATATGCAATCTATAAATAGACTTTTCCCATGATCTAAAAATAGAAACTCATCTAAAGATAGAATTTGCTCAACCATCTATAATTAGTCTCCTACTAATTTTAGAATATGCTCACCATTCTAAAAATAGACATACACCTAAAAATAGCCTGCGGGCCCCACCTAGTGAAGGTGCTTAATTTTCACTAGGATCATCATCTTGTTGAATATAAACACTCCCTCCCAACAAGAAAGGGATTATTATTCACCCCGATCCTGTCTCTATGGTATTTTAATTTTCTCCTCGTGAGCACATTCGTCAGAATATCTGCATCCTGATCTTCCGTAGGAATGTACTGAAGCAACATGATCTTCTGCTGCACACAATATCTGATATGATGATACCAAATATCTATATGCTTAGATATATCATGAAACATAGGATTAATCGAGAGTTTAATGAAACTCTGATTATCACAATGAATCAATGTATGATCTAAATGAGAACCGAACAAACCGACCAGGATCTTCCTCATCCAGATAACCTCACATGCAGCTTGACTTGCTGCCATGTATTCCACTTCCGCTGAACTGAGTGCCACAGATCTCTGTTTCTTGCTATACCAAAAATAACTATAGATCCGATACTGAAAACCCCTCCTGATGTGCTATTTCTGTCCATTGGGTTGCCTGCCCAATCTGCATCCATGGAGCCACGCAACTTCACCTCATATGTCTGTCTATACCATACGCCATAATCAGATGTGCCTCGGAGATATCTCAGGACATGCTGGCCCACCTTCCAAAATAGTTTGGTAGGCTTAAACATTTCTTGACTAAGCTGGTTCACTGGATAGCATATGTCCGATCTTGTATTAACTAAATACATGAGCGAACCCACCAAATGTCGATAGACAGTAGCATCCACTACCTCTGCCGATAGCATCCTCTTTCCTCCAGTTTCCTGGAAGAGGAGTATCCATGGGTTTGTAGTCCTCCATGTGAAACTTATCGAGTATCTCCCAAGCATACTTTCCTTGAGACACAAACAGTTCACCTTCTCGCTGCCATATTTCCAATCCAATGAAATAATGAAGGAGGCCCATATCCTTCATCTCAAACTCCTTTGCAAGGTCATCCTTGCATGAGTCTATAAGCTGCTCACCACCAGTCAGTATTAAATCATCAACGTAAATAAAAATGATTAAAAGCTTAGCCTCCACCAAAATTTGGTATAGGTTTGCATCCGCCTCATTCTTGGTGAAGCCAAGTCCAGTGAAATAGCTGTCGATCTGAGTGTACCAAGCACGGGGTGCTTGCTTCAGCCCATACAACGCTCTTTTGAGTCTTCACACATGTGAATCGCTGCTGAAGATCTAAAATCCTTAAGGCTACTCAATGTACACTTCTTCCTCAATGATCCCATTAAGGAACACAGTCTTCACATCCATCTGATGAATGTGCCAACCCATCTGCACCGAGAGAGCAAGGATGGTCCTTATGGAAGAATACCATGTGACAGGTGCAAAGGTTTCTTCATAATCAATCCCCTCGATATGTGAGAAGCCCCGGGAAACAAATATTTCCTTATAATTCTCAACACTCCCATCAGCAGCTTGCTTTACCTTGTAGATCCATCTTGAACCTACCACTGATTTATCAACCGACCTTGGAACAATTTCCAAAGCATTGTTTATGACAATGGAGTCATACTCCTCCACCATTGCATCTACCCATGTGGGCTCCTGCACTACTTCTTGAAAAGAAGATGGCTATGTCACAATACATTTCCTCATGACAGCCATGTATCCAGTGAATCGGTCAAGAGACTGTCTGTATCTGCACTGTGAAGTAGGGGCTCCTACATTCTGTGCCACATCAAGCTTCAACCTCTCAGCTTCTGTGGTACGCCTTCTTCCAGTTCTGATGTTTGGCTCTGCGTGAGTGGACTCCTCCACTCCATGATCCTCCTCATGTGGCTGATCCACATCTGGAGGCTCATCTTTGGGAACAAGCAGTTCCTCCTCTGCATGCAAATGTAGCTCCCTCTCAAGCAACAACTTCATGGCTTTCTCCTCATTGAATTTTATATCCCATCACACCATAATCATTCGAATGTTTGGAAAATACACACGATAATTATGGGGTGTTTCTATGTACTCCACAAATATCCCAACTTCAGCAGTCGGCTCCAGCTTCTTCCTTGAATTCTTGGTCACATGCACATAAACAGATGAGCCAAAAATCTTAAAGTGAGAAACATTCAGTTTCTTACCAGTAAAATATTCTTCAGGTGTACTCATACCAAGTACTCTATGAGGACAACGGTCTTGCACATAAACTGCAGTGTTGCATGCTTCTGCCCACAAGTGCATTGATAGGCCCTTGTAATATCCCTTTTTCAGGAATATTGCCAAGATGCTCAATAGGAATTCTGCATAAGGAAATATGGACAAATAAACGTAGGATAAAGCTTGGCTCCTCTTTAATATGCTGTGTGGGACTCAAATATGCAATATCTTCAAAAACAAATCAAGTTAGATCTGCTAAACAGATCTCCCACAACTGGTATCAATGTAATGTCCTCTTTTTGAAACATTAACAATAAACAATATGATCTAAACCAGAGATTAACTGAAGGGGAATTTACTAAATATGTCACCTCTAAAGAGAGGGTGAGATTCACAGGCTATCTAGCCCTTTTCAGACTCTGTCTATAGACTCTTGTCGAGAGGTAATATCCCAAAAGGGTTTACTCAGCAAATCATGCCTGGAAAACACATTCTTCAGGTATGATGGCTTCAGAAACCATAAAATGTGTATGATAATGCTCAAAAACCAATGGAAATAACAGCAACACTCTTTACTTAGCTTTTAACATCAGAAAGATGGGGAAAAGCAACATTTTATGCACTAAAATGGGTGTATAAGAAAAATGCGTAAAATTAAGGGTCAAGGTTCTGGAATATGTTATATTAGGCTAAGAGGAACTCACATGTCGAATTTCAGCAAAAAAAAATAAGTTTTACTATGTTAAACAACTCCTCCTTCCCCACAAGTCAAGAAAAACCCTGATTCCCATGACCTAAATTATGTAGAAAAGTGCTGAAGCTTGGGCAGCATAATTTCTAAAGGGTATGACTGATTTTATGCAGAAATGTCAGTATGTAGGTTCAGAATAAGATTTATTTAGCTTATGCATGGAAAAACAGACATTTCTATGAAGAAAAACCCTGCAATGAGTTACTGCAACACATAGGAAAAAGACTGCAGACTATATCAGCGTTATTTTTCAAGGGTTTCAGCTGCTGTAAGTGAAAAATAAGATCTATGACAGATCTATGGCTGAAATATCAGATCTATACCAGATCTGGAAACTACTCAGCCTTCTCTACAAGATCCCCTTGGAATTTCATCAAAATAATGCCGGAATAAGTGTGATCTGACATATAAGCTACAGAACTGCAGAATGCTTAGAATTTCTGAAGATGAATTTATTATAACAGAGATAATATCTGAAAATAGCTTAAACAATAGCTACATCAAATATTTACAAAGTGAGAGTCAAGCCTCAATCACTGAAGATCATCTATTGCACAAAACTGAAATAATAATAAAACCCTCAAGTGCAGAAACAAAGTTCTTGAGAGGGTATGCGCAGTAACTGAATAAAAATGAAGCATATGCTATACAATACAGATCTGAAATAAAAATAAGAGAGAGATCCTCTTTCGGGTGGTCACAAGACACCCTCCTTGAGAGAGAACTCCTCCAAAACACTAGATCTTTGCAGATCTAGGATACAACTTGCTGCAAAGGATAGTAGCTGCAAAACCCTCAATGGGCCAGTGCTGCTCATGAAAATGGAGCTTGGTCTCAAACCAGGTAGTGGCTCATTTCAGTACCTTCTCCTCCAAGAGCTACTCAAGGAAGGAAGGAGGATTCCTAAACAGGAAATCCTCTTCCCTTAGGCTGAACAACCTAGAGAGCTAGAGTTGCTCAAGCAACCTCTATTTCAAAAAAATCATCAACAATCATTTCTTGAGCCCTCTCCTCCTTTTTATAACTTGAAGGGGTGCACAAACCCTAAACCACTTCAATGGACTTAACCCCTTTCACATTAGATCCCTCTTCTAAAACTGTGCTGGTTCTCTAAGGTGGTCCAATTTCTGTTCACACACAAGTGGATTTTGTCACAAAAGGCCCAAATTTATCCCTTTTCACATTGGGCATGTATTTATTCTTTGACTTAAGGATTTTTTCTTGTCCTCCTTTACATTTTATTCATCAATTATGAAATACAAAAATGAACAAGGCAAAATTAATGTTCCAATTAGCTGAAGCTAATTTAGGAACATTACAGTCTCCCCCTCCCATATGTTGCTTGTCCTCAAGCAACTACAAGGAAGAACCATACTTCTCCTTCCCCTTCTATGGCCTCATAAATGGATCCCACCATGGCTAAAAATGGTAAGCAATGAATCTGCCCTCCAATGACCTTCTCCAAGTGCAATATAGCAAGTGTACATCATGAGAAATGGGGGTACTACTGGTGATCTTCTTGTTGCTCAATGGCCTCATCAGGTAGGAGTGATGAAGAGCATGGGGAAAACTCTTCCCAATGAGTGTCTCTCACACCCATGCTATCATCAAAATAAAAGGAGCCATCCTTGATAGCTCATAAAAACAATCATTAATCCCCATGATGTGCATTGAGTAGGGGCTACAAGGCTGGAAATGAGGGATGAATATATCCAACTCACGCTGTCCCCCTTCCCACTGTTGATGGATGTGGAGCTGTGGATCCTGGGCTGCAAAAATGTGGTCACCATGAAGCCAAAAGGAATATGAAACTTCATGATCTTCTCCATTGATTTCAGTGAACCTCCTTGCCCACCCTCTTATGCATATAGTGAAAAATTTATCTTCACCATATGTGATCCAAAAGACATGTGGAATAAGTGCCATATGATGTGTTGGATGGTGGAAATAGTCCCTTCCTTGAGACCAGCGCTGTCCATCATCTTGCTGCCTCAAGTCATGATACCATAAGTGGCCATCCCACCACTTTCTTGCTGAAATAAGCTTCTTCAAAGCTTGGAAATGATAGGGGAAAATAAGAGTTGGCTGAATGGAGATCAAGAAAAACATGTCTTGCTCTAATTCCTCCCATGTGAGAGGCTCCCTTTCATGATACAAACTCAATACATGACCCTTTGTAGAAGATGATACAATGTACCATGCAGCAGCCACAAAAAGTCCCCTCCTCTTCTTGAAATACAAATGAATATGGGAGAGTGCCTTCCCAATGGATACATTCATCCAATGTATCATTCCTTCTCTCCCACATATGCTCCTCATAAAAATAGAAACATCAGCAACATAGGGAGCAAGAATAAAGTTCATGTAGGCTGCCATATGCAACAAATGTGAAGGGAAATGATCCCTCATATGCAACCAACACAGTTTGGACCTCAACTGCAATAGAGACTTCTGAAAAATGTGGTCTTCCAACCACTTGCATGCTGCCCCAACCTCTTCATAAGTTTGGAGGAAGTGTATGATGGATGAGGCAATGTAAGTATGTCCTCAAAAATAGAATTCCTCCCCAATTCCTTCTAGGGAGTAGTTATCAACATTGGTCATGGCCTCAAGTAGACCATGCAACCTCAAAATAAGAAAGCTCCTCCTTGGAGCAACATCCTGCACATATGTGGTTAAGGGATGCATGCATACATGAGATAAATCAAAATAATCGACACCCTTACCACAAGTTTTGCTCATGCAATGGGAGAAGCTCATAGATGAGCCTCCTTCCATTCTCAAAGATAAGAGAGAAGATTGTAATAACTCTTCCCAAGAGTCATGTGCATACATAGCTCCCATGCCAAATGTAGATGTGGGAAGGCTGCTATCCTTCCCCTGCTTTTCCTGGCACAACGTAGAAACTGAAATGAGAGTGGGTGTGGATGATGTTGAGAGACTGCTTCTCTCCTCCTTGAGCCTACCCAAGACTCTCAGCGCTGCATCAAGACCTCCCAAGGTCTCCACTTCTCTAAAATCCATGGGCAATGCCTCACCATGTGAAGTATTCACCTCTTCTTGCTAATCAAGTGGCCTGCTTGGTGCAATGTCTCTAGGAAATGAGCCATCATCTAGTGGTGACTGAATACATGAATGGAGAAAACCCTCCATGCTTCCACTGCACAATCCAATCACCTCTTTAGGTGCATCAACCTTCTGCAAAAGATAGGAATGAGATTGGCCCTCTTCCCCATCTTCTCTTGGTATCCTCATGCTTTTGTACCTTCTCAACATTGGCACAGATGAGTCATGTGTTGTGCCTTGATCTCCACATTTGGGATCCTGGGTAATTTATTACCATGCCTCAAGAAACCCTCTAGTTGGAGCAATAGCTCCCTTCTCCTCTGCTTGAGGTGCTAGATCAGATATAGATCTAACAACGCTATTTCCCTTTAGCTTTGCAACCAAATTGAGCAACCTTCCAATGGAATGGCCCACCTTTGAAGAAGAGAGATTTTTGTTCTCTTGTGCAAAGGTGTGGAAGGGTAATCTTGTCTCCAACAAGGCATGATGTAGAAATTCAGCCTCTCCCATGGGCCTCTGAAATGGATCTACATCTTTATGCAGTGCCTTACAATGCTCTGAAAAACAGAACTGGTTTCTGAGTTTCAGGGCTTGAGACTCATCTTCTTTTAAGAAATCACTAAGATTTTCCCTCTTAGTCACTCCTCCTTCTGGTTCTAGTTGTCTCATGGTAGATCTGAGTTCATGACTGCGCTGTATATCACAATGTGTGGTTGCATGCTCACACACACTATGTGAAGATCTAGAGTTTGATTAAAACTCAAACCCCTTTGGAGATTTTTCAAACGTCTCCCTTCTTGCTTGCTTTGGATCTTCATGAATGCTTTGCATAGATTTAGGAAGAAGCTTTATGAGCCTATCTTCCTTCCTCCTCCTGCTTCTTCTTCTGTCTTCTTGATTAGAATAGGAAGTGCTGGGTACTTCCTCTTCTATTTTCTCATACACATCATAAGAAGTACTAGGTACTCCTTCATCTTCCTGAAATTATCTAGGAATTTCACTGTAGCTTCTTCTGCTTTGAAACCCTCTTGGAGTTTCACTGCACCCTTTTTCTCCCATTGGTTGAACCTCCATGCAGAGGTCCTTATCTGATCTGAAAATGGATGAAAGTAGTCTCATCCTCTCCATCATTTTTCTCTTTCTTTCTTGGGCTTTGAAAGCCACAGGCTGAGCCAAGAAAGGAGCTCTGATACCACTGTAATATCCCTTTTTCAGGAATATTGCCAAGCTGCTCAATAGGAACGCCGTATAAGGAAATATGGACAAATAAAAAACGTAGGAAAAAGCTTGTATCCTCTTGAATATGCTGTGTGGGACTCAAATATGCAATATCTTCAAAAACAAATCAAGTTAGATCTGCTAAACAGATCTCCCACAACTGGTATCAATGTAATGTCCTCTTTTTGAAACATTAACAATCAACAATATACCAGAGATTGAATGAAGGGGAATTTACTGAATATGTCACCTCTAAAGAGAGGGTGAGATTCAGAGGCTATCTGGCCCTTTTCAGACTCTGTCTATAGACTCTTGTCAAGAGGTAATATCCCAAAAGGGTTTACTCATCAAATCATGCTTGGAAAACACATTATTTAGGTATGATGGATTTATAAACCATTAAATGTGTATTAGAATTCTAAAAAACCAATGGAAATAATAGCAACACTCTTTAATCAAATTTTAACATCAGAAAGATGGGGAAAAGCAGCATTTTATGCACTAAAATGGGTGTATAAGAAAATATGTGTAAAATGAAGGGTAAAGGTTTTGGAATATGTTATATTAGGCTAATAGGGACTCACATGTAAAATTTCAGCAAAAAAAAATAAGTTTTTATATGTTAAACAACTCCTCCTTCCCGACTAGTCAAGAAAAACCATGATTTCCCATGACCTAAATTATGCAGAAAAGTGATGAAGCTTGGGCAGCATAATTTCTGAAGTGTATGACTGAGTTTATGCAGAAATTTTATTATGCAGGTTCAGAATAATATTCATTTAGCTTATGCATGGAAAAATAGACATTTCTATGAAGAAAAAACCTGCAATGAGTTGCTGCAACACATAGGAAAAAGACTGCAGACTATATCAGCGTTATTTTTCAGGGGTTTCAGTTGCTGTTAGTGAAAAATCAGATCTATGAAAGATCTATGGTTGAAACATCAGATCTATACCAGATCTGGAAACTACTCAGCCTTCTCTACAAGACCCCCTTGGAATTTCAACAAAATAATGTCGGAATAAGTGTAGATCTGACATATAAGCTACAGAACTGCAGAATTCTCAAAATTTCTGAAGATGAATTTATTATAACAGAGATCAGATCTGAGAATAGCTTAAACAATAGCTACATCAAAGATTTACAAAGTGAGAGGCAAGCCTCAATCACTGAAGATCATCTATTGCACAAAACTGAAATAACAATAAAACCCTCAAGTGCAGAAATGCAGTTCTTGAGAGGGACTGCGCAGTAGCTGAATAAAAATGAAGCATATGATATAAAATATAGATCTAAAATACAAATAAGAGAGAGATCCTCTTCCGGCTGGTCACAAGACACCCTCCTTGAGAGAGAACTCCTCCAAAACACTAGATCTCTGTAGATCTTGGATACCACTTGCTGCAAAGGATAGTAGCTGCAAAATCCTCAATGGGCCAGCGTTGCTCATGAAAATGGAGCTTGGTCTCAAACCAAATAGTGGCTCATTTCAGTACATTCTCCTCCAAGAGCTACTCAAGGAAGGAGGGAGGATTCCTAAACAGAAAATCCTCTTCCCTTAGGCTGAACAACCTAGAGAGCTAGAGTTGCTCAAGCAACCTCTATTTCGGAAAAATCATCAACAACCATTTCTTGAGCCCTCTCCTCCTTTTATAACTTGAAGGGGTGCACAAACCCTAAACCACTTCAATGGACTTAACCCCTTTCACATTAGATCCCTCTTCTAAAACTGCGCTGGTTCTCCAAGGTGGTCCAATTTCTGTTCGCACACAAGTGGATTTTGTCACAAAAGGCCTAGATTTATCCCTTTTCACATTAGGCATGTATTTCTTCTTTGACTTAAGGAGTTTTTATTGTCCTCCTTTACATTTTAT